>OZ010666.1:36166022-36363522 GCA_963932185.1 Troglohyphantes excavatus | reverse complement strand
AAATTACAAAATATTTTTATTATACAATAATTAAAAATTATTTTGGCATTTAAAACAAATAGTTATCTTTATTTTTTAATTTATAAAGTTTTATTCACTTATTGGAACGATGTAAAGCGATCTAGAATACGATTTTTTTACATGGGCGTGGTTAAAGTAAACCAACAAAAATTCTGCCCTATGCTATACTTAAAGATCGGTTCTTAATTGCGTATTAAAAATACACTTGTAGTATCTTTTTGAATTAAAAAGATAAAACGGATTAACAATATTGGATAGTTGAGACTACACTTGAACTTGCATTTAGCAATTTTCTTTATTTCGTCACCAAAATGAGCTTTTGAAGTGTTTGTGGTCAAAATTCATCTTAATCCCGTCAGTGCAAGTCAATCAAAACAATTCTTCAGAAAACAACACGCTGTTTCGCTTATAGGAAACGATACAATTGACTGATAAACGTTATTTACGTCATAGAGGATACGAACTTCATTTATGCAGCCAGAACTCACAACTAAAGTCAAATGTCTACAGGTATGAAGCAATTAGACGGAAATGTGGTTACAATTCGGAAAACAAAAATCTGGAACGGATTGCCTTTTAATCGCAACGGAACAATTGCGAGAAAAGTAAGCAAATAATTCGAGATTTGACGCAATTGCTGAAACACTTAATAAATGCTGAAAATTAATTTGGGACCGTTACAAAAAGGTTTTAAAAATCATGAAATTAACCGTTCCATTTTACTTCGTATATCTTCTCAGAAAATTCTATTTTAAAGGCTTAAAGTAATAGGACGGAAATGAAGTGAGGATAGCGCAGGTACCACCTTGGTAAGTATAATATCAATTTGTAAACACTTTAGTTTTGAATGTGAGTTTTTAAACTCACCAAATTAGCAGAATATTAACGATATTTTTTTGCAAATTTCGTGTGTTTCAAAACATAATGTTCGTATGTATAAAAAGTGTATTAGGGTGGATGTACCAGTTTCCGACCAGTTAAGACCAGTTTCCGAGCAGATAGAACATCAACTGAACTCACACAAAACAGTAAAATGCAGTTTTTCTCAATTTTAAAACCCTTTGAGTAATATAGATTGAAGGGGCTTAAAAATATAATAATATGCACTTGGTTTAAAATATTTTTTCCGAATTATTGGTAACTGGTGCATTTATCCTCATTGAGGATAGGAACTATCATAGCCGTCTACTCAAAAATTTCAAACTTGCCAATATAAAAACAAATTGCACACCGATTTATTTTAAAGTATATGTCTATTTTTGAAAAATATTTATAAATTATTTTCTCTTTTACGATAAATGCTTTTTATTTGTTGGGGTTTTTTTATGTTCAAAACACAAGTAACGTGTTTAAATCACTGATCTCTAACTGTAACTTCTGGATTGAGCAAGGCAGTTTGTTGACTTGAAGCCGATTGAAGGTTAAAAACTGTATCCCAGTTCCATTTCTATCTATATATTTCGTATATTGTTCATGCTAAAATATGTCAAATTGTAGTGCTTTGGTGATTTTTTTTTAATTTTTTATTGAAACCCATTTTGAAAGCAGCCAAGGGAATATATATTTTGAGCGATATACAAACTGATAATATATGTAGAAAATAAAATATCTAAACATATTTAACATTTCTATAACGGTTTGAGAAGAATAAAAACCACAAAACCACTTTTATAAATTAGTTGGGGTACAGTAGGGCTTCAATCGCGCCCATTGACAAAACTGGTTTGGAGCATTCCAGAAGTTACCAGTTAAAGTTCAGTAGTTCAAATGCTACCAAATCTAACCTGGAAGTAAAGAAAAATCTTAACACATCTGCTCCATTGCTTAATAATAATAGATGTTAAATAGTATTAGATGCTTACGTGATTGCCACTCTAATAGTTTAAAACTGTGTTATTTCCCATTGTATTTATATATTTATTAAGCCTGCAGTAAACAATTGTGAATTGAGGCAAAAAATACTACAACGGACCTATCTTTTAAATTCGATCGCAATCTATTTAATGTTCTTTATTTCCGCACCCAGCTATTATATTCGCATTACAAGTTCCTGATAACGGTTCCGGGGTGGAATTTCTTCCAAGGAACTCTTATCAGCCGATCTTCTGCTATAGTGGGGTGGTTCGAATCGCGCTTATCTCCAGCCCTAGAAGGGGGGGTCACAGTCCACAACGACCGACAACTCTCACCATCGGACACCCCCACAAGGAGATCTCTTCTTTTCCATTCCATTCCCCGAAGTGCCGTCCCCTATCGGGGTCAGTAGGTCACAACAATGGCGACGCACCTGCCAAACGATCATACCTGACCAATAACCCAGTTCGACCCCCGCTCGCTCGCAGACCATTCGACGAGAGAGTGTTTTTCGAAAAATCGTCGGCTCTCTTTCTCTTCTGCCATGGATTCTTCTGTTTCCAGAATGGGCTCCAGAACCTCCGCGTTTCGAACGAGGCCCCTCGGACAGTGACTATTATCGTCTGCTCGAGGATGCAGTGGTGTTGTGTGTTTGTGCTGTGGGTCGCGGGATGCACGTGGGCCCACCCCACGACGATTGCGGATCCGGGGTTCAACGAAACCGTCGGTACCACAGCCACAGACGGCGGTGGCAATACGACGATAGCCGAAGAGACGACCACGGCGACTTCTGTGATAAACAGTACAGGTTAGTAGTTATTATTTATTAGGAAAATTTTGGTGATCAGATTTTTTTTTTTAATTTTCTTTTCAAATAAGGAATAAGTTTTTTTAATAATTTTCTTTATTTAAAATTACTGTTAAGCCAGGAGCAGGGTCCTCGGTTTTGAGGTCATCTTTTTATTTAACAGCACATATAGCGCGAAAAAAATCAATGGTGTTGAAATACGCAGGGTCGGATTACCGAATAGGCCCGTGAAGCCCATGCTTACACAATTGAGGGGCCCGCATGCCAGAGACGTAAAGTTTTCAAAATAATTGGGGGAGCTTATAGCTCTAATTTTTACTAAAACGCATTAAATTTATGGAAATTGGGCCACTTTTTCAAAATATTGGGGGGGGGGGGGAATCGGATCCGTGGGTCCAATTCAAGTTTACGCATATGTCCCATTTACACATTTTATCTAAATATTTAACACCCGTAACGCAGTTTTCTACTAAATTTACCTTAAAAAAATTGTATCACTAAGTTTAGTAAAAAGAACTTGCTACTTATGTTAAATTTATTCGGACATTGGGGGGAAATCAAAACATGCAGAATATTAAGAATACTCATTAATATATTATATTATTTATTATCTTTCTAGTTAAATCCATTCGGGTATAAGCATTTTAGTGCATGTAAAAGTTTAAATAGATGTCCCAGAGTCTATTTGAGTTCAATGCCCCCCCCCCCCCCCCCCATTTAAAGCACGCTAAATATATTAAAACATATTAATAAGTAACGAATATTTCAAATATTTTGTAAGTTTTTTTCTCACTATCGTACAAATTTAACACAAGTAGCATTTTACGTATGTTTATAATACAATTTATTTTATGTAAATTTAGCAGAAGTTAGAAGACACAATAACAATGACGCTTGGCTCATAATACTGAAAAAATTTCTAATTCTGACAAAGTTGTAAATCTGTTTATTTTTCCATTGAGTAAAAAAAAACCTGGATTGGTTGAATTAACGTCGCACTAGAGCTGCGCAGTGGGCTATTGGCGGCGGTTCAGGGTCTATCTAAAAGGAAAACCCCGGGAACACTGCCTCGTGTTTTTGAACAATGGTCAGATGACGAGAATTCCCTTTGGACAATTGCCTTTTTATCAAAAAATAGAAGGTGTTAATATTTAAACTCGTATTCCATTTTTGAATTGATTATTTTTTTTAATGATAGAATATAAGTTTAGAATTAAACTCTGTTTAGTTTATTTCGAAAGTTTCATAAAGCGTCACAGTCCCTTAAGTTCCATTTAAATTCTGAAACTGTTTTTTTTTTTTACATTATTCTTGTTGTTCCAAATATAAAAAAATAATTTTTGTACACAAATTATTTCTTATTAACCCATAAATAATATGGATTCTTTTTTTGCAATGTGGAACAATTTACAGCAACTGTTTTTTAAAAAAAAATTCTGTACCACATATGATGCACATTCGTTGATATTCGTTTTTTTCCTGTACAATGATCGTACAGTGCTCCTAACTTGAAATAGACAAATAAAAACTGTGATATTACAAGGGACGGAAGCCCAAATTTCTTTTCAAATATAAATATGAAAAACAATCCATTACTAAGGTTTGTTTTTCTTTTTTTTTTTACTTTTAAATCAACGTTACATTTTAATAATAATTGGTCCGTCTCTCCATTTTTTCTCACGTCTACCGCACCAAAGCACATGACTTTTATATTATTACAAATGTTTAATAAGGTGTTCCCTTAGTTTATGTTAACTGTTGTGATTTAACATAATATCTTCATTTATAAATTTTAACTGAAAACTGCACAGTTTAAAACTCATATTCTTTTAAGTTTTTTTAAAGGAATTTTGCGAATAGACGCTGTCTTTACTAAAACCTTACTTAAAAATAAAATGCATATTTCAGTATTTCTCAATTTAAAAAAAATTACAAGTGTTAATTATATTAACATATATAAAACTAATTACAAGTTTTTTCAACTTAATTCAGAAAAAATGGAAGAGTTCGTACCGATTTTTTTTTTAATTTAAGTAAAATCAATTTTTGTAAATTTTTAAGTTCAAATTCGAATAAAAAAAATATTGCTACCCTATTAACATAATTATAAGATTCGTTTTAATATGATTGTTATGAGAATCTCAGAAATTTATATGCAATCCGTTGTCGCAAATTTTGACAAAGGAAGAAATGCATGTTGGATGCTAAAAATGTGTGTAAGAGGATAGAAGAACTTTAAATAAGATATTTTTTTTTTAATTATTTCTAGAAGAACTTTAAAGTAATTGTTTTAATTAATTCTATATTATTTAATAAACCTAATTTTTGTATGATAAAAACTTTTTTTTATAATATTGAAATCATCAACTTAAAACCCTTTCTTAGTTTGTTATGTTTTTTGTTTGAATTTTTTAATTAAGCGCTTTAGTGAAAAATGATGTAAGAATATGAAATATTTATTTATATTTAGTAATTCAATAGTTCAGTACACTTCAACAGATTTTCAATTGTGTGGTTGTGAATTATAATCGTGTGTGCCGAAAAAAAAATTTAAGTTATTTGTTTACAATTCTGGTGGGTGAGCGAATGAATATTTTTGAATCAAATTGAACTTTTTTTTAAATATTTTTCTGCACAGAAAAAGTGAATTACTTAAAAAAAGGTCTCCTACTTTTTGTAAAATTTTGAAGTTTAAAAAAGCTTTGTTTAAATGGGTATACAGATCGCATGCAAAAAGTGTTAGAATCTTTCTGTGAATTTGAAGAGTTGTTGAACTACAGCAAAAATGATTTAATATAATTGAAATTACAGTGTGTTTTTAAAATTATCTTTACAACGTTGACACACAGTGATACCTATAGGAAGTAATATAGGTAAGTTATGTTGCGTGTATATGTAACAGCAACAAAAAAAGTTTTTTTAACTGCGTACAAATAAAACTTTAGGTGTTGCTATTACATGTACAACATAATTCAACTAACTTATTTCTTTTATGATTTATTGCATGTCAAATCTGTAAAGATAATCCTTAAACACCCTGTATTACTATAAATTACCATATTAGCAAAAAATAAAATTCAAAATATTTCACTTGAACTGGCAAGTAAACGAAAAAAGTCATTGTTTTTGCTATAGTCAGAAAACTTCACTACAGTTAACACACTTATTGATCTTACTTTCTAAACTATTATCCCAAGAGCGACTTCCATTAGAACAACTATTATGTTGCACTAAATCAAGCTTCTAAGATTTTATTTGGAAATCAATTGAATAAATTGCATTTTATATATCTAATAAATGCTAAATAAAGTCAAATCCTTTTAATCGCGCGCAGCTCTGTGAATTTAACTAACTAATACACATTTTCCCCCAAATGTTAATTGTTTTATTTTAATCCGTGCTTCCGAAAAAAGATCTCTCAATCTATTTCTCGACACCTGCTCAGAATCCCAAGAACATCCATTCCACTCACTAAACACCCGTGGGCTACAGGTATGAATTATCCTATGACCTTGCCTAAAGTCCACAGCACACAGAACCATTATTCAAAGCATGGACGTGTCAAAATCCTTCCCCCAATCCTTTGTGCGAATCTCGAGAAACCCATCCATTTTCAGGTAAACGGCAGTTACCAGCACTTTTAGGTATATACTTTAGGACGTGTTGGACTGGTATAGGACCAGGGTATGAATGGTCAACATTGAAGCGTGAAAGGATATTCAGGTGTTCGCTTTGTGGTGGTGTTAATTGTAGGTTAAATGGACATGTAAGGGGTTTCTTTGTGAACGTTTTTGACACGATTGTCGTTGTAGGGGTAGAGGTAACAGGTGCAAAGAACGGGGAGTTTTTCTCCGAAATCGATATTTTTGGTGGTGGTACGATAAGGCACCCTTAGTGGTGTACGACAAACACAGTACCCCGCATTTTGAAGAGGTCTAGCGCTGATCTAAAACGATAAAATAAAGGGTTTTAACTTCAAACAACTACTCTTTTTTATAACTCTATTTGTATAATTTTTTAGGTACGGTTGTTCGTATATCTAGGATATTTTTTTTTCATTAATAATAAGTTTCCTGCTGTAAGGTAATGTTTTTCGAATATAAATAAAATAAAAGATTCATAGAAAATTATCTCTACTATAGATAAAAAGTTGGCGTTACTTAAGGGAAAAAAAATAGGGGGAGATACACTTCATAAATGGGGTTTCTGCAATATCATCTTATAACACACCTGACCATAGGATCCACGAGGTTAATTTTGCACACGGCCCCGCGACTGCTAAGAGCGGCCCTGTATCCATAAAGTGGAAATTTTGAAAGAAGTTTTACCATGCTTAAATGTTTTTTAGCTCTTTAAAATTCCCTAACATTTCTAAATTGCATTTTAAATTATAAATTTACTTTGATAGCAAAAATATATTTTTTTTAAATTAAGGAAATTTCATAAAATAAGAAATTAGACTAAAAAAACATCAACTCACATATTTCATAAAAATATAAGAAATGTTCCCTGTAAACTTACTAATATAAATTTATATTTTTTACGAAATATCCTGTAAGTCGTCCCATCCTAAAAACACCCCCCCCCCCCCTTACAAAGTTATTTAAATTATCTTTGTTAACGTTCATGTTAACGAACTTCGATCTAGGATGCTTCTCTTGTTTGACTAGGTCAACTGTCGATTATGCATTATTACCGAGACTGTTTACAACTCTCATGAGTTTGTTGAACTTGAAGCTTTCAGCAAAAATGACAAACGTCACTTCCACTGCACAATAGGTGACGTCTGTACCTGTAAGTGATGAATTCAATTAGCAGTTATTATGTAGGCAAATACTTAATAAGACTGTCACTATTGATATTAGTGTTCTAATTTAATTCTATCTCATGGAAAAAGAGCACATTAAATGCAGTCCCATCACACCAAGATATTTCTTAATGCGCTTTTCACTGTAGTTAAGTTAAAGGAATAAAAACTAAAAGCTAGCTACAGTTTATTATCTGACTGTGAAAGAAGGAGGATATACACAGTTTTTATTCTATGACAGCATGTATACGAGTTTCTTTATCCGAGTTTATTGCCTAAATGGCTTCATCGATTCTAATAAATAAGGTGTTAACGAGGTTCTAATAAATAAGGTGTTAACGAGGTTCTAATATATAAGGTGTTAACGATGGGCCGAATTCCAAACAATTATAACTCATAATTATTTTTATGATAAATGGTAATAGGTCGCGGTATGTTCTTGAAAATAAACTGACTCAGAGCCTGAATACCGAATATACCCGTGAAGTTCAGGTTTACACTTTCCATTTTTGAGAGGATCCCCAAATCACATATTTTATATAAATATTTGACACCCCTAATATAGTATGCTTCTAATTTTACCTTTAAAAAATTACATTTCAAAATTCAGCAGACAAAATTGTCAGTTGTTAAATTTGTTTGAATATTGGGGGGGGGGGGGGGAATCATTACATACATAATATAAGGAATAACTTTACTTATTAATATGTTTAATATATTATTTTAATATGTTTCATTTTAATATAAGAGGTAAATATAAGTGCATGCTAAAGTTCGATTTGATGTTCCAGTGTCTATTTGGGATCAATGGGGCCCCTATTTAAAAGCGGGTTTCCCTTGTTGAAATGTCTTAATCGGACCGTGTTACTGACTGTCCCCTCCCCCTTTTTTAAAACCATTTTATACAGACTCTAAACCATCGACCTAATTTCAGAAAGTAAAGCGTTCAAGTAGATTTACTTAATTAAAAAATATTAATTGAAGTATTTTAATTTTAAATAATGTTTCTTGTTATTGCCTTTAGCAAAAAGAAATCAGGACTTTTAATATTTTACCTTAAAAATGCAGTTTTCAATTTGTATTGCTAAAACGTTTACTTCGCTTTACAAAAAAAACTTACTCAAAAAAATTAACGTTTTTTTTTTTGTTTTAATGAACTTGCTTATTATACGCTAAAAAAATTTCATATAAAGTTGAAGCTTCTTTTAATGATAACGGTTTGTTTTCTTAGTTGCTAGTTCGACAGTAAATAAATACTAAAAAAATAAATCCAATAAAACAGTCAGTTTCATAAATTTTTATTTTAATGTCTGTTTTAATTAGGTTAACCAAACTTAAAATATTACAATGTAAAATACGAGTTTTTATACCTGTAGAATATTTAAACAAAAGTTCTTATTTAAATAGTTTCAGTTTTTATTTGATAATAGATTAACATTTAAGTTCCCAAATTTTTAGTGACAAAATTTCCACACAAACTTTTTGGTGTCCGAATTCCCACCCAAATTTTTTAGTGTCCAAATCCGACTCAAATTTTTAGTGTCAAAATTCATATCCAATTTTTAGTGTCCAATATCCCTCCCAAATTTGTAGTGCATAAATCCGTCCCAAATTTTTAATGTCCAAATTCTCATCCAAATTTTTAGTGTCTAATATTCAACCGAAATTTTCCACATTTTGATAAAAAAAATTTAGTGTTCAATATTCCTCCCAAATTTGTAGTATCGAAATCCGACCCCTATATTTAGTGTTCATATTCCAACCCAAATTTTTGTTGTAATTTATAATTGAAATTTCACCTTCAAACAATAATATGTTAAAAACAACTTTTCACTTTTACAAATATTCTATATACAACACGATTTTTCGATTTATTTCGACATGGCAAACAACAATAACCTGCGACCTTATAACGAGTCGATTGGGAAAGCACCTTGCTCTTATCATCCTTGCCTCTCCCGATAAAAGTTGGTGAATCACACCTGTCGCGTGTGCCAGGCGTTTTGGGATGCAGGTTTCACTTTCAGGTGCAGAAATTTGTCATCGATGACAGATCAAGTTCATAAGTATTCGCCCTGGAATAGCATCGGCTTTCCCTTCCTGCGCTGACCTCCTTTCCGGGAATGTCATCAGTCGAGTTGGGAATTCTTCAGCTGCCCACGTTGTGTTTGGGGCCGGAGCACTTGCAGCGTTGGTATTGTCGGAAACGAGCATTTGCGCTGAAAAAAGGATTAAGTGAAAGTGATAGATCTTTAATTGATAGAACTATTCTTATTTTTGACTAAACAAACTGAGGAAATTCATTTAGTCTTTTTTTTTAATGAAATGCATTTCGTCAAAAATGAAAACGATTTTAAATAATATAATAATTCAATATCGACGAAACAACTCGAACCGCGGACCTCTCGCTTTGCAGTTCAACGCTCTATCCACTCGGCCAACATCCGCACCTTAACAGAAAAAACATTTGTGAATAAAAAATATTGAATTAAATATTAAAATTTACTCGAAACATTTTATGGCAAACTCCAACTATCAACATTATTTTTTGTTATTAAGCATAAAAAATAACTTTGCATTATAAATTTTTATAACTCTCCTGTCGTTTTTAATGTGTTTTATCCCGAAAAATTTATTTGCGGTAATTGTAGGGAGTGGGAGCCTTGTATTTCGGAAAACATAACTTTCTACCTGATAGCTGGAGTGCTTATTGATAATTTTACAATCTGTTAATAGAGATTTTTGTATTTGTTTCAGACTGCACCCGAAGTCCAAAAAGCGAGACTGTGGCCGATGGACCAGTTCTACTCTCTCTGCAACTACAGACAGCCAGTAAGTTATTGCAGTTGTGTAACAATGCGTAAACTAAATATATTCATGAATCAGATAGCATTTTAATTCTTACTTCATTGCTTTCTGTTCATGCAAAAATCTGTGCTCCACCAGCAAAACACTCTTAAAAATAGTCGAGGCAGATACAAGGAGGTGGACACTTCTTTCCTAAAAATAACAATAAAAAACATTTGTTAAATTAGTTTAGAGTAGGGGCCACAAAAATATTTTTCAAATTCTTCAACTTTTGCTTTCAATTAATATAAATTAAAATACAGAATACACCTACTCTCACTTAGTATATTTCAATTCTATACAATTAATACTCAAAAAATATTTTCTGATTACATTTTGTGGTTATTAAGGATTAATGTTTCAAGTGTTTTATTTCATGGTGAAGCTGATATTCCATCCTCCCTCTTTCCCCCATTTTCCGGCGATATTAATAAGAGAGTTAACGCCAAATGCAGTTATAAATTGAAGAAAACTTCGCATTTTTATTGTTCCAAAGGTTTACATTTTCTTCAGAAAATTTAATGGAACCGCCCGTATATTATCGCCGTATTATTGTCGTATTGATAATTATATCAGAATTATCTTTTAACTTATTATAATGTAAATAACGTATTAATGAATCATTACAGCACAAAGTAGAAATTTATTTTTTTAGTGGGAAGAGTTATTAAACTTATTTTTACCCACTCTTTATATTTTTTTTTTATGAAACTTCATATTAACCAGAAATATTCAAAGGTTTTTTGCATGAAAACAACAGGTTAGATTTCATTTACCTTTTAAGTCCATCGATTTTGATTTTGTGTGTGTTTCACAATTATTAATAAAATTAATTTTATTGTTTACTACAACTAATGAAGTTATTGTAGGCGTTTTTTTTTCCTAAAATGCAGTACGCTTAAGAGTAAAATAATAATAATAAAAAAAAACTTTTAAAAATAAAAGAAAATTGTATCTAATTATCTCAATATCATACTATTTATTGTCACTTTGATTTGTAATTTTGGATCATTTTTAGGTGCATTATTATAACTAATTTTTATTTATTCGTTTTATTATTTATTTATTCATTAATCTAAAAATTAGCTATCTATAGTTAATTTCTACGGAGCTTTCTCACACCAATTTCTTGTATTCTGAATAATTTCTTAGCCTTAAAATGTTCAATATTTTGTCCCTGAAAGTTTTGTAGACTATATCAGTTATAAAATTTAATTTTTATTACTTTTCTGATAGTTAACATACATTTTATAGTTATTTAGAATTTCGTAACTTATTTTAGTTCCAAAACGACAATGTGGCCGAAGATTTGCAAGAAATGCTCGAATTGTTGGAGGAGGCGACACATATGAAGGAGAATTTCCATGGGCCGTAAGTTTCTTCCTAAATTGCATATTTTAAAAAAATTGTATTAATTATAAAAAAAAACTTAGACCCTTTGGATGTTTTGATAACCAAACACATTTTTAGTTTCGTAGTAAAAACAAGTACCTACTAAATTTGTTAAACTTCAAAGAATTTTTATTTGAAATGTATGTATGAAATTTAGAGGTAAAAATATTGTTTAAATATTCTAAACTTAATAATATAAAATATTTTGCATCATATATTTCATGTTGATCTCAATAGAGGGCAGCACCACAAGTAAGGTATTTAATTCGGGAAAACAACGTAATAATAATTTTTCGAATTTTGTATTCATCCTGGCCCCGAATAGGACAACCATAAGATATGGCCTTTTATCATTTATAAAAATATATTTTAAAAAACATATTATTGGTTAGTAAACATAGTGAAAATCTATTTCCGGCTAAACAAAAAAAATGTGGGGAAGAATGGAAAATGAGCTGGAATAACTTATTTTCTTTTTAACATACAGACAATTGCGATAAAAAATATTTTAGAATTTATTAAATTTAATAACTTAGTAAATCCTTGTTCAACCATCTAAGCAAATGGATTTTACTACGAATTTAAATTATTTCTTTGTTTCTTTGATTTTTTTCTACTGTATTCAAAATTACTTGAATCTTAATTAAAAATGCATATCAGCGGAAAATAATTTCCTAAAATAATTTACTTAATAAAATTACAAATTTTTGTTAATTTTAGTGATTTATTATTTACTAAATTGTTGGAAAATTTAACAATAAAATCAAGCTTTTAGAAAATAATTAAAAATTTTAATTATTAAATAAAATAAATTAAATACATGAAATTAATCAATACATATTTTTTTCCACTGTCACATATATTGACATAAAGATAAACATTTGAAAATATTAAATTTATTGACATGGTTTTCCTTCAGCCCTTTAAATAAGATGTAAGACTAGCCAAATTTATTATTTTGCGTAATCTCAGTTACAGGATATGGGAAGCAGATAGGATATGAATTAACATATTTTTAATATGTAATAATAATACTTTGATTCTATAAATATACTGAGGAAAGACAGTTTTTAATTTAATATTGTTATATTTTCCTGCTTTTAAAAAGATTTTTCCAGTACACACATTGTTTTTTTTTAATAGGTATCAGTTCGGTTACTGACTACTCACTATTGCGGAGGAGCTATTATAACAAAGTATTGGATTCTCACTGCAGCGCACTGCGTCAAAAGGTAACTTATTTTCTTATTTAAAGAAAAAACCCACATTTATTGCATATTTCTTTCTGTTACTCGTTGAAATATCTTTCTAAAACTTTAACAATAGAATTATTGGAACTACTTCTTATTAACCAATGTATAGAATTGTGAAAATATTATTCTGCGATATTTATCCCAGAATACTGAAAATATTACACAACTTTTTATTAACCAATAAATATCCCAGAATAATAAAAATATAACAATAGAATCATTTGAACCACCTCCGATTAACCAATGAATGTCCCAGAATAATGAAAATATAACAATAGAATCATTTGAACAACTTCTTATTAACAAAAGAATACATCAAAAAGCAGAATAATAATGTATTAATAAATAACTTAATTATTTGTATTTAATTTATTTTTTAAATATTAATTTATTTATTAATTAATTTAATTTAACCGGATAATAAAAATATAACTATTTGTAGAATAGAATTATTTGAATACTTATTAATAAGCAATGAATATCACAGAATAAGAAAGTTTAAAAGTACAATCATTTGAACTACTTCTTATTAACCAATGAATATCCCAGAATAAGAAATTATAACAATAGAATCATTTGAATCACATCTTATTAACCAATGAATATCCCAGAATAAGAAATTATAACAATATTATCATTTGAATCACATCTTATTAACCAATGAATATCCCAGAATAAGAAATTATAACAATAGAATCATTTGAATCACATCTTATTAACCAATGAATATCCCAGAATAAGAAATTATAACAATATTATCATTGGAATCACATCTTATTAACCAATGAATATCCCAGAATAAGAAATTATAACAATAGAATCATTTGAATCACATCTTATTAACCAATGACTATCCCAGATTAATAAAAATATAACAATAGGACTCAAAGAGCAACAATCGATGGGAAAAAGTGTGTGCCAACTACAATAATTAGTTGAAAACAACAATGAGTGCAAAGCCAATATTTAGTTCAAAGAACGAGTAACAGTGTATTTAAAGAGCAACATCGAGTTAAAACAGCAGTAGTGAATGTAATTAGAAACAATAGAAAGAGTAAAAGAGGCTTAAAAACAACATAACTATAATAGTTACTTTGTACTTACAGTGCAGTGCACTATGAATTAACATGTAAATCCCAAAAACGATTAGAAGCGCTAAAGAAATTAAGAGCTGAATACAAAAATCTTTTGGAACGAAAAATAAAATTGTAAATCATTGTTATTTAAAAAAAAAAACTTTTGCGGATTTGCGACAAAATGTATTTTTAAAACAGTAAAACCATTCATATTGCGCCAATCACTCAATCATCTTCAAATAATTTAAATAATTCACCTTAAATAATTAAAAAAATTAATAAAATATATTTTTTTAATTTTATATAAAAAATAAAAAATATCAAAATAAAATCATTAAAATAAAAAAAAATTATTGTTCTAATTATCTTTTAATTAAAAAAAAATTATTAAGTAATTAAAAGATACTACTAAGAAAATAATTACTATAATAAGATATACCGAAAATATTAAAAATAGTTTACCATTATATATTAATTGTATTTTTCTCTCTCTCTGTCTCTCTCTCTTCCCACATAGGTACAGCGCACGATACTTCCGCATCCGCGTGGGCGAGAAAGACGTCTCGAAAGACGGCTTCCGTTCCGACGCCGACGTCCACGTCGAGGAGGTGTCCGTGCACCCGGGCTTCGGACGCCCCCGACGCTACTCCAACGACCTCGCCCTCCTCAAGCTCAAGCGGCCGCTCTCCTTCGACGCCTACGCACAGCCCATATGCCTGCCGGACCCCCAGCAGTCCCTGGAGGGGAGGAACGCCACTGCGGTGGGATGGGGATGGATGAACGAGATACAAAAAGGTAACGCACACCACTGAATTTAAAGTTGCACCGACCCGCCTTTCCACTCATCTTATAAGATTGAAGGGAAGTCTCGTCTCTGAGAAAATCGCAGCTTTAGAAGGAAAAAAAGATAAAGAGGCTTTTCTGGCAGCCTCTTTACTCAAAATATCTCTCACAACGTTCAGTGTGAATGGTCAAATCCGTATTTATCCACAAGAGCGAGTTACGTTTAATCAAGTCAAGCCCAAGTCAATCGGCTCAAAAATTTATTCTCAGTCAAAAGCCCCCTGAAAATTGGCAATTTGGGAAAAACCATGTTTTCCCACTCCATAGTTGTAAACCAGTATTCCACGGCAGCAGTTCATGAATGAGATTATTGAACTTTATAACTTTATATCCATACTGTTTTTTTTTTCTTTCTTTTTTCTTTTCAATTCCATGTAAAGGTTCAAAGCTAAAACATCTATAGAACTTTTTGAAACAAAGAGACAATTAAACCCGTACCACACTGAACGTGTTAAAAAAAATTAATTTTTCTTCCTTCATTCATTTTTGCTCAATTTAAGTCAATGCTTCTTAATATAACTTACAATTCACCAACCAGAACGGAAATTTAGCATCGAAGAAAATTTCTAGGTTTACAAGCATTAATAAATATATTTTTAGTCCTAAAATATATCACATTGCATTTTCTTTTATTGAAAAGTTCAACAAATTTTAACTATCCACTATTATTTTAATTAATTAAAAAAATTAGTTCAATTAACACATTAAAATTTTTTTTAATGAAGGGACCGGATTAATATATCAACTGAATTTTTCTGAAATAAATAAACCACAAATTTATTTTAATTAAGAAGTTAAAATAAGGCTTAAAATAACTATAAATGTGATTAGTATTTGATTAATGGTTTTAAAAATATGTTTAAGACGAGTGCTTTTTCTTTCCTTCATTTATTCCAGAGAAATATGGATTTTAAAATAGAAATATTTGTTTACTTTTTAAGATTGTTAATTATTTGTTTATTTATTCCCTTTAAAATAGTAATTATTTTGAGATAAAAACATTTTATATTCGTTTCATTTCTCCAACATCGAATCCCAAAGGTTTCGGTTGTCTAATGAATTGTTTGTTTTTAACACACCTAACAAAGCTTTGTATTTTTATATTTCTAGTTAAGCCTGATGTATTGCAGAAAGTGCAAGTTCCAATACTGAACAATTCTGTTTGCGCAAAATGGTACGCCGATGTCTACAACGGATATGTTCAGATTTACGACTATCAGATATGTGCAGGATTTAAAGAAGGCAAGAAAGACTCCTGCCAAGTAAGTCGAATTTATTCGAATTATAACATACAGAAAAACAAAATTTTTAAATATGCATTCCAATGGTAAATTCTATAACGGTAAATCAAATGGCCTTATAATAATGAGTCATCACATGAATATCCCAGGGGCAAAAAGGTTTCTATTCAAAAATTCGAAAACCGGTATGATTAGTTACTGAAGCTAGGTTAGGTTCAATTTCTAACTTTTAATGGGGGGGGGGGGGGGACTTTGTTTTATTATTATAAACTCCTCCAGTATTGAAACCAGTTACGCTCAGCAATAAAAGTCAGCACCTTATCAAATTTGTAAATTTGAAGGTTTTATGTAGAAAAACTGCCGATTTTTTTTGTAAAGATTTTTCATAAAACCTGTAAAAAAAACTTCAAATACCCTTCAATTTTGAAGTACAGAAATTGTGGAGATTTTTTAAAAGCTTTATGTAGGTAAATTAAAAACTTTTTTTTTAAAAAAATTCAGTTTTTTATCCGAATTGCTTTAAAAAAAAAATTATATTTCACAATTTTGATAAACATTTTTATTATTTTGCTGGTGGTAATTTGTGATTTTCCCAAAATATTTAAAAGTGCATACGACTCGTTTTGGCATCCGAGTTACTCACTCATACCTACTAATAACGTTAGTAAAAAAAATGCCGGTATTAAAATTCGATTTATTGTGAAACAATGCGAATTCTAAACCTGTTAAATAGAAAATATTCCCACAAATAGAAACTCGTCCATTATTTTCCATTTATCTCCCACAGGGCGACAGCGGCGGGCCCCTCGTCATCAGAGACGGCGACCATTTCAGCATCATTGGCGTCGTTTCAGCCGGGGTGGGATGTGGAAGAGAAAAACTACCCGGGATCTACTCCAGGGTATCACTCTTCGTTCCTTGGATACGACAAGTCACTGGACTACAGATATAAGAGACAGCTCACGGAAGACAGGGTTACCATCTCACACAGAACCTATAATTGTTTTATTTAAAAAAAATCTGAAAAGTTGAAGAAATTTCATCGAAAATCAGAAATTCTCAAAATTGTCTAAGAAAGGTGTGATTTTGTGTTCCATAAAAGTAAATTGTTGCGCTTCATATTCAAAATATAGCCATTATTCAGGAAAAATGTTTCAGATTATCAGTAACCAATTTAATATTTTCTGGTATTCCTTGCTCAAAATCTTCAGTATTAAAATATGGACATTTTTCGATTGTTTTCTCAAAAATCCCAGTACCTCTTTTTTTTTTAATAATTTGAAAAAAATTGTGTTTTGTATTGTGAGTGGGAACCCTGGAAAAGTATTCTTGCATGTTAATAGTTATGGAAGAATGATATTCATTGGACGGCTGTACTTCTTGACAAGTGAAATAAGAGAAGTACTATTTTAAAAATCAGAATAATAAATAGCAAGAATATGAAATGTGCCTTACCAAAGAAACTTTTGCCTTGTGTATTGCCCGACGTTATTTCAAATAATCATTTCAAAACTGCTAGTTCAAGATTGATCTCAGTTTTTCTTTTTCTGTTATTAAACTCGTTCTATTTTTAAAGTTGTGTAAAAGTTGTAGTGATTTGAAAACATGACTTTAAAATATTAAGTATTTTTTTAATAAATCCAAGAATTGCTTATGTATAAAGTGTAGCTAGAATTGTAAGTAAATTGTGTTCCTAATATTAGAAACTGCTAACGAAGTTTGGTAAAATTGAAGTTATTGCTTTTATTACGTCATATGTTATGGTTTCTATAACAGGTTGATTCTAAAAAAATGCAACCGAAACAACTTAGAGCCTTTTTCTACATACAATTGTAAATAAGAAATTTTCATATTTAATTCGTTTGTCAAGAAACGTGTTTAGGGGAGTATTTCATTGCACTACAGAAGAATTTGTTGTTAATTATCTTTTCGTATTTGAGATGATATCCACACAACAGAAGGCGTTCATTATCATTGAATTTGATAAAAAAAATTAATCGGTTAACTGTTCCAAGTGACATGGACCTTATTCCACCTACAGATAAGGTGTTCAACATGGACTTTATCTATAGGTGGAATATCTTACGTTGGTTTAGTCAATTTAGTAAAAAAGATGCCTGTACTACAAATGCAAAAATTTTAATCGAAAGTGCTTCTATCGACATCTTTTACCGCCCAAATGGAATATCAAAATATTCTCTTTAAAAGGATATGTAGAACGCTCTAAGTTGTTTTGTTGTAGAGATATAGCATTTCAAAGTTATGATTATTTTATTATCACCTGTATATTCATGCTGGCTGATAAACCCTTCATATAATTTTGGTTCTTGTAGTGGACTGTTAAATTAAATACAAGAATCATAAGCGCTTATCTAACATGCAAAAACTAATATGCAACTATGAATAGTCACGTTATTTCTGTTTTGTATGGAGCGTCTGAAGTTTAGTCAATCAGGATGCTTTAATGCTAATTTTTCGTGGTGTATTGTACAGAATTGGATGCTGCTAAACTGCATATATATTAGATAATGCAAAGTAACAATTCAAAGCGTACCAAATTGCTTAAAAACAAATCTGAGATTTATAAGTCAATAAAAGAACAAACAATTTTTTTTTGTCAGTTTTATTGATGAGATCAAATGTATGAACTGATGATGTTCAATTTGATTCGCGTTGTCTATATAACCTATGCAGCTTAGCATGCTAAATAAGAAAAAGCATTCTGCTTTAAGTATTGATTGATGTAATTAGTGTTGTGTTTTCTTTTTTTGCTTGCCATTGTCTTTGTTTCTATTGATAGTTTGTCTGACATTGAAATTATCCATTGTACCAAGTATGCACCGTTTTAGAGTGGAATGTGGTTGCAAACTGTTTGTATATTTGTGTAATTCGATTAATGATTAAATTATTTTTTAAAACGTGTTTTACCTTATTTTTGTAAATTTATACTCGAGTCATTGGCGCCGGAACCGGTATGGCAGATATGGCCGCTGTAATACCTATTTTCGCAAAAAAAGTTGTTGTAAAAGAATTCCATAAAAAACGCTCGAACATAAAAGTATTAAAAAAAACGCCAGTTTTCTTCTGTGTGTCATACATCCTAAAATTAAGTTTTGATGCTTATGCATAGGCGTTAACTTGTATTGGCCTAATAATGCTGATAGAACTTGCTCTACGTTTTTTTAAATATTCAATTAGAAAAGCATTTTAACAAAACGACGATTTTGACATACACTGCCAGTGCAACTATAGTTTTAAACGGCAGAAGGAGCCATCATTGTGCGAAGCAGTGGGCATCAGCCATTCAGCGACATCATGCCTACCGCTAGGAGAAACCCATCAGGCCTTTGAGAGCAGTGATAAGTGTCTCTTTCAAATATTTCCATGAAAGGGCTTTCGTCCCCCTGGGTCCACCTACTTAGTGAGGGGGGGGGGGGCAGTTGTGGATTTAAGAAGCGAAAAATAGACAATTGGGACCGGGACCTGATTTTCAATTTTATAGGCACAATGGCCCGTTTAGAAAATTGAAAATTCTCGTGTATACAGATAATTAGTTTTTGAAAAACAAGAAATTATAACGTTTTTGAAAATATTGCTGAACAATTATGCAAAACTGCTGTAAAAATAACGAATTTTTCAAAACATAGGTAACGTTTCTACAATTAGGAGTAATTAGATAAAAGTTGGGATCCCTAAAGTCGGGGGACCCTAGGCGCGAGCCTAATGGTAAATCCGGGCCTTCCTGGGCACCACTCTCTCCCTGTTCCCTTGCCTCATAGAGCCCCTGCAAGATTAGTTGGAAAAAATATTTTTATAATGTAGAAAAGTGGTCCAAATGCTTTAATTACTGTATAATATAAACTTTATATTTAAAAAAAAAACTTCTGTTTAAAAGATTAAACGGAAACATGGAGCAAAGATATAATTCTGTGAACGTTCAAGTAAGAAAAAGCAATGCTAAAAGTTAAATTGTAGTAATAATCACTTAATCTATTTTAGGAAGGACTATCGAGAGTAAGTTGACATAACGGCTATGCACGACATATGAGGCCCCTGGCCCATCATATAATGAAAATAAAATAAAAAAACGGTCCGGTAATAATAACTTCGTACTGTTTCGTTAGAGGAGTTTTGTCCTACTCTATAAAGTTTCGAAATATAATTGTTATAAGATACCATTTTATATTTAAACATATTTTTAATTCTTCAGTTCGACAATTAAGGTTATTTCTTCGACAATTTCTATAATGTCCTTGACTTGAACTGGAAAACTTGTCGTACTTTTTGTGTATATTTCACTCAAACCAACATTCCTCTAAAGAGAAGAGATAATTCGACTAGTTTGAGTAAATCAGTGTTGGGCCTACAATTTTTAGAATACATGCTTTTGGAAAATAAATCGTGATTTTCCAAATACAGGGACATTACAAATTTAAATCAGAAAAGAGGGGTTGGGGGGGGGACCATTAATGACCAGAAAATCCCGAATAAAATTATTTCAAAATAAAAAATCGTGAAAAGTATTTTTGAACATAATACTTCAAACTGTTTTCTTTCATTCGTTATGTAATATGTGAGTGTACAAAATTAAGCAAGTTTATGACTGAAGTTGTGTATGGTGATAAATAATATACATTTTTCTGTATCTAGTTAAAAATTTATCTAAAAGAATTTGGAATTGTGGCATACATTTTTCTTTGCAAGACCAACACCTCCTTCTCGATCCTACACATGCGATGTAATTCCTACCTTTACTTTGAGAGTGTTATTTATTACGGCACGGTATAAACTTTTAAATAAAATAGTGGATAGGAATTGAATTTGTTTTATTCTGCCATTAAAGATCGTTGATAAAAGCCTTATGAACAGTTGTGTTAATTTGGAATAGTGTCGCCATCTATGTTAAATATTTGATACTAACGAGTTTGTAACAACACAGCAATAGAAGAGTTAGAAAATTTTATTGAACAAATCGGGATTTTTTTTATTTTAATAAATCATATGCACTTAGCAAATAAATTAGACATAATATGACCCAGGCGATTTCAGTTAGAGGTTATAACTAACTATAGGTTAGAGGTTATCTTTACATATAGAAAAGTTAGAATCCTAACTTTTATTCAAAAGTAATTAACTATTACTTGTACTAAAACAGTAACATGCATATTTGTAAGGGGAGGGATGGGGGGTTAATTGTTTTGCACTTTTTAGGAGCGTTTATGCAAATCCCTACGAAAAACGTTCATTATGTAATTTTTAAAGTAAAAAACGTTGTGTGGTATTTTAAAACAGTCCATTTTTTGTTCTGTAATTATGCTACATTGATAATTTTACTTACTCTTATATTAAGAATTGGAGCCAGTTTATTTGCAAAAAAAAAGTTAACTTTACATGTTAATACTTCGTGTTCTAAAATCTAAATAACCGATTAGGTAAACATAGTACTGGTGGTGCTCATCAGATGAGATAGCAAAGGTGAAGCCAACATGCTACATTGGATAAATGCCAGTGAAAATATTCAAATCAAAATAACGAAGTCGGGATTTTTGACGTGAATACGTCTATAAAATCGGTATCGAGTACCTCACCGCAAAGAGTGGTATACTAAAAAACAATATATATATAATCGACATACGATCGTGTAAAGGAAAGTGAGACGTTTCGAATAGGCTGATTTTTAACTCATTCCACCATCTGACATTTATACCAGGTGGAGGGGAGGTTTCGACAAACTACAGTATACAATTCCACCACATAACTAACTCCATGTGGAATCATTCTATGGGTATAAATGACATAACATCGTATAGAGAAAGGTTGACCAGGCAAATTATTAACCCCTTCAACACTCAGACATGTGTACTATGTGTGTGTGGAAGAGGAGTGGATGTCTCCCTTGACTGCGGTATTGCTTTCGCGCACGTAACTCGACATGGAAACATCCTTTAGAGGAAAATGGCACAGCATTATATATATATATATCCCCGGGCGAAGAACGGGTACTTTTGCTTGTTATATAATAAAAACTATCATCAGACCTTATTTTTACACCCAATTTTGGTGAAATTTTAAAATGAAATTTCTAAAAGTGTAGTATACGCAATTTTCTAGAAAAAAAACACGTAAACAAAAATGTTCTATAGTTTATCTGCAAAAAACTTGTTTAACACTGACACCATTTTATGGCATAAACTCCGCAACAAAAGAAATTTAATTAAACAAACTCCTTCCCTACCCCGGAGCCGAACTACGAGCCGATCCTGCGTCTCCAGCCCCAATATTTACAGAGTCCTGCAGACCAACACGCACACATCACAACTTACGACTCCCCTGATTGGCAATTAGCCCCGGCTCTCGCCGCCCCTACGTGCAGACGAGATTGAACTCTTTCCCAATTAGATTTATGGCAAAGGGTGGGGGGGGAGAGGAGAGAGGGGGAGGGGGCTTATTAACAGGGGCGGCGTGTAACGACCGTGACTGTCAACTTTCATCAAGGGGGAAGAGGCTCGTAAAAGGGGCGCTTCTAAACGGGGCGCTAGGCAATTGCCCTTCTTCGCCCCGATCTTCATAAATCTGCCCTGTTGCGCCACGTAAGCATCATCGGCCGTTTGTCACTTTCTCAATCTCTTCTTTTCCACATCAAACAAGGGTTCGGGTGATGGGGAGGGGGGAGAGGGTGTGAATTGAGGTCGGGTGAGGATATTGAATCGGTTCGGATACGTTTTTGAAAGGAAATTATAGATTGGATGCTAGTTTTTCCGGGTTGTGCATTGCTTTGATTGGCGGGAATGATAGTTTTTGTCTCTCATACTCTCTCTCTGTATATATATATATATATATATATATATATATATATATATATATATATATATATGCACCATGTTATATATATATATATATATAACATGGTGCAGTTCTTCCTTCGTTTTTTAACATTTCTGTATAATACCTACGAAAAAACTGCTACATTTTCAGCAATTTTTAAACTTGCCTGATTAAAACTTTTTGTGTGCTACCTGAAAATTGCACTATTAGAAATAGGTTCTCAAAAATAAGTAAAATGTACTCATTTTTTATTACATTCCATGCTTATCATAGCTCTGAATATTTAAGTTTCATTTTTTTTAAAAGACAAGTACTGAAAATGAGTACCATGAGTAAAAATTAATAAAAATAGCAGTAACTTGCCTACATAGGCTACCTTCATAAATCACTTTCAATAAATATCGACAAATACAATCAAGCCTTACCGGGAATCGAAATCGTATCCTCAGGCATCGCAGCCCAGTGCGTTATCTGTTATACTTCCAGGGCGACGTGAAGAAGTTAAAACCAGAATAAATATTAAAAAGGTGTGAATGGGAAGATAATTGAGTTGTAATAACAAGTTTCCATTTAAGAAAACGACATCAAATAATGTGAAAAATATTAAATCACACTGCTCATTTTTTAGAAAGTACGATTGCTTAAATTTGAGTACGTCATTGCTCATTTACGATTCAATTGTACTCAAAGAAAAACAAGTATGTTCAGGTACTCATTTTTAAGTTCCTTTTTCTACAATGTGCATTACATCAATTTTTTTCATGACTTTTCTCTAGCTGGAAGGTTACAAATTCCATCAGCTATATAATAAATAAGCAAAATCTTTTTTTTTTATCAAACTGCAGTTTTTCTTCTAAATTCCTTCGTTTTGGAATTTTTTGAACATAGTATCTGAATTCTTAACGAGGTTGTTATAACCATGTTATCTCGTTAATTTCGTAATACTCATTGAAGGGGACTTGGTACCCCCAAAAATTATTTTCTATATTTTGATACAAAATTAAATATTTTTATGATGACTACATGTAAACTATTCAGGAAAAAAGATTTAGAAGAAAAAAAGTTAGAAATTTCTTTAAACTTTTTCAAAAATTAAATTTTTGTTAAATTTTTCGAAGATTTAAGGCATTTTTCAAAATGCTTCTTCTCCTTCAGATTTCATTTTTTTGCATCGAATTTTTTTTGTAAGCTGAATTGATTTATGTTTAATAACTTTAGGGATCGGATTTTGCATAAGTTTTTTAGTTTAGGAGAAAAAAAAATTAGTGAAAAATCGGCTATTTTTTTCCAAAAAACTCTAATTCTTAAACATTTTATTTTTTTAAATAAATTGTTTTCAATATTTTTCTTATTCCATCCCCAATTCTATTTAATATACTCTTGTGTACAGGTTAAAAAAATTTCACAATAATTCATACATATTTGCTTGAGTTTTAGTATTTTAAGTAGGTGTATGTTCACGAAAACAGCAAACTGAGATAAATGCATTTAAAGATTTCAGTATTGAAAATAATTTATTATAAATGTCCCAATTAACTCAAATATTTTTTCACATAAATAACGTATATATATCCTACAAATTATGCAAAATTAATGACAAATAACAATTATTTTGTTTCGCTCCAACTTTAAATAAAAATGTCACTTTAAGTATTCAATGCATGTAAAATTTCTAAAAACACAATAAAATTACTCACTGTCACGCAAATTTTTATTCTTGTAATACATTTTTGGCAAACCACTGACTACTGAACATTATGAAACAAAAATTGACTGCAGATATTTATATAATTTGCTTTAATTTTGAGTGTAATGCAGAGAAAACTGAAAATTTTTTAGTGGTTTTATACATGACACTCACTGTAAAATTAAAGCACCCTACAGCATAAGTTACTCCTTATTTATTCTTAAATTAATTTTTTCATTATGCATTGCAATATTTACAAGTTTGAGGGCAAAATCCCTGATAAGCCGGCGTATTGCAAAATAAGTGATTTTGCAGTACGCCGCATTTTCCTCTATTGTCTTTTGGGCAAATCAATTAACACACAGAGTTTCAGCAAATTAATTTCCCGTCTGACCCTAAAGATTTTGAAGACTTTTACATAGTATGTATAATTCTTAGTTGTATTCACATACAAAATTTGACAAAAAAACACTGACTCGCTTTTTGTTTACAAATGTATCTTTGGGATACCAGAACTAGTTGATGATGTGTACAATTTCATTGGCATTTTGCGTTTGGCAGGTAACACATCTTTATAACAGTCCTGTAGAAGCAATCCTTTGATACATTGATATTATTTTGATTAAATGTCCCCATTTTTACATTCGGTTTATGACTTTCTCTATGTAACACATTGCATAAGGAGTGAAGAAAACGTTCATAATATGATTAATATTTATTCAATCGTTTTGAAACTTTGGGAAAACATGCTAGAAAGTTGAAGCGTCATTTTATAAACAATAAAAACTTTTTTGCCATTTTCATCGATTTTGGGGTACCGAGTCTCCTTAAACTGAAAAATGTAGCTTTATGTTATAGAGCTTCATAGAAAATAAATGCATTTACGAAAATACTTACATACCTTAACTCTTAATTTACGTGAGAAACTATTGCAGAATAGAAGCCTGTCAACACCCCTAACAGAGTTTATGATAGCTTAACGACAGAAATCAATAGGGGGTCTTGGTCATAAAATCGTAGTTTATCTCCAGTCTGCCTTTCCCCTCTTTATACAAACTCCGAGGCTGACCACAACAGTGGTTCCATTCTATCGGGGGGGAGCAATAATTGAGGGGGGGGGGGTGGAAAGGATTTTGATAATGAAGTGTCCTGGAGGAGTTGGGTTTTCCAATCGTTTATTCCAAAATCGAAGGATTTGCCTCCATAAAAACGTCAGAAAGGGTGGAGAACGGACAAAATATCGCATGGAAATTAGAGGGAAATGTGCAAAATGGGCCATAAACACATAAATTTGGAATTTGTTTGGCATGCTTCTGTTTTGGTGACGTGAGGCGAGCGTGTTTAGAGTGCAGGTTAGATTGATTTTACGCTTAGGAACGTGGGCGAGATAAGTCTCTGATTGGTGCTCTCAACGACTAACGATGTTTGGTGAACAACGATGTTGATGCTCTCAACGATGTTTGATGAAATGAAAAAAAATATTAGAAGATGAAAACTAAGTATTGTTCGCAAAAATAGAATTTTTTTTTAGTTTTTCTTTAATACCAAATAGGAAAAGTTTAGGGACAGAAGGTTGGATGTTTTAGTGGCGGCTCGTGAGTATGAAAAGTGAAGGGTCGGCCGAATTACGAGAGAATTCAAGTATTACAGGACAATTCAATTGTAAACAAATAATTGAAAATAAAAGAATTTAGAAAAAAAGAAGTATTACACTAAAGAAGGAAGAATTAACCAAAAATTTAATTGACAATAATGGATAATAACGTCTAAAAACAGGGTGACATTCTAGACTAAAGTTAATTAAAATAGTAAAAATAATAGCTAAACTAATTTTGAATAAAATTCCACAATATTCCCCCTCAAATTGAAAAAAATTATTTCAAAATATGTGGGGCTAGGGTCCCAGAAAGTGATGGGAGCCCGGCCATCTTTGGGGCCAAACACTAACCGTCACTGCTGAGTTTATTTAGAATTCTTTGGGAAATACGATAAGGATATTTTTGTTTCAATAAGAAACTTTCGTTAGAAACTATTTGGAATTGAATACTTATGTTAGAAGCAATCTTGGAAACTCATAAATACTTTTAAATTAATATAAAGCTCTAAACAAAATAAAAATGTAAGAATAATAAAAACGTTCTTTGTATTACCCTCAAATGGCTCTAAACAAAATAAAAATGTAAGAATAATAAAACCGTTCTTTGTATTAACATCAAATGGCTCTAAACAAAATAAAAATGTAAGAATAATAAAAACATTCTTTGTAGTACCTTCAAATGGCTCTAAACAAAATAAAAATGTAAGAATAATAAAAACGTTATTTGTATTACCCTCAAATGGCTCTAAACAAAATAAAAATGTAAGAATAATAAAACCGTTCTTTGTATTAACATCAAATGGCTCTAAACAAAATAAAAATGTAAGAATAATAAAAACGTTCTTTGTAGTACCTTCAAATGGCTCTAAACAAAATAAAAATGTAACAATAATAAAAACGTTCTTTGTATTACCCTCAAATGGCTCTAAACAAAATAAAAATGTAAGAATAGTAAAAACTTTCTTTGTATTACTCTCAAATGGCTCTAAACAAAATAAAAATGTAAGAATAATAAAAACGACTAATTTCCCCAGCAAAAAAATTAAAAGAATGTCATTGTAATTATCACAAATTAAACATATTTTTTTAATAACCTAAAATTATCAGGGTATATTTACAAACATTATACACATTATACAAATCTTTTAAGAACAATAGAATTTTTCTCTATCATAAAAGGTAATAGTGTAATATTTTCATTAGGATTATCATCCTTCCAAAGTTGACTGATTTTTTTTTTGTGTTTGTAGTGTTTTGGTTGGGGTGTGTGGTGCTGGCCCTTTTGTGATGCGGTCCCCTAGGCTTCAGCCTATGCCTAAATCCAGCCTTGACCAGCGCCACATAGCAGCGAACAGACGGCACAGTCTGGATCATTCGAGTTCTCCCGTATTTGCCTGAGGTGTGGTGTCGGACAATCTCCCTTTGTGAAAGGATCTCCTCTCAGACCCCTTGCAATTACGCAAGATTCGTGTAAAAGATTCTCGCCTTGGGTCTTTGAGCCTTCGGTCCTAGACCCGACTTCAGATAGCATCACAATGTACTGCGGTGAGACCGCCCAGGATGATATTGTTGCTTTTTTTTTTAACTGGTCAAATTGTAAATAGGATCAAGCTAGGAAAAACATTCCAAGAGTTTTCACCAAGTTCACTACTAAATACTTTAGATATGATATTTTGAGCTTGTATGTAGTGGAGTTACAATTGAAAAATTATAGGGCGGCTCAACTAGTTCTATTCCCAAAATATTTATCAATAAATAAACGATAATTAACAGTTATTTTAATTATTAATTAGTCATTATTTATAAATAATTTGTTAATTACCTAATTAATTGCATAAATTTCTTTAGAAATTAACAATTTTGATTACATTTAAAATAATAACTAATAAACTTTCAATAAATTGCATGAAAAATATTTTGTGTCAAACATCTTATTTGAGATAGTGCTAGAAAAGTTTGACTTCAAATCCTATGGGGAACCTGTGGTTTTGTTATTTGATATTCCGGATAAAACTGGCTTACTATGAAATGCGGACAGGTATTATTTTCTATATGAGATGTCTAATTTCAAAACCAGATGGACACATTTTCATAAATTTTACAAGAGATGCTAAAAACGATGGACAGCTAGGTACTTTTGAATCTAAACCATGATTTTGAATGTATTTTATGGCTGGATTCAGACACTTTGGATCATTACCGCTTTGAAAGTTGATTACTGTAGGGCATTGAAATTTTGTGAAATATAAAAGGAACGATGTTTCGAAAAAAAGTGGATCTATCTGGTTTTGAAAATAGGCAGTTTTCCGCAAAGAAAAGTCAACTTTCAGTTATTAAAAGTTGATTCGATAAAATTTTAATCTCTCTGCCTCAGATATTGAATAAAAAATATTTCTTACCAATATTGCTAAAAAATTTATATTTTTACAGGTTAATTTAACATTTTGGATATATTACAAAAGTACATAAAAAAAAGTAATAACGTAAAAAGTAATAACGTAAAATAATGTCTAAACTCAAAATAATTTTTTTTTTGCCTTAAAATCGGTACCCATCTTACCCTGCCTTACCTTACATTCTAATTCGAATTACTCTAAATTCGAATTGCAATTTCATTGTCAGAACTTTTAAACTTGGATGGTTAGATACAAAATGAAAACTGAAAAGTATTAAATAAAGTATTAACTCATTCAAAATATTAAAGTATTATTAAAAATTATATTTTAGAAAACCAGCTTCAAAAAGACATGTACTTTTTTTTATTATTAGATTTATTTTAATATATATATTAAGGAAGTTGCTGCTCTGTGCTGGAGCTGAGGAATTAATTTTTATTGGTCCCATTGTAAAAGGAAAATGTTAAAACCATTTCAAAACCCATGAAGTACTTTTATAATTATTGTATAATTCAATACTTTATTTATGTGTTTCAATTTAACAACGCAAATGCATAACAAAAAAAGTATTCATAGTAATTTAACGGCTATTACAATACATGCAACGTAAGATATAAAGCTTTCGTTTCCCTATTTCGTATTTTTTGTATTTAATACTAGAATTATATTTCTTTTTCAATTCAAAAACGCTTTATTTTTCTTCACAGATAGACTAAAGAACTATAAATTTTAATCAAAAAAGAAAATAATCTGATTTTAAAGTGATAAAACACTTGGATAAATGTTACAATCAGACTTTAAACGCCGAAGCGCTTCGTTTTATATCGCTTGTGTCGTTTTATCGTCTTAATCTCAATGGAAGCAACTGCGAGTTTATAGGTCGAATAAAAATTACAAGGCTTTTACTGAAAAGAACTTGTAGACAAATGTATTTTTTAAGTATTTCACAGAAAATATTGGGAGGTTCGTTCTGAGATTTTTTTTTTATTTAAAACGGTCCTATTGAAAAAAGGAATATTTGCACGGTATAAAATGCAATTCTATATTTGAGAAATTTTTGTTAATTTTATCGAAACAGACGCCTTATATAAGCTCTATGGTTAAATATTTTATCAAACTTAGAATATTCAATTCGTCGTTTGTTTTAACCAACTTGATTTCAGTAAAATTGAGAACGATTTTAAATAATATGATATGGACGAGCTGACTCGAATTGCGGACATCTCGTTCTAGAGTAAAATGCTATCTACTCGTCCAAGGAGACTCGTGTGAATTCTGACAATGTAAGAATAAGAATAAGTCTGATATCCATAGAAAAGAGCTGAAAAGGAATTTAAGTAAACGATTTTTGTTCAAAATTTGAGGATTCCCGTTTCGTCAAAAGTCACGTGATTCAAGTACGAAACGGTTATCAAATATAACGAAAGTAGCAACAAATATAACGAAAGTAGACGATCGAAGAATTCACAAAAATGGTAGTGTTATTTCTGACAGTGTGTTTGTATTTACGTCTCTTGATGTAGAGAGTGTTCACTGATATGGGTAAAATCGAAATATGTCAACGTTTTATGTTTTTTTTTTTTTTTTTTTTTTTAAACTGATTAAATACTTTTTCAATAACAAAACATATGAGTTCTTCAATTGAATACAAACATTTAATTTTACAATTTACCCCAACAGCATTATTTTAATAATAATTTTTATTAATACTCATTTTTAGACAACATTAATAGACAAAATTAAAATTCTCCTACAAGAAAAGAAAATATTTTTTTCGGAAATTTGTGCGGAATGGAAAATGATTCGCCCTTATTATTGAAATAAATTAAAGTACACTGCTGAAAACGCGCTGTCAAATTTGATGAAAGTTTTGCCATATATTCTCCAATTAAACTTTTAATTAAAATTGACAAAAATATTTTCGTCAGTTTTTTTCGAAGTTTACGAACTGAAATAATTGAAAGTTTACGAACTGAAATAATTTGTAATAATATTTCTTTTATTGTTTTTTTTACAAGAATTCACAGAACGATGAAATATTTTATTGATATTTGACCGAATTAAGTTTATGATACATACGCATCGAAATGAAGTTTTGTTATTCAGACGAAAATTGCAATGGTGTGAGTACTTCAGAATTTAAGAATTTGAGAAACGATATTTAATGAATCTAGAGTTCATTTAAGTTATTTCAGAGTTTTATTAAGAGATTTTTTTTTAAAAAAAATTATCCTTTTTTTAAAATATCAAACTTGTGTGCTGACGTAAAAGTTGTAAAAAAGGTTGAATTCGATTATTCAACTGTACAAAACATGGTACCGTCCACTGAAGATATTTGCCCGCTTTTTACGAAAACGTTTTAGACACACACAAAAAATAAGTTTAAACTGCCACCAGAGCCATTGTAATTTTCCTAATAAGGCGTTAGTTAGGTTTTTAGGATTAATAGGTTTTTAATTTGTAACTGTAAATTTAATAACAAAAATGGAAATGGGAAAGGACAAAGTCTCCCCAACGTTTTGTAAAAAAGTGGAAAAACTTTGCCTACCGATTCTTCATTTGAAAATTACTAAAAAATAACTCATTATTCATTAAATAACATATGATAATAATTAATTTTATACAACGTACAATATTGGAAAATGTTATTGTGGAAAATAGTTTCATAATTCGAATTTTATTTTCGTTGTTAGAAAAAATAATAATTGACTAATTTTTAATTGAATAATTTCTTCTACCATTCACACTCCAACACTCCATTGAGGTGTAATTGATTTATTCATGTAAAATATATATAACAAAATTGTGAGCGATCAAAATTACTTCTTTTGTGGAGGAAACTACCCACCAACTTTTTAATTTTTCACGGACTGATGAGTAATTTTATGTTTAAAAAAATTTAAAAATACTACACTGTTAAAAATAGGTATTCTAAAATAAATAAAATGTACTCATTTTTTAATACATTCGATGCTTATCAAGGCTCCGAATACGTGTCTCAATTTTGAAAAAGACATGTACTGAAAAATTAGTATAATGAATAAAAAGAGCAGATGCTAGCTTACATAGGTTGCCTTCATAAATGAATTTCAATAAATATCGACAATTACAACCAAGACTCACCGGGAATCGAACCCACATCTACAGGCACCGATACCAGAACCTTATCCGTTAAGCTACCAGGGCGACGTGAAGAAGTTATAAACAGAAGTATTGTTGTTAAAAAAGTGTGCCAAAAGAAAAAGTAAGATCATTGAATTGCAATAACTAAGTTTCCATTTAAGTAATCGACATCAAATACTGTGGAAAAACATCTTCTGTACAAATATTTAAATTTGACAGGTATATTCTTAAAATGGCTTGAACAGAAGAAGATTAGAAATATTAAATCACGCGGCACATTTTTGCGAAAGTGCAATTACTTAAATTTGAGTACGTCATAGCTCATTTACGATGCTATTGTACTAAAAAAAACGAATACATTCATGAACTCAATTTTAATTACCATTTTTTTACAGAGTAATTGCATCCAATAACTGTCAAACAAATTCATTCAGTACACTCTCAGAATAAACACTCTCATTTGAGAGCATTCTGAGATCGTCAAGGCCACTCTCATCAATTTCGGCAATAGTTTCGTCATCGAATCTCTTGACTTTTGACGAAACAAGAATATTCAATTTTTTAACGAAAGTATTTACTCCTTATTCCTTTTCTGTGGCATCAGCTCATTTGATTCTAATTTTGGTTCTTATAAGTATTTCTGACGAAATAATTTTCTTGGGGAAAAAAACGACAAAATTAATGTCCTCAATTTGACGAAATATTTAATCGGAGCATTTAGGCGCTTGTTTCGAAAAATGATAAACATTTCTTCAAAACTGAAAAAAAAAAAATAGAAAGTGGACAAAGTTGTAACTTTGTGTGCTTGGAGATCATTCGGAATCGAACCTAGCCGGGTCGTTCTGCATGCTACGCCGATACTCTACTGATCTAGCTAAAGTAATTACTGGAGCCCAAGTGGTTGTATCGAACATATGAAGTGAGCTCCACAAAGTCGCCCCAGTTGATGGTTAAGGGTTTTTAATTCAGCACAGCGATACAACGGAAAAAAGGTTCAATTATATAAATAGCACACACTTTAACCGGGTTGTAAGGAAGCACTATATTTTTGCAATAATGGCACTTTATGCAAATGAAACGAATATTATATTTTAATTTGAATTTTACCTTTTTAAAATGACATTATAGCTTTGTTTTTATTCTCTAGTCTAATGTTCACTACGAAATATAAAGAAATTATTTAAATGTGTTTAACAGCTATTTTTCATTATTTATTATTTATTGTCGTATTTAATCAAATCCGTCCAGTGCAAATTCGGGGGCCCCTGCAAAGCTAGGGGTCAATTGTTATTTTTTTTATTTATTATTATTAATTTAGCTAAACAACGATACTTTCAAAATTAATCTTTGATTTTACACAAAATATGTGAGTAACAAAATACTTCATTTAAAATTATCGGAAATTTAACGCATTTTTGAAATAAATTGAAATTTTCACTGTACTAAGCATTGTAATTCAGTTTAATATTTTTTTTCACATAATATTTTTATTTAATAAATAAGAATGTCGAACGAAAACAATGTTAATAAAATATTAAAGACGTTTTATGTATTATGAATTGCATAAAAGATATTCTAGCAAATATCCAACCCTTCAAGTAAAAATTATTTCCACCATATATTATTTTTACTTATGAATTGAAAAATGAATATGAAACTATTTATTTAAAAGAGAGAGAGATGCCCTATATACACACTTTTCCTACATTTTCCTATTTGTTGAGCATTCTTTGATGTACCGCGCGACGCACTTTTATCTGCGTCTCATTCCCTTTCTTCAGGCAAGACGGGTGGTCTACGCCCGAGGCGCTTTTAGCCAATGGAAGATATTCCCTTCCCAGATGAACGGGCATTGAAGGCGGAGCCACGCCTTACCAACGCCTCCTATTGGCCCTACAACCTGTCAATAACCTCAGGGGTGTGAACATTCTCACCAGCGGACAAATTGTCGCGGTTTCCCCCCGACCAAGATTATAAAAACTCCGAAAAGAGGGGGGAAGTTCAATTTACAATAGCGCACGAGCCACAACCGATCGCGTGTTCGAGCGGTGTGCGTTATGATCCCGTCTTACGAAATGTTCTCACCCACTGTCCGGCACCAGATTTCGGCGTACGGACTATCCCAGAACTATGGACACCAGACATCCTATTCCCAATACGCGGACAACATCAACTTCAACTCCTGTGGGGGTCCAGGAGCCATGGTGGAGTCCGGCAACTACCAACAGAACCTGCACAACTCCTTCTCTCTGTACGCGTTCTCGGCCAACAACCCCAACCGACAGCATGTCGTCGTGGAGGACTGGACAATGCCCCAGACAACAGCGAGTCCGTGCAGTTACCAAGGTCAGAGTCAGGCAGGGATTCAGTTCCCGGATAGCGTAGGGCCGTACCACTTCCAGCCGAGGAGTGATGTCAGTCCGGCCGACTATTCCCTGCAGAGTCCGGGGCACATGCGGGTGCAGGAGAAGCTGGAACCGGGGCTGGAGCACCCGAGTTCGGACTCTGTCGTGGCGGTGTCCAGCGATGGGATGTCCGGCTCCGAATCACCAAATCTTCAGGTGCAAGTCGGCCAGACAGCGGCAAATGGGCTCTTCAGGCCTCAGCCGGCGAGAAGTCCGTATGAGTGGATACGAAGAAGCTCTTGTCAGCAAACTCAGCCAAATCCAGGTAGAAATTTTCATTTTATTTAAATCTTCTAATTGAAAATCAAACTTGATGGATATTTTAAACAACTTTTTTTAATACACATTTTTATTCATGGATAAAGTTACTGCAAAACACACATATCGATGCCTTAATGTACAAATGTACTAAGAGCATTTTTAGCGAATTTGAGATTCAGAACCTCAAATTGTAATTAAAACAATATGATTAGTTGATCAATATGAAACGATGATACGATAAATAAGTATAAGTTCTTCGCAAACGGTTGTGTGAAGCATTTCTATTTGTTTACCCATCAAGTTGACACCAGGACCATAGTTGAGACAGTGTAGGTTCAGTTCGTTAGCTGTGAAATCGCTCTGTCATCATTATCTGACCATTGAAGGGGGCGGATGGTTCTATCAACACCCGCTGCGTTTGTCTTTCTTTCCCACGGTCAGATGAACCGCTGACGACCCATTTGGAGACAGAGACTCTCCGGAAACAATGATAGTTCAATTCAAAGAATCTGTTCCTCGAGGATTTTGATGGGAGATATTCCTATAATTTTACTTCCAAATCATAGTGCAGTCCCTGTTGGAAAAGATGAACATTTGAATTGAACTGTTACATATATGTTTTTTCAGAACTTTACCTTCCAGGGCTCTTGTGCACGATCTCCCCAGGGTGACATTCTAAATATTTCAACCTTTCACAAATTGAACAAATACATATAGGACAATGGATTATGATTTTTCGAACTCTTTCAAATATGAAAAATGTCACTCTCCAATGGACTTTGTTTTTGTGTGTGTTTTTTTTCTTTTTAGTTTTATTTTGTTTTCCCTCTAAGAGTTTTACTCCCAATACTGAGATATATGTAAAAGTTGATTGATACTTTATGTGAAACCTCCAAGAGCGTGTTGCTCATTTCCCACTTGGAGTGTGTAAACAACCATTGTAATACCATTCTATGGAGTGTAATTTGTCACAGGTGTCCAATTTTGACGATGGAGTCAAAATTGGCCACCTGTATATCCCTCGGGAGTGGGCAGGAAATAAAACTTATTATTCCTATAATTTTAGTTTAAAGAATTTGTGCGAGGCTACGCACAACAAAGACAAAGCGTAAGACTTGTTTCCTTAGGCTTGTTTTACACGGGGGAGTAATGAGCCGGTTACAGCGAGGAGGTTTGCATTTTGTGATTTGCTAATTAAGTGTGAGATGGGAACCGGTAAACTAGGCCTGATCAAACCATAACGCGCCTGAGATTTTCTGCTCTGCATGATTTTATGTTGAGTGTTGGTTCTGGTTAATTCCTAATTTACAGTACCCCCGATATTTGGCGACAACGTTTTTACAGAACTCTAGAATCGACTGCTCGAAGGTTTGTCTAAAAGCATCATAATCGACTGATGAAAGGGGGTACCAGCTGATATCCCGAGAAGTCGCACACAATTGCCCGGGGCCATAAATCGACGTTAGGAGTCTGTGACATTAGCGCAAATACGTGCATGGCTTAAATCTGTTGACGAGATGAGACGTATTATGCAATATTTACAAGGGGGAAAATGCAAGTCCTTGCACTTTGGGATACCGTAAACTGGGAATTAAACATAAATCCATGCAGGACACAAAATCTCTTCCCCTACAGGTGCCTTATGAAATATATGGAAGATCGCTTGATCCGGCCTAGTTTACCTACATTCGGATGATGTGTATTTGCTGTCGGCAGATTATCTTTCATTTATTACTTTCAGAATGTCATTCATTTATTGGGAGGAGGGGGTCATTGGGGAGAAGAGGTCTATTACGAGACATGGGGATTGAAGTCTCAGTGGTTTCGCGTCGTAGCAAAACTTTGTATAAGGGAAAAAATGCTACATTTCTTTCGCAAACCTTTATATTTTTTTATATAATAAATCACTATCTGTCTAATAGAATGTTTGGGGAAATACCTAAAATAAAAATAATTAATTGCTTTTAAATGATCAAATGTGTCGTGATATGAAAAAGCACATTCATACGATTCCTGTGAGAATTATCTGTTTTTATTGCCATCAATAGCTACTTAGCAGATTATGAATTTACATATTATATTAACTTCAGTCTTCATAAAGTTTAATAGTCGAGATTTCTGTTTGCTTTTTAAATATGTTTATCTTTGCATGGGAATTATTTTATTTCTATATGCTCAAAGCAATTTTTTGTATTTATTTTTATTCATTTTTTAATGTAAAATTTAAATTAAGATGTTGTGTCCATAATGTCGTTATTTTAATGTTCAACTGTTGTGTTTGTAGAAATTTGTGTTTTCCCTGAGTATGTCAATGTTGTATTTGTGTTAGATGTTATGTTTTTATAACTGAATGGGTGGGTGGAAGAACCAGGCAGCTCCAATTTTTCTGATTTACATTTTCCTATAAAGAAACAAATCCTGTATCGATTGGTGCAAGAATCAGGCAACTCTAAGCAATGACTATATAGAAATATAAAGGAAAGGGAGCTGCATTTTTGTATTATACTATGTGAAAAACGTTAGTGTTTTTCGTCATTCGTGAACAATTTTGAAGTGGAGCTGCCTTGTTATTCCATCACCACCCCTTCAATTTTCCTTACCACATTTCCGTTTTTTTCTTCTTTTCTTTGAATTTTCTTTGAATTAAGTATCATAATTAAAATATTTTCTCCCTTAATCATGAATATAAAATTTAATAACGAACAGCAAATCGAAGTTAATTTAAACATTTCATCCACAAAAGAAATAAGGTTAGGTAGCAAAGTCATTTCACAGTCATAAAAGAATTTTCTTAATTGAAACATAATCTCTTCTTTTCTACACTATATCAGATAATTACTCTATTTCTCTTATCAAAAAAGTACTTTACCACATTAATAACTATCTAATATGGATACATTCGAATAATTCCAATTTACACTATTATAGTATGAGTCTTGTGTTAAGCAACCCGCAGAAGAACTATATTCAAAGCACATAAAAATATATATAATTTCATCATGTAACTATAATATATGACAAAAAAGATGGAAAACACAATTTTCATTTTGATGCAATAACATAAATATAAGGTTTGTAATTCCCTTCAATGCAATTGCCTCTTAGGATGTTACATTTTGCTGTGCGATCAAGATTATCTTCAAGAAAATTGCATAGCCAGAGCAAAAGGTAAATTACTCTATAGATATCATTTCTTAAAGTTAACAAATATCACTTTATACACAGAAAAATTTCTACATTGCTGCATAACATTTAAGCATACTTGAAACTAAAGAATTTATATTCCGAAATACATTGGCTGTTTTTAGAAATGTTCATGCCAGATGTGGTTTAAGGCCCAAGCCACACAAACGGTTGCTTGGGGTGTCAATGGTAAAGAGGGCGTCAAACTTTGGTGAATAAAATATCAAATATTAACAACAACAAAATAAGGACAAATTTTAACAACCTGTTAAAAGATTCATTTACTTACTATGTGGGAAGTGCAATATACATGTTTGCTGGTATTGGAACATTTCCTTTTGCTGCATTTATAATTATTCCAGAATTTAAGTTTGCCAGGCGTCTGATGGAATAACTTTTTAACTTTATGTTAGAATTGTTTACGGGGGAAATTGTATTTCTTGTTAAGGGTTCAAAATTAATAAGCATATCTAGATATAGATCGGAAATCTTTCATGGACGATCTTTTAAATAGAATTCTTGATTGCTTTAAAATTTAGCAAGGTTAGTCAAATTGTAATTATTTTTAAATATATAGCGCTATATATAATTTTTAAAATAACTTATGGATATCTTAATTGTGCAGATAAAAGCAAAAAATACTCTTCTCTATATTTTATATATATATAAATAAAGGAAAATGTGGAGGAATGTCCGCCATAATCGACTGCTTAATAGCTAAACAATTTCTTTGCACAACTCCTATATACGACATACGTACAATAGACAGATACACGTATCATGGAAATTAAGACTTATTTTCCAACTTATAATTAATTTGTACTTTTGCTAATTTTTTTTACGTTTGTGAACTTTTTATTGCTTTGTTTTGTTATGCATGTATGTTCTCAATTGTGTGCCCCAATGAATGAGTCCTTAAAGGGACCATTCATATATTACGTTCCGTCTATAAGGGAGGGTGGGTCTATCTGGCGTGATGTGATAAAGTAGAATAGCATTGAGCTAAAATAATAACTGGAGTGATTACTAAGCGTGCCCGACTGCTTTACACCCATTTTCAGCCAAAGTATAGAAAAGTGTGTTTTTTTCTCATGGTATTTGGCATAGGATCAAGTGCAGAAATGCTATTTTTAAAACCACATTTCTGACTTTCAAAAATATGTTCAATGTTACATATTTAATGTTTAGCCATACTTACTTTCTTACTTACAAGAAAAAAAAAAAAGAAAATATTAATTAATTACTCAAATATTCAAGGCCGAAGCTACACGACTAACAGTGCAAAAGCCAAAGATGTACCCAGAACTTAATTTTGGGGATGGTTCATTTAGTATAAAATATGCCTTAAAATTGAACAATAGTAACAAGTGCTAGATATAAGGCATTTAATTTAGATGTGTGATTTTACAGTCAGTTATTATATTACAACTTATAACTAAATGAATTATTCACATATTTTAATTACAATTTTCTAAATACAATTGGAGGGGTGGGTGGAAGAACCAGAGAGCTCAATTTTTTTTCTGATTTACACTTTTTCACTTATTTCTTTAATGGAAAAATACACTATCAATTGGTGCAAGAACCAGACAGATGTACGCTATGGCTATAGAGATATAAAGGAAAAGGAGTATACTGTTGTCTCATAAGGTGCAAGAAACGTGCAGCTCCAGTAGCTGTCTCGTTTTTACATAGAATTAGTTCAACGTTTGGTTGTTTGGTTGGATCGCTTTCCGTACTGCATTAGCCAGTCGTTTTCCAAACTCGTTTGTTAAAGGTGTGTTGTTTGTTGAACCAGCTAAAAGGTGTGTTACACATCCAGAATTCCATTAAAGGGGCGTAATTCCAAGATAGACATATTTATATATAGTTTATTATGCAATTCTTAACTGAAACGAATATTTTTTGCTGTTTCAAGTTCACAGTCGCGTTAATGATTTCGGAGAAGTATCTACAACGGTTTTATTGGTAAACCTGAACACACTCTTAAAAAAAGGTATTCAAAAATAAGTAAAATGTTAGTTTATACATAAGTTGGTCGATACAGTTTAAATTTTGAAAAAGACATGTACTTCAAAATGAGTATAATGAATAAAAAGAACAGATGCTAGCTTACATACGCTATCTATCCCTCATTTACTATGCGATTGTACTCAAAGAAAAACGAGTACGTTCCTATACTCATTTTGAGCACCATTTTTTACAGTGTAGAACTACAGTGGTAGGTATAAAAATAACAGCTCCGTTTTTTTTCAATAAACGAAACAGGCAAAAAAAAAAGTAAAAAGTAAAACCGGTTTGTGGAAGGACGGAGGTATTTTTAATGTTTTACCCAAATTTGATAAGTTTTAAAAAAGTTTAAGTATTTTTCGTCCTCCCTCAGCAATTTTGAAAAAAGGAGCTGTCTGGTTCGTAATTCTTAAGTCTGAAATTTTTTTTTAACCTTCTGGAAACCTGAAAAAAATCAGTAAATTTTTAATACTGAGGCAATTTTACAATCCCGATTCAGCAGGAGAAACGAACAGGAAAAATTAAATTACCACCTAATAAAATAAATGACACACATCCTCAAACCAATTATTTAACATATTGTCCACTTCATCAATCTGAAAGTATAAGCACTTATTCCGTCTAATTTCGTGTAGTCTTTTTGACAGCCTCTTTAGGTTTGTTACACACGAGAAATCGTAATCCGGCTACAGTTAGCCGAAATATTTTATTTAGGGCGCCGCCGGAGCAAAATAAGCTCTAACTTTTCGAAAAAAATGAGAAAATGTAAATGATTTTAGTGAGAATTTTAAGTTTATAACCGATATTTTTCTAAATTTATATTTTTAATTATGTTATATATTGCATTTGAACGAATTCATTTCTAAGGCATTCATTCATTTATGAAATTTTTCAATCTGCATATTATTTTAGAGAGAGCAGCTTGAATTTTGTTTTATTGTATAAAATAACCCTTCTCTTGGCACTTCATACCGGTTATTTCCATCCAGTTTTTGAATTTGGAACCTTAGTAGGGAGTTAAAACAAATAAAAATAGAAGAGTTGTTAAGAGTACTACTAGAAATAAAAATTATTAATGACAGTGGGGAACGATTAATGATAGTAGAGGCGATATTCAGTTGACTTTGCTACATTTAAAATGTTAGTTTGATTCCAGACAAGATCAAACTCCCGTTTTGGTGAACTTTTTTGGTTGATAATTTTGCGAATAATTTATTTGTGGGACTTCCTGCCTTACAGTCCCTGCAGGCTCGTCCGTCATGACACTGTAAACCAATATATAATTTTTTTTGTTCACTGTTATAGAAATAAGTACTCAAAAATAAGGAGTACTCAAAATTGTACTATTTTTTAATACAGTCGATCTTATTGTCGCTCCGAATACATAATTTAAAATTTTGAAAAACACATGTACTCAAAAATGAGTGCAATGAATAAAAAGAGTAGACGCTAGCCTACCTACAATACATAAATCACTTTCAATAAATATCCAATTCTTATCGTCTTACCGAGACTTATACCCAAGTCTTAAAGGAATCAAACCCAGATCCTCACGCACCGCAGTCCAGAGCCTTATCCGATAAACTACCAGAGCGGCTTGAAGAAGTTTTAAACAGAAGAAGTTATAAACAGAAGAAATGTTAAAAGGGTGTTTCAAAAGAATGGGAAGTAAGAAAATTGAGTTGTGATAACTCCATTTTAGCAATCGACATAAAATCATGCGAAAAACCATTTTCTGAACAATTATTTTAAGTTTGTCAGGTAGCTTTTTTAAGATGGCTTGAACAGAAGCTGAGATTAGCAATATTAAATCACACAGCTCAGTTTTGAGAAAGTACGATTACTTAAATTTGAGTACATCATCGCTCATTTACGATGCAATTGCACTGAAAGAAAATCAAGTATGTTCATGTACTCATTTTTAAGTACCTTTTTTTTACAGTGTTGACAACGTTAAAACATTCTAATATTGAAAAATATTACCGAGGTTGACGAATAGCTTGCAAAAAATTTATTTGTATAAGAAAGAGCAACTAAATAATGTTTGCTTGTGCCACTATAATTAATTCATTGAAGAACCGCTGTTGGACTTACTTAACTTTACAGTTAGTCAAATTGTTACGTTCAGAGGGGTAGATTGTGAGCCACTATGTTTTATTACATAGATTCTACTGAATAGAATATGCGTGGTTCAATCGGTTCACAATTTATCGTAATAATGGATTAAATATCTCATAATTTATAGTATAATAGATTCTATGCCTTATATTTTGAAGCAAATGTGTTCAGTAGTGTTTTCTATAGTAATGGAATCGGTTAATGCTAAAACGGGTCAGTCAAAAAAAAAGTTTTCATCGAGTTGCATTAGCTTTGGTTCCTATCTGTTTCATAAATTAACGCTAAAACGGTATCGATCCCATTGTTCCCATAACTATATTAGCAAGTCCACTCATCGATTCTATCATCAGCATATAATATTCAAGTTACCACTCATGAGTAGACCAACAGTAAATATAACAGCCTCCAGAAACAGCTTATTGTAGGCAAAGTGCTCCTGAAGGTCGCCAAATTAGAAGACATTAAAAAAAACTTTCTTATTCCATTCCGGTTCAGTTTAAAGAGTTTTGTAATGATATTTATTGCCAACCCCATACAGAAAATGAGAACCACAGTATCTAACTTAATGTTGATATATATGTACGCAAATTTTTGTTCAGTGTAATTTTTGTTGTAACTTTCAATGCTTAAATATACATAATTTTATATAAAGCGGGCTTTATGTATTTTTATTTCATCATTATATGCTAAAAAAGGATCTGTCCGAACATTTAAAACAAATTTTAAAGGGCGAATTTTTTTAATTTGTTTTTGAAAGTAACAAAATATTGACTTTAATAATACAGTTTATATATAAAATAATAATTTTGATATTTTAAAAAGTATAGGTAACACTGTAAAAAAAAGGTACTTAAAAATGAATACATGGACCTACTCGTTTTTCTTTGTGTGTAATTACATCGTAAATGATCGATGACGTACTGAAATTTAAATAACCGTACTTTCTGAAAAGTGAGCAGTGCGATTTAATATCGTTAATCTCAACGTATGTTCAAGCCCTGTGTTCAAGCCATCTTAACAAAGCGACCTGACAAACTTAAGATAATTGTTCAGAAGAGAGTTTCCCACATCATTTGACAACTCAATTATCGTACTTCCCATTCTTTTGGCACACATTTTTAACATTCTTCTGTTTAAACTTTCTTCATGTCGCCTTCGTAGTTTAACTGGACTGCGGTCTGAGGATATGGGTTCGATTCCCGGTAATTCTTGGTTATAATTGATGATATTTATTGAAAGGAGTTTACAAAAGCAGACTATGTAAGCAAGCATTTACCCTTTTTATTAATTTTTAAGTACATGTCTTTTTCAAAATTGAAACTAATGTGTTCAGAGCCATGATAAGCATCAAATGTACTCAAAAATGAGTACATTTTACTTGAGTATCTATTTTTAATAGTGTATATAGAGTAGGTTTTTTTTATTAATTTTCTCAAAACAAGTTCAGGTGGACTGAGCACCTTTCAGCATTAACCGATTGAATTGTACTATTCCAAACTGATAAAAAATTAAAGTATAGCGTCTTATAAGATAAAAACTCGTCTTATAGAACATTGCGTTAAGAATATTAAAATACAAATACAACGTTAAAATACGCAATAAAAATCCGTATAATCCGGATCCACATCATTCACCGGACAGACATCGGGAGAAACATCTCCCTTCATCAGCTAAAAATGTAAAGCATTTACATTTTCCGTTCCCGAAACATGTCCGGATTATACGGATTTTTATTGCGTATTTTAACGTTGTATTTGTATTTTAATATAGCGTCTTACATGGTAACAAAAATGCGCGCATCAGGTACAAAGGGGGTCAGGTAAATTCAGCAAAAATTTCATGCCAGATCGGATACGCCTTATCAGGCGGTCGGGTTTGGCGGCGAACATGCGAGTTGGCCGTCCTGTTTGCTCAAGATACATGAGTTTGCCGGGCAGTAAATCTTTCAGCAGATTTGCGCCCTGCAAAACCTTTGTTTCGGCTTGTTTTTCGTAACGTTTTTACGACATTAAGGTCTCGTACTTGCTCCGGGAGAACAAAAGGATATCACTTAATTTTCCATCAACAAGTACATGGGACACGATAAGAGATACCGAGACATGTGCTGATTGCAAACTAAGCTACGATTTCGGAACCGCTTCTTTTTTTTTATGAGCTCGTTAAATGTCGATGTAAAATCGGTTTTCCGATATTTATTTAACTGTAATGCGTATCACTGCCGTTAGTCTTAATAGCGTAGTTTGAATTCTTCTCTTGTAAAAAGTACTTCGTTAAACCAATATGTATGAGACTTGATGAATCTAAAATAATTTTCTCCCTACGAAAAAATAAAAAAAGTAATTTTAACAGGATATTTTTTTTTTCAGCCTGTATATGTGAACTCCGACATAAATGTTTTATTGCTTTGTTTTAATTCGGTAGGTGACGTTTGACGGACACATTTAATTTAAGTTGAAGTGAAAAATAAATATTATAATGCGAAATTCCCAAAACAACTGCCCGAAATGGGCTTGAGATGCCAAAACCGACTACTCAACCGTCTACGAGGGGATAAGAAGCCCCTCGCGACAGCTCCGAGGGGCACCAGCTATTTTTGAATAGTTGTTGTTAAGAATTTTTTTTAAACTGCTCGAACGCCAAAACCAACTGCTCGGAAGCTCGCTTAAACTATGGATTCAATATATTTTTCACGGCGAAATTCAGTGGTAGATTTTACAACAGTTAAAAGTTTGGGGCTGAATTAACAAGCTCTGAGCGGAATCACCTATGCCCATTTCAACAAATCGTTAGCAACTATTCGCTTTCAACAAACCCAAGCTTCAATTATAGACTTCTTAAAGCTCACTAAATGTCTAACATACTTTTCTATATAGATCTTGATAACAAAACAAAAAAAGAAAGCCAATCTTAAACTGACGATAACTTTCATTAATTAAATTTTCTGCAGACCTACAGTTTGCAAAAAAAAAAGGATATATATCTTAAGAACATAAACTTATTCGCATTTCCCCCAAATCCGCATCAAATTGAAATAATTTTGTTGCAGTAATGCAAAACTCTTAAAAAAATCCAAACATTTTCGATCTTTACTGTTTTAATAATTTTTACTTTTTTAATAATCTCTACAATATATTATAGAATTCGATAGCTATTTTAGAAATATCACATATTTCTACTTTGTTCCCCAAACACAATATCTACACTTTCAAGAAATACCAGCTACATATTTTTTAACGTAGTGCATACATACGCACATAATTCAATATAGTATTAGTTCTAATATACATTCACTACACGTTCAAATAGCTTAAAAAACGACAACATTTTATTATTTCGATAATATCTTAAATCATCATAAAATGCAACTGTTATATGAATGTAACAACACGTAATGCAAGATCGAAACTATCCCGTCAGGGCAGATAGTTGAAAAAAAAAATTAAAGGGGAACCATTTATGGCAGCAAACAAAAAAAAAAGAAGCTTAGCAGCATTGTAATCTCCAAATCTCCCAGTGCGTCCCGATACGTATCTGCAGACAAATACAAAGGACACTTGACCAACAAAGGAGCCAGCATGCCGAGCATTGATCTTACATAATAAGACCACTTTCCCTAGTGGTCTGCCCTGGGCTACTGTTGCCCTAGGTGGCCACCCATTGCGTCTTTGCCAAACACCGACAGACCACCACCTGCCACAAACATGGTGGTTGTAATTCTCAATTCGGTACGGTCAATACTGTGTCTTTGGACACAATGGTACTGTCAATACTGTATCGTTTGATATTCCAAGTATCAGATGCTAAATTAAAGTTTCGCATATGGTTGTGACTTTGCCTCTTATTACCTGTACGGATTCGACCACTTTTCACGATTGCACTTTTAGCTCATAAAATTACGGATTCAGGAGAATTTTTAATTTTACAAAAGTTACTTGACCATCAGATTCAGGGCCGTAGACAGGGGGGGGGGACCGACGGGACAACCCCCCCCCCCCCCCCGAAATTGTGTGATACTTTTTTTCAACACTCTTCTTCCCCCTACCTTTCCCTTTTTTCTTTCTTGAATCCAAAAAACTATTTATTTATACTGCCTAATACCACCGATGGTGTGGAACTTATTAACTATGACGTCACAGCCGATCATATTCTATTTTTCTATATCGGCTGGGAGTATTCGGAACGGAAGTGAGATGAACTTTTGATGTTTAATATCTTTCGGCGCACTGAACTATAAATTGTAATTTCTGAAACGTTTAAACCAGAGCGATTCGGGAAGGGGGGGGGGGGGGGGGGGGGTGCGGTGCGTTTGCACCCGCACTTTTTTCGGATGTTGCCCCTTACTTTTTTAATATTGCACTTTTTAAAAATAAACAAAAGACCCAACCCATTCCACCCCTCTGAAGGTTTTGTACCACGTAAGGGCAAGGAGGAGTCATCGGCAACTGCAGTATACGATTACGCCCCCATAAATATCCGTGGAATCATTTTATGGAGATAAATAGCATACCATCATCTAGAGGACGGTGGGCCGCGTCTACCAGACCTATTATAAAACCATAAGTCCTCTGACTTTTGTGAGTAGAAAGTCGGTCTTAACTGCAGAATACGGAACAGATGTAGTATAGGACATTTGGCGCGTTTTTGTTTTTGGCGACGAAAAATTGTCGTTAATCAGCGCTATGACGTCATAGGGTTGCCAGATTGAAAGTCGCCACAAGAATCAACAATGTCAGGTGGGGTTACCATACTATAAATTTATTGGCCCTATAAAACACGCCAAAAACAAACTCCTGCGCCAAATGTCCTATACTACATCTGTACCCAGAATACGATTTCACCTTCATAACTCCATGGGTTTGATGGCAGATCAAGATATGGAAATCTACAATCGTGTAGAGGATAGTGGGATGCATCGACTAGGCCGATTATTAACTCATTCTCCTATTAGAGCTTTGCACCGTCTGTAGGGGGTTGTTGCCTTTGACTGCAGTATGCGCTTCCTTCCCTCTCCCCAATAACTCACAGGAATTCTGCCTTTGTGGATAAAAAAAACCTACCATCGTGTTGAAGAAGGCGGCCGCGTCAACCGGGTTTGGTCATTAATCCGCACCCTCCTTTGACCTTCATACTGCGGCCCAAAAGTATACACGAATAAAATTTTTAAGACACATGATTATTATAATTTTTATTTCAACGTTAAAAAGGATGGCCAAAATATTTACTCTCCCCCCCCCCCCTTCTTGTTTTCTCTTGATCTCTTGCCCCCGCACTTTTAGCACGTAATCGCCGCCACTGACTGTAAGCAGCCATACTGTAGCCCAACTAATTTTTAAAAGGGATTTTGTGGATATTTTCTTCTCAAATCGTTATAGAAATGATAAATATGTTCAAACATTTTATATTTTCTACATATAGAATCAATTTGCGTATCGCCAATAATTTTTTTTTTTTTTGGCTACTTATCCACTCATTATTGGTTAAAATGTATTTAAAAAAATAGGTTTTAAGGTAAAATTAAAAAAAAAAATAGCCCAAACTATACAATTCGACATATTTATATGTATATGAAATATAGAGGTAGAAGCGGCATCAAATAGTTTAGATACCATACGAAAATTATAAAGGAAAAGTTTGTCTTCGTGTAGTCGTAACAACGGAAATTAAACTTTCAACCATAACCCCCCCTGAAAAAAAATCCCGGCCTTGATCAGATTAGTGCCAAGAATCATAAGAACATCAATATTAATCAAGGACGTGTCGTTAACTTGTTTAGTTTCGTGAAACATTAGTTTAAAATGCTTTTTTGATTGTAAAAATGTTTTGTGTGTATTTAAACCAGGGCATGAATTTGTATACAAATGTTCGTACAAAACATCAAAATAAACCTACTGATATAAATTAGGAGTATTATAAGCAAATTAATAATTTTGTGAACATTTTTTTCAGTTAAAGTTAAAAAATAATTATTTTGTATCTATAAATGAAATTATAAACTTTTGTAAACTTTAAATAATTTATACAAATTTTTCGTAAAAAAAAAAGGATGTAATTTTTATTTAATGTTTTTATCTTAATATATAGCAACACAAATGTTGATAAATTATTATTATTTTTATCAGTTGTCTATATTTAAATTTAATTGTTTTTAATAACGTTTTTCTTTGTGATAATTAGTGTCACAAACTGACTCAAGAAGCATGTAATTTTTGGGCTCGAAATAAGTTTAAAAACCTTCTGATCCTTCTGAATACAAAAGTAGTTATATCCAGCGAACGTGATTTCTTATTGTTGAAATGGGGACATAGCGGATTTTGTTTCATGAACAAAAACAAGATATCGACGCATACATTTGTAAAAACAGTTAAACCCTTCATCCAGTTGCAAAACAAGGTACATGAAAATTAAAATTTAGATTATAACTTAGTCAGTGATCTGATAACTTACATATTTTAATAAAAAAAATCCTAATTTTTTTTTTTAATTTACAAAAATCAATTTATATTTAATTTACAATAGTTACGTTTTGACATTTTTTTGCGGTTTACTCATAAAAGATAAAAGTGCATATAGCTGCTTCTGCATTTGAATTCTAGAATAAATAGCTAGTAAAAAAAATATAGCTAGTACTTTAAATATGGTTGGAACAAATTTGTTTAACAACAACAAAAATCCCGATAGATTAAAAATTGAAACAGTTGGTTTTATTCCAACAATATTCTCCCTCACACATGCCTAATCGGTCTATCACCATAGGGGGTGACAAAAAGGCGTTTGGTCAAATTTCTTCGGATAATATTTGATGTCCCTCCTCTTTAGACTAGGAGATAATTATATCGTTACTTTCAAGGATAGGCCACTAAAAACCGTCAGAAGAATTCCTTTGATGCGCCCGCCAATTTTATGTTTACATACATTTCTGTTAGGGTACTTACGTTTGACAAATCAGATGCTTTTGCAAAGCGTTCCTTGAACGTTTACAAAAAACAATGTAATAGTTTAAACATGTTTCGTTAAAGGGTTTTATTCAGAAGAGTTTTGAAGGATGCACCAAAACAAAATGCTACCGTTAGTGTACTAACCTAAAAATACGTTATAATAATAATACTATAAAATATTTAATCATCATGAAAAAAAACACCTTGGAGTTACCTGAAAGTTAGCCCATATAAGTATAAACTTATTTTGTGTCTGTTATTTTAAAGCAAATAACTAATTTTTAAATGGTTTTATTCAACTTTTTCTATTTGATATTTCAGTGTCAAATCTTGAAATTCTATTTTAGCCCGCTCCCAAATGTTATCACATTAACCTGAAAGTTGGCATAAATATGTAACGCCAATGACAATACAATATTTAGCTACACAATTATTAATTAATTATAATTAATAACTATTTTTTTTTTAATTGAGGAATTGGCTCGCGACATAAGATTCGACAATATGCTTTTAATAGCGTGCACTAAAAATGCAAAATGAACCAATTTTACTTCCATCCAAATAGCTTTTTGAAACCCTTTTGCAGTTACATTATACAAAAACAACACGTTCGCTTTACATTTTAATTTAAATACTTTTAAGTGAAATCCGGTTTTTATTATTAATATTCATAACTTAAAGTCAAAATGCGAATCCTGATAAAATAAAAACGAGGTGTAATAACTCTCAGAATGGTGATTCTTTAAAATTAAATATAATGCTGAGTTGCCGAAAAAAGCCAGTTTAGAAGTTAAAAAAAAAGTTTAAATTAATAAATGAAAATAACTTTAAATAACCACACGTTTATCATCAACAAAACTAATATTCCTAATCCATTATTCATTTTATCCTTATAAAGTTTCCAAATATCCGACAAAATCTGGATTTTTCGTTAAATTTGTTTATTAAGTATTCAAATGTATGTTTTCTAACGCTCATGGACGTAATATAACATCCAGGAGCCTTCAGTTCAGTGCACTCAATTTTTTTAATTAAAAAAAGGTATTCCATTCAACAATATTTTTATATCTAGTGGTTTAAAATAAAATTTTAAAGCTATCTAAAGAAGGGGTTAATCAACATTTTTTTTTAAATCTAATTTTGATGTAGGTGAAAGCCATAAGTATATATGCGCGTCTTCCCTTAAAATTGTATGGCTCTGCTTGATTTATTTAGGCAGATACAGAGCAGTAATAACTATATGTTTCACTTATAATGGTTCGATTTCATGAATCGAATCTAAAGGCCAAATGTGTGAAAACGCGCCAATTTTGTTTACCTACCACCACTAATCCCGCTCACGGTCGATGAATAGGAAAGGTTTTCGTGCCAATTTTTTCCTTGGCGTCAAATAGTGGAAACTAAACGGAAAACAACCTTTTTTTTTAAGATTGTTGTCAGTGAAAAAGTTGTTTATATTGGAAAGGGATTTTTGTCATTTAACCCCTACTTGCACATGTCCCTTCAATTGAGTTGAGTCCCAGATGCAAAAATGGTAATATCTGAAAATTCAAAAAATTAGTTTTTGGTATCAATAGGTACTTTATATCATTGACACAAAAATTAAAATATAACGAAGGCGCAAATCCGCTATTTTCTAATAAAATTCAAAAAATATATCCCACAGAAGCAAAAGTAACTACATCCTTGCTATCAACGCTGGATATAAATGCAAAAGTAGTTATATCCAGCGACCGTGATTACTTATTGTTTGAAATGAGGATATAGATGATTTTGTTTCTGGAACAAAAACAAGATATCGACGAATACATTTGCAAAAACAGTTAAACCCTTCATCCAGTTGCAAAACAAGGTACATGAAAATAAAAATTTAGATTATAAGTTAGTCAGTGATGATAACTTATATATTTTAGTAAAAAATAGCCTAAATTTTTTTTAAAAAATTTACGAAAAACAATTAATATTTTATTTACATTAGTTACGTTTTGACATTGTTTTTGCGGTTTACTCTTAAAAGATAAAAGTGCATATAGCTGCTTTTGCATTTGGACTACTCAATTACAAAAATATGTTGAGCGTTGGTGGGGATCATTCTAATCAACACATTTAGTGATTCTATGTTCAAAAGTTTCTTCTAACGTATATAATCGAACCACTTTTCTGCCTGTGGATCTCTTGGAATCCGATAACAATGAATTTTTTCTGAAATTGGATATATACTCAAAAAAGATAAAAGTGGATATAGCTGATTTTGCATCTGGACTACTCAATTATAAAAATCTGTTGAGCGTTGGTGGAGATAATTTTAATCAGCACATTTAGTGATTCTATGTTCAAAAGTCTCTTCTAACGTATAATAAACCGCTTTTCTGCGTGTGGATCTCTTGGAATACGATAACAATGAATATTTTCTCAAAATGACTATACTCAAAAAAGATAAAAGTGAATAGAGCTCCTTTTGCATCTGGACTACTCAATTATAAAAATCTGTCGAGCGCTGGTGGGGATAATTTTAATCAGCACATTTAGTGATTCTATGTTCAAAAGTCTCTTCTAACGTATAATCGAACTACTTTTCTGCCCTTGGATCTCTTTAAATCCGATAACAATGAATATTTTCTCAAATTGAATATATACTCAAAAAAGATAAAAGTGAATAGAGCTCCTTTTGCATTTGGACTACTCAATTATAAAAATCTGTTGAGCGCTGGTGGGGATAATTCTAATCAGCACATTTAGTGATTCTATGTTCAAAAGTCTCTTCTAACGTATAATCGAACTACTTTTCTGCCTGTGGATCTCTTGGAATCCGATAACAACGAAAATTTTCTCAAATTAAATATATACTCAAAAAAGATAAAAGTGAATATAGCTGATTTTGCATCTGGACTACTCAATTATAAAAATATGTTGAGCGTTAGTGGGGTTAAACAGCACATTTAGTGATTCTATGTTCAAAAGTATCTTCTAATGTATAATCGAACTACTTTTCTGCCTGTGGATCTTTTGGAATCCGATAACAATGAATATATTCTCAAATTGAATATATACTCAAAAAAGATAAAAGTGAATAGAGATCGTTCTGCATCTGGACTACTCAATTATAAAAATCTGTTGAGCGGTGGTGGGGATAATTCTAATCAACACATTTAGTAATTCTATGTTCAAAAGTCTCTTCTAACGTATAATCGAACCACTTTTCTGCCTGTGGATGGATCTCTTGGAATCCGATAACAATGAATATTTTCTCAAATTGAATATATACTCAAAAAAGATAAAAGTGAATATAGCTGATTTTGCATCTGGACTACTCAATTATAAAAATATGTTGAGCGTTAGTGGGGATAACCAGCACATTTAGAGATTCTATGTTCAAAAGTCTCTTCTAATGTATAATCGAACTACTCTTCTGCCTGTCGATCTCTTGGAATCCGATAACAATGAATATTTTCTCAAATTGAATATATACTCAAAAAAGATAAAAGTGAATAGAGCTCCTTTTGCATCTGGACTACTCAATTATAAAAATCTGTTGAGCGCTGGTGGGGATAATTCTAATCAGCACATTTAGTGATTCTACGTTCAAAAGTCTCTTCAAACGTATAATCGAACCACTTTTCTGCCTGTGGATGGATCTCTTGGAATCCGATAACAATGAATATTTTCCGGTTGGGCCGAGAGGATGTTTGCGTAAACAGCGTGGAAGTTTGTTTGAAGTGGGGGGGTGAGAGGGAGAGAGAGATGTAATCTCGCCAGAACTTGGCGCTTCAAAAATCGCTTTTCCGATATTCTTACAAATCAGACGCAAGATCTGTGTGCTGAGATTATCGTAAGAAGCTAATCTGAACACCCTTATCTAAATCCCTGTAGGTGTAAGCGATCTGTTGTGACGCTCTTGTAAAAGGAAGTGTTCACTTTAAAATGCTTTTATTTAAGCATTTGCATTACTTTTAAATAAACTTATTTATGAAAAAGACACAAATTTCTTTAAAATTATTATAATGTAACCAAATATATCTAGCGTTGCTATTACATAAACGCTAAATGAAAAAAGGTTGATTTTAAAAATACTCAGATTTTTTTTAAAGCTTTAATGACGGCCGTATTATATTTTATTAACCAAAGGCGTTAATAAGGGATATTCCTTAACACAGCACTATGAACAATATTAATAATATTTTTCAACTGTCTACAAGTTGAAAAACATTTAGTATCTCTAATACTTTTTCACAAACCCTTTTTTAATTTATTTACTAATTATTCTTATTTTTCTCTTTGTAGTTAAAAATATATTATATTTAAAAGTTAAAATATATAATATTTGAAACTTTAGAATTATTTACTATAAAGTAATTAATATTTTTAATAAGAGCTACATAATTGCTTTATTGTTTATTAATTACAACTTATTTTTGAAATAAAAATAATTTTAGATCAATTTAACTTATAAAGTTAGATGCCTTTAATTAGCCATTTTCATGGAAAATTATGTAAATAAGAGACACCATCAGAACAAATATTACAACAAATGAATGTTGAACTGCTTAAAAATTTAGATTAATATGTAAAATGAATATAATGTAAGTTTTTAAAAGTTGTTCAGTTGTTTAAAAAAAGTACATGCATAATAAATAACTACAATAAAACAAAGCATGACGGTTTAAGTTAAATAAACGATATTCTCAAAGAAATGAGAAAAAAACTGTTAAAAATAGGTATTCAAAACTAAATAAAATGTATTCATTTTTGAGTACATTTGATGCTTATCATAGCTCCGAATACATAAGTTTCATTTTTGAAAAAGACCATGTACTCAAAAATGAGTACAATGAGTAACCATGAATAAAAAGAGCAGTTGGCTGCCGTCATAAATCACTTTTAATAAATATCAACAATTACAACCAAAACTTATCGGGAATTGAACAAATATCCAAAGGCACCGCAGTCCAATGCCTTATCCGTTATACTACTAGTGCAACGTGAAGAAGTTATAAACAGAAGAAATGTTAAAAATACAACTAGGGCGACGTAAAGAAGTTATAAACAGAAGAAATGTAAAAAAGGTGTGCCAAAAGAATAGGAAGTAAGATAATTGTAATAACTCAGTTTCCTTTTAAGCAATCGACATCAAATAATGTGGAAAACCATCTCTGAACAACTATTTTAAGTTTGTTAGGTCGCTTTGTTAAGATTGCTTGAACATTAACTGAGATTAGCAATATTAAAAAACACACAACACTGCTCGCTTTTGAGAAAGTACGATTACTTAAATTTGAGTACATCATCACTCATTTATGATGCAATTGTCCCCAAAGCAAATCGAGTGTGTTCATGTACTTATTTTTACAATGTTATTACTTTTGTTTCTTGTAAAAAAAAATTCAAAAACATCGAAAGAATTACATAATTTCGAAATTTTTTAAACTAATAGTAAAAGCATATTTGATAGATCCTCATAAGTATCTTACAAAATCCATACTACAAAAAAAAATCCTCCATAGTACTCTCTTATTATTTTTTAATTAAACCAATCACACATCCACGGATTATATAAAGTAAGAACGGATAACAAAATAACTGCAACCGAAGAATAACGATGTTATCAATAACAATCAGAAAAATCTCAATTCTCAACAAGGGACACACAACACATCAAAAGCCATTGTCATCTGCAGCGAAAACCAGCGATATCATTTTCGGGAAAACCAATGGGACTATATTCCTGCGCGGGGGCCGGCTTTGATGAACGACCGAAGGGAGGGCAAGACGGTGATTCGGTTTACCGCGGAAACGAATGGTCGCTCTATGGGGACTCGTTATAGAATACCGCTGGCAAATCGGCCATTCAATGAAAACGTTCTTCGTGATGCATTTTCGAATCAGATGGCCTTTTAAATGGGGGGATGTGTTTTTTTATGCAGTCGTTAAGTGGAGTGAGCAATGGCTTGGAATATGTCCGCACTTGGGAAGATATTAAATATGAGATCATTTAAATTGGGAAGAAAGTTTAACGTATTTAGACTTTGGCTGTCGATTAGCTTGTAAATATTTTTTTGTTATGGGAATCGATTTATATGCTTTCGTTTGTTAATGCAAAAATTAAAACAATGAGGACAATTCTAATTGCATGTAGGAAGTATAAATATTACATGATTTTGCTAATAATTGTTTGTAGATTGTAAAATTCCAATTGCTCTCTTGGGATTAGTTCGAAAAGTATATAAGTTGAATTGCATGCTTTGACGAAGCTGCTAAGAACAAGTTATAGTAATTAAGTAATAAATAGTAACTATGTAATATTACATATTTAAACATGTCATATTTGTTTAGTTGTAGAACTTCCTCTGTCCAAATTGTCATTCACAACAATGTGTAAAGCATTGGATGAATCAAAAGTACATTATATTTATATACGATATAAAACTTTTATTTGTGAAAGAGACACAGGGTTTCGTTTGAAAAATTCAAACTGAAATCCAATATAATTGTCCCCCGCTTGCCCTCCCCGTTTCATTCTCATATTGAAAATCAAACTCCTAATTTAAATAATTTTAAGTTATGAAGTTTTATATTAATAAAATAGTATAACAAATATAGAACGTTGTAATTGTTATTCAAATTTGGAGTATAACTCTCCAATTTAAAACTAGTACATATTAGTGAAAATGTAAGACAATTTTGTCAAATTCCTACAATAATTATAGCAAGATTTGACAAAATTTATAACCGAGATACAATATGAAACTAGCTGGAACATTATCTGAGGCAATTGAAATCAAGACTTTTGGTATAAGATTATACCCATAGCCTATATGATACTTCCGCATCAGATTTTGACAGGCATTTCAACCAATCAATTTTTTATAAAATGCGTAAAATATCAGTAGAATTTTTTTTTACGATCATATAGTTACAATATAAATAATTTATCACAATTACCTTTTTTAAAAAAATGTGTAACAGGTGATCCAATAAAAATTAAAATTTTATTGATACAATATACGCCGTAGAGAAGAACAAATATTTTATAAGAATATAGTAATCAATATTATATTCTAAATTTTATAAAAAGCTTTTATCTGATATAAAATTATACTATATTTTTAAAAACACAGCACGGATGGGTCAAATACTTAGCATGACTAAATTGCTAAGGGACAATTTGTTTAATTTTTTTATAATTTATCAACACAATAACTGATGATATTTTTTATACAAAAATATTTTTTTTTCAGGAAAATTTAAATTCAAACTAATTTAGGGATATAATTTTATTAATAATACGAAGGATTTTGTGCCAAGTGTAAGCATGGGATTATTCAGTAACCGAACCTTCTAGATGTGCAGTAGAACTTCAATTATCCGAACTCCAGTTATCTGGATCAAACAAAGCGGATCGCCAATCATCCGGATCGCTTTGTAAGTCCTGACGTCTATTGAAGGCGTTGGGTGCCAGTTCAGGTGTTTCCTCGGCATCTGATCATGGTTCTAAAATAACGAGGCATCTTTCCTTCGAGATAGGCCCGAACATCGCCAACAGCCCCACTATGCAGCTCTAGTGCGACGTTAATTAACAAAACCAACCAAACCGGTTCGCTTTAAGAAAAAAAATCAGCAAAATCTACATTTTAAACGTTTCTTATCGGCGAATGATATTGTTTTTATTTGTCATTAAATTACATTACATACGAAAGCAAAATTCGTTTTTTTTAATTAAGAAATAACCTTCTTTCGTGAATTATCTAATTATCCGGATGGGATCGGGTCCTAATTAATCCGGATAATTGAAGTTCTACTGTATATATAATAAAATAAAACATTAAAACTCGCTTTTTCCCTTTTGTTCAAATCATTAAAGATTTCTTTACGTCAACATCACGCATAACAAAACGCTCCCTGTCGATGACAAGCCCACAGCAAATAATCAGCAAAGTCAAGCACCATGTTAACAAGGCTTGTGGACAAGGTGAGGAAGCAGGGCAGGCCCGGATCTTCAGGATCCTTATCGGGGGGGAGAGGGGAAACGCGCCGGGCGTCAATTGTCAGCTCCTCAAACAGGAGAGGCCCGGAGGAATCTCTTAATTCGGTGAGCGGCGGCCGTCACCAGCTGATAGCGGCGCCTCACGCCATATCTCGCGGCGTGGAGCGATCTCTGAGGCCCGTACCCCGCCCACTCAAAAGCGCCGACGCGTGCGTTCCTCCGTTGCTAGGGAAAATGAGGTGTTTAAATGCACATTACCTGTGTGTTTCCGTATCTGGGTAGTTGTCTGGGAATGTCGTTTTTTTTGTTTTGTTTTTTATTGCGCTATGTGTAATGAATACAGTAGAAGTTCAATTATCCGAATTCCAGTTATCCGTATCAAGCAAAGCGGATCACCAATTATCCCCGGATGCTTTTAAGTGAGGGGGGAAAAAGAGATTAGCAAAATTCACATTTTAAAAGTTTTTTTTATCGGTGAATGATATTGTTTTTAATAGTTATTAAATTACATTACATACTAATCCAAAATTCGTTTTATTTTTACTATGGAAAAACATTTATCATCCATTATACATTAAACATCCGGAATTATCCGGATGGGATATGGTCCCAATCGATCCGAATAATTGAAGCTCTACTGTATATTGTTTATGGGTATAACTTTGGATATTGGCTGGCATAGAAAAATGAAATGGGCAGGCATAGAATATAAAATTGGCAGTCGTTAAATCCATTAACTTGTTAACTTAAAGCGACCTGACAAACTTAAAATAGGTGTTCAGAAGATGGTTTTCCACATTATTTGATGTCGATTATTTAAATGAAAACTGAGTTATTACAACTCAATTATTTTACTTACCATTCTTTTGGCACGCCTTTCTTCTGTTTATAACTTCTTCACATTGCCCAGGTAGTACAACGAATAAGGCAATTGCAGGGATGGGAAGTGCTAAAGACCAGTTTGGAGCAATTTTTGGAGCAGCAAAATTTAAGTTTTGGAGCAGAAACACGACAAATTGTAGCAGCAAAACTGAATATTTGTAGCAGGAACGCAATAAATTGTAGGGTTTTGGAGCAGCAAAATTTAAGTTTTGGAGCAGAAACGAGACAAATTGTAGCAGAAAACTGTAGATTTGTAGCAAGAATGCAATAAAACGTAGCAGTGAATTTTAGCATATTAAACAATAATTGTAGCAATTAAAATTTGTAACATGCGATTTTAAATCAGATGTGGTACACTACCCAAGGTGTAAAAACCCTGAAGGTCTCTATTGCTTAATGCCATTTTTTAAGCAATAAATCAAAACCAGTAGAGGCTATAAATGAGACAGTTTAAAGACAGTTGAAAATATTCAACAAAAATTAGTTTTTAATTATGAATTATTGAATTTTTAATATTTTTTACAATATATACTTAACTTTCATATGTTGATTTTTTCCCCACTGAAATGTGGTTTATAAAAACCAAAACAGTGTTGCAATCTTGCATATATTGTGCATGAAATCTATTAAGAAGGTTGTTACTGTCTAAGGGAAATAAAATTACTTAATTTTTTCGCACAAACATTAGAATTAAAGAGTAATAATTTGATGGAAAACCTATGTTACTACTTATTTTAAACATGTTAAGCGTAGGGGTGAGAGGTTCAAACACAAAAATATTTATTAAATAGTATATAAACATTTAAATCAAATATTAATGCCAAAACGAATTGCAAATCCCTATAAAAAAGCTTTTTTCAAATTGTCCATTGTTATTACATAAAATATAACAAACTTCAATTTCGTAAATAAATAATATTTTCAACTAAGGAGTGAAAAACCCTAAAACTGTATTTTGCTGTTTACATCTTTTTTATACTCTTAAGACCATTTAAAGCAGTTAATGAGACCATTTAAAGCAGTTAAAAATATTTAACCAAAAGAGTTTTTAATTAAGAATTAACCCATTTACACAATATTTTACAATATATACTTAACTTTCAATTTTGAATTTTTTAGTAAAATGTGGTTTATCAATAAACCAAAACACTAACAAACTACAATATCACATACCTTGTACATGAAAAAGACAATTTAGAATGTCACCAAAGTCTAAGGGATATAAAATTCCTTAACTTTTCCACACAAACTAGATTTATTAAATAGTAATAAATTTATAGAAAACATACCTTGCTATATTTTAAGCATGTTAATCTAAATCATTAAAAATTACACTTAAGTTATTATCTTAAAAATTAGTTTAATGAGAAATTTGAAAACTTTCAAAAAGCTAAATAAAAGCAAGTTTTTTTTTGTTTTTTTTTTAAGTTGGAGGGTTGTTAGAAAGAAAAGTTTCCAATAAAAATAATTAATTTAATAAAATATATGAACATTTAAACAAAAAAGGATTAAATTGGAACTTTAATACCATCCAAACAAGATTTGTTTAAAAAAAATCCATTTTTATTACTGAAAATTACAAGTCCTAAATTTCAATTTCGTGAATTAAATTATATTTTCGAAAAATGTAATGTAATTTTGTTAAGTAGTGCAAAACAAATCATGATAAAACAGGAAGCAGTGAAATATAATGAACTTGTATATCGGATGCAAAAGGATTGAAAGTCTTCCAACGGAGATCGCAGCAGATCGCGTTTAACGAATTTCTACAAGTTCAAGGTTTCCATGAATGAAAATATATAACAAAAGAGTGCCAAATGAAAGTTGCATTCGGCAGATGAGACGTAATTATAGTTATAATCATTCATCTCAACTTCAGAGTGATATCATCACCGTTTGACGAAGATCGCAAATATTTCTACATATTCAAGATGCTAAATTTTTGTGAAATTATCTGGTTTTTTTTTTATTGAGCATCGATTCTTCATAAAACAACAAACGAACTGAAATTTTCCAATGATCAAGTGTCTTTTAATCAAATACCCTTGACTAAAAATTCTGACAAATCTCAAAAATTTATTACCTTAAATTTTACAAATATTTAAAATTTAGAAAATATGCTTAAATTGAAATGTTAACGAAATTTTTAATAAAATTAAAATCTTGAATTCTACATTTCTAAATTTTTAAAACCCCGTTCATTTCGGGTTCCGAAAATTAAAAAAAAAAACCGGAAAAGTACCACCCCTGGGTAGTGCAAAGCAAATCACGATGAAATAGAAAATAATGAAAAATAAGTACTTATTTATCAGATGCAAAAGGATTGTAAGCATTTCAACGAAGATAGCAGCCGACCGCGTTTAGTGAATATCTTAGTTTTCAAGTCCGAAAAAAATTCTTTAAACAGCGAGTGCCATTATGCAACGAAAGACATCAACCGAAACCATCAACTTTCGAGTGAATTATCACTGTTTGACGAAGATCGCAAATATTCCTACATGTTGCTCTATTCTTTTAAAATTCTCAGTTTTTCAAGATTGAGCATCGATTGTATACAAAAAAACAAACGATCCGATATTCCAATGATGAAATTTTTGTTATGACAATGAAATGCCCTTGTCTAAAAAGTTGAACATCAGGAATCAAGTCCTTTTTAATGACGCGAATTATTCCATTTCTCTGCTTGACGTATAGCATGCTTATACTCCATTCGTACTCTACATTTCTACAAATACTATTTTAACTTGAGAAAAATGTGCTTAAATTTTTTCCCATTTCCTCTTCCTAAGGTTGCCTTAACTTCGTTTATGGCCAGACAAACGGGCACCAAGACTTGGCGCATTTGGCGCACGTGTTTAACAAGGATTTAAAACAAAATTGGCGCAGAATCGCACATAAATGTGGTTTTGTAGCAGGTTGGCGCAGGATACCACTTTTGGCGCTCTCTGGCGCAATTGGCGCAGAATTCCCGTCCCTGCAATTGGCTGCGATCCATGAGGACATGGATTCGATTAGTTATTCGAGTCAGTTGCAATTGCCAAAATTTATTGAAAGCTATTTATGAAGGAGACTAGCATCTGCTCTTTTTATTCGTTTTTACCCATTGTACTTATTTTTGAGTACATGTCTTTTTCAAAATTAAAACTTATGCATTCGAAGCCATGGTAAGCAATCAAAAATGAGTACATTTTATTTAGTTTTGAATACCTGTTTTTAACAGTGCGAATTTACAACTCACAAAATGTTTTTCTGTCTTCTTAAACTCCAATTGCTTTGTTTTTCAGGCAGGACCAGAACAAAAGACAAATACAGAGTCGTCTATTCAGACAGCCAGCGACTGGAACTCGAAAAAGAATTCCACTACAGCCGATACATAACCATCAGGAGGAAGGTGGAGCTGGCCACATCGTTGGAGCTTTCCGAGAGACAAATAAAAATCTGGTTCCAAAACCGAAGAGCGAAAGAACGCCGGCAGTCGAAGAAACGAGAGGAACTCTTACAGAAAAGCAAAGACTCTCAAATAGTTTATCAACAGGCCAATCTGAACTTAGCCAATCTTAATATTTACTAACTTGTCCATCTGAAAAACTGAATCCTGTGGCTGAAGCGTCGAGGAACCTCTGTTATAGAATAGCCAATTGTGAACAAGGCTATGGCGGATTAGTTCATTAATTCCCATGTCAAAGAAGTTCTTATTAGCTGTCAGGAAAATATAATGTACAGTAGAACTCCAATTATCCGAACTCCAGTTATCCGGATCAATTTGAGGGGGAAAAAAAAGAAATAAGCAAAGGCCATATTTTATAAGTTTATTATTTGTAATTGATAAAAAGTTACAATACATACCAAAGCAAAATTCGTTTACTACGAAATATTCTTATTTCGTTAATTATCCGATTATCCGGATAGGGTCAGGTCCTAATTGATCCGGATAGTGGAGTCTTACTGTATTTAGGTAATCTAATTTAATTACTCAAATCACTTTCACAAAAATAGTATTTCGATTATATGAATTTCATAATACATAAATTTATTAATCAAAATTCACATTACAAACGATAAAAAATTAAATTCCATTGCACACACAAAATGGTTACCTTCTCGAAAGTTTTTAACTGTTGTTCGTTCTACAGGGAGGTGACAGGTACGTGGCACCATAGTGGGAATTCAGTTTTTACGAAAAAGTATTAAAAGAGGGGAATGACTCGAAAACCGAGTCAATGGACTCTCCATCAAATGGGCATTTGAAGATTGGTCCTGGTTTTCGAAAACTATGGCAGTATTAAGACGAGATGTTATGGAAGTATACTAATTTCTATGTAGCATCAATCCGCTCGAGGTAGAAAATAAGTTACACTAATTCATTGTCCTTTTAAAAAAAAAACGAGTTAGGACCAAACTGTACTTAAAAGAACACGAAATTAACTTTATATCGCGAGAATAATTAGCATTTTTCATATTTCAGTTTCTGTTGGTAAAAATGGTAGTTTCATCAGAAATAATAATAGTAGATTCAATTTTCGAATTTTCATAGAAACACTTCAATCTAATATTTCCAAATACTGGCTTTAAAAATTAACATAAAACTTTACCCAATGCAATCACAGTGTTTAGAAATAAATCATAGTTTGTTTTGCAATTTACTTAACCTCTTTAATAAATTTGAGCTTGAAAGTTCAAATTCAAAAGCTAATGCTATTTATTATGTTATCGCATTTCAGCAATTAAGTTTCCAACCTCAAAAATATTAGTTCTAGCGCAGCATAAAGTTGGAAAAATTCCTTTCTGTCACTTTGTTATTTTATTTAGAACTTAATTATAATTTAATTAGTAAATAAAAAGTTATTTTTTTATATGTGACACTAATTTAACAACAACACTTTTGTAATTATATGCAGAACAATTTATAAATACATTATTTAAAAAATTTATTAAAATTTGATTTTTTTTAATGTTAACAAGTATATAGAGAGAGAATAAGCCAAGTTTCATTCAACAAAATAAAGTGCATCAAAATATTCGTAAAAAATCTTGATTTTTTTTTGGAAAACATTATTTAGAAAAACAATAAAAAACTAGAATATTTAACTTTTTATAAGTCTTACTTTATCCAAAGCTATTACTTACATTACTAAATTACACTAAAACAATATTCCTTGAATAAATCAAACCTCTATCTTGACATTTCTTTAACTTTTTCGTTCTAGTTATTTTGTCAAACCTTGAAAAAGTATTTTGAATGTTATTTTACAATTTAAGCTAGAACAACTTAATACAAAATCAAAATTTAATGCAATAAATTTCAAGTAATTTAACTACAAGTTAAACTGTTGTAAAGTTTGTTTTATAGACATGCTATATTATTGTTTATTAACTGCTTTAATTTGTATAGACTATATTATACTTAAATTTAGAACATGGACACCTAAAAGTTAAAATACCCTGAGCTTTTAGACCTAAAATTAATAGTTATGTAGTTAAATAAGCACAGGAACATTCAAATACTTTTCAGTGAATTTTCCTTTTTGAAAGAAACATTCCTTTGTCAAGAAGTATCCTATATGTATAAAAATATGAAGAAAACTAAAAATAAAAGAAATTATTTCTAAGTGTTGATTATTTTGCTAATGATAAAATGTCATTGAATGGTTTGAAACTCATTATTTATTTATATTCAACATGCAGAAGTAAAAAACTTCAAAAAAAGTGTTATAGGTGTTCTACTTTCACAAGCATTTTATCATAATGTATGTTGATAAATTATAATGCTGTTAATATAAATATCAACTTCTAGAAGGAAAATCAATTATACAATAAAATTAATTAATGTACTTCATTGAAATTACAAGTGATCTTTTTTCTTAAATTCATCAATAACTTACATCAAAATGTTTCCAAATGTGTTTATTTCCTAACTATTTACAAAATGATTAAGACAAAAAATATGAATCATGTAATATTCATTCTACTTGCTTGCAAATGGATTTATTTTTGTAATCCAAGATTTGATCCTTGATCTGTAATAATAATAAAAGACACATATAGTAATATAGTTTGTACCAGTAACATTTTTGTCAAAAGTTAAATTAAATTTAAGATATTTAAAAATTTTATTTATATATTTGTTTATAAAAGAATTCCACACAACGCAGAAATTATTAATCATGTTCAACTAATTGCCAAATACTATGATTTAGTATGAGAACCTCAACCATTTGTGGTATGTTCCTCATCTGATTAAACATAATATATAAAATGTTAATTTCTGTTTGAAAGCGAGTTTCAACCAATGAAAATAAGTCTTTTTTTTTCAATTAAACTCGGAGAACATGTGCGGTTGAATTTTGGATTTATTAAACTGCTTTTAGAAACTAAACATAAATTAAAAAAATTGTAAAAGAACAGCTTTACCATTTAGTTTTGAATAAATATCCCAAACATATATTTTGACAATTAGTTTTAAATTATAAAAACCAATGCAAGTTCAATTTTTTCAATGATTCTGTTAGAGACACAATACACTAAATTTTCTAAAGTCACTAAATTTTTAGACAATCACTATCATGCTGCATTGACTAAATTGTTTATCAGTTCGAAACATCAGTTTAATATTGCTAATGAATTTAAATATATATATTATAAAAATAAGTAAAACACAATTAATGCACACACATTTAACATAAAATCTGGATTGAAAAAATATAACTTGCCCTAGAATGCTTTCTTTTTAATTTTGCCAACACAGACTAAGTACCAAAAATATTTTTACAACATAGAACAAAAACTTTCATAAATAAATTAACTTTAAACTTTTGTAAATAAACTAGCAAGCCCGTGCGATAATTATCACATGAAGAACCCCCCTACCCCAAACACACATACCTATTCATTGTAAGGACGGGATATATTAGCATATTTCTTATATCCAAAAAATCACAAAAGTTTAATGCTTCTGCTCATTCATAGATGGCAGCATGATCCACGTTTCTTTTAAGACACTCAATGAAATGAATTATTTTAAATGCATTTTTTAAATAAAAAAATTTGATCTGAGATGAAAGTACGATTCGCCACTGCTCCTGAAAATTTGCTTTCTTTTGATACCTTATGTGTTAAGATCCATTGAGTATAAGGACCATAAAAGAGATCTTTACTATAGAAATAATATATATGATAAATTTCAGAAAATAATTGTCAATAATGATTAAAAACTAATACCATTTCCCCACCAACTATCCACTTATATTAACTTCTAAAATCTCCATATAAAGTATATTTTTATTAAAAGAATAAAATATATTCCTATGAATAAGAAAATATTGAATTCATAACCCTTTCTTGCTCTTAACTCTGTTCTTTCTCTATTAAAAACTCAAAATAATTTTTTAATTAATCATCCTTTCGGAAATCCTCCCGTTAATCGAGCACAAAGTTATCATGGGGAGATGTTTAACAGGTGAAACTGCTACATAATTCATAATAATATTGTGCTCATAACCTTTTCCTGCCCTTTAAGTCTTCTTCCTATCCCTTTTTTTAATAGTTTACTGCTCTTTTTAGAACAATTACTTTGAAACTATCCTTTTAAAACTTATTAGCTCTAAATATGTTCATAAAAGTTCACAGGCCACGGGTAAAAGTTGGTAAAAATCCCAAGATGGAAGCTCAAAATTTGAGTTATATGTGCAAAAGCACAGCATTTTAAAACCGGAAAAGGCAGTGTGATGTCTATGTTCTAGAACTGAAAGAACTGTTTGTATATTTTAGAATTTTTTATGTATTCTAGAATTGAAAATAATTACTTTCGCTTTAAAAACGACTACCACACATTTTAAACTGATTTTTTTTAATTTGGCTATTTGTTAAAATTTAGGCATGAAAATATACTTAATTAAAAAAAATCAAAATTCAAATTTAAAATTATACAAAAAGATACACTTTATGGAAACTAAATTTCTAAAAATTGAAAGCTGGTTTATCTTTAATACCAGTTTATCTTAAATTGTTGAAATCCCATGCCATAGGATTTTCGAAAAATGACGTTTAGATTTCTTCATTTAACATTGAATCTGCCATGGTTTACGTAGTTACAACTTGATCGGATAGTGGTGAAAAATTCTTAAATGTGTGACATCACTGCCTGAAATTCAATAAGAGAATGAGCTGGTATGTAGTTCTGCAAAATTTTACCTTTTATTGTTTATGACAAATTTTCATTCATTTCATATAGAGCATTAATTATATAAATTGTTATCATCCCATTCCAATCCGGACAACAAAAAAAGACGGAAATCTGTCAAAGAATGGAAAATTTACCCATGCCTCAAGAATACCACTTCATCAACAAACTATGCCAACCCACCTCAGAAGAAAACATTTCAAATAATAGTTATTAAACTAAGAACAACAGTTCTAAAAACAAATATTTTCATATATGTGTTATATATATATAGTTCCAGAATATTCAAAAAATTAATATACCCATGGAAATTTGAACAATAGAAATAAAAATTACTTCAACATAAGAATTATTTTACTTACTCTTCACCTGCCCCTTCTTCCACCACAGCTTCATCCTCGGGCTCCGATGCTTTCCCTGGAATAAATAAATCATAAAATGTGGGAAAGGAAATACAATCATGCATTTTATCAGTGCTTATTACAATAAAAGAATAGAAGGAAACCTAGTATATAGCAAATAACAAATAAATTACAACTAATGAACAATATTTTTATATATTTGAATTTTAAAACATCAAAACAATTAAACATATACTTCACAAGAAATTATACAAAAAATGGTTAGATGATTACTTTTGAATAATTTCTTATACTAACAGGTGTATGTTATTAACAAATATTTAAAATAAGTAAACTTTTAATGAGAAATAAAAATGAATTCCCATTAAAATTCATGGTCTAACGAAGTATAGCAAGTACAACAAATAAAAATAAATTAGTAAAAATAAAGCTAGTGTTACAAATGAACCAGTAAATGCTAATACTTTTCAAATCTTCTAGAAATTTAGCACGAAGGGCATGCTTTAATGGAACTGGTACTACTTCGTCTTCTAAAAGTCTCTGCTTCTGAACGGCTTCTCTCATAGTCAGGCCAAACCATTCAGCTTCCTCTCGCTAAAAGCAATGATATTAATTAGAGTTACCACAAGCTGAAAATATTCACATAAATAGTTCAATACAAAAGTTTGATCACTTAATTAGTGTCATATATAAAAATACAGTACCTTACAATATTTTTCAATTAACAAATAAACAACATATTATTGAAGGATTTTGCTGTTTGGGTTGTTTTTAAAATCTGTACATTGTGCAGATCATCCATGCAACTTGCAAATCATTTCCACAGCTGTCATTTTATAAGCTTGAATGATGAACGTAGATACTACAATTTTTTTTTTAAATGGCAAGCATAAAAGACTGTTTAGTCGGTATGCACTAAACAATGTTGACAACGTTTTCATTTTGAAATTCATAGGATTTTTTTTTTAACTCAAAGGATGCTAGTTTTAAGAAGACACGTTTTTCTAGACACATTTTATCAAATACCATTAATCATAGATTACCAAATGATCTGAATTCCAAAATTGGACTTGGAAAAACTAATCACACTATAAGTTTTTTAATATTTTTTGAAAGATAAAATCATGAAAATCAGATAATTTATTTTGAAAAGGTAAGTTTTTTAACCTAATATTTTTTTATTTAAAATTCAAGTAAAATGTTATTGATAGCTGCAAAAGCACATTCGAATGATCATGGAATTCAGAAAACTCCAACAAAATCTATATAAATTTGTACATTTTCAGAAAGTAATGAAAATTTGAAATCTGTTTAAATTGACAGATGTGCTCAATTAAACTTAGTGTTAAATAGACCCTTCTGGTTTTAGTACTTATAAAAAGATAGGGTAATTGACCTCCAGGTTACCAAACATATTCATTGTCAACACCACAATAAAATTTAAAATAAAAATGCAATGTTGTGAAATATCAATCAAACATCTAATTATTTGCTAAAGCATTGGATCACAAAAAAAGCAATAGTTTGTTTAGTCAATTCTTAAGATAAATATAATATTGTGTTATAGTTTGTACATGAACCAAATAAAATCCATACCGGTATAGCATATTTTTTATATTTCTCAAGGACTTCTTTGTTAGTTTCTTCCTCCGGATGATTCTTTTCATTATTAATAAGAGCTAATAACATTTTTCTTCTGAGGCTTAAGGATAATTGTGATTGTAGATCTTGCACAGGAGTCTATAAAATATATTAACTAAAATTAAAGATATATAATTTGTAGGAACTTATAGAGTTTCCTTAAATTCACGCAAATAATTAAACTCATTCGAAAACTATTAAAATATGTTTGGACTATACAGAAAAGAAACAAACTATTAATAATATAATTTAATTTTAGTTTGTATAACAACAAAAATTTAAGAAGTAATAATTTTTAAGCATGTTCTATTTTTAAGATGCTGCGATACTGTAGTACTTTATTTAAAATAGAAACTGGGAAATAACATTCATTTCATATTGTCAAAATTCATATATTTTTTGTAAAAAATGCACCAAATTATATTTGGATATAATTTAGAAAGATAATAGTGCAAGAATATTCTTAGAATGCTTCTTTATAGGTTTAAAATAATACATGAATGTATAAAAAGCTAATTTTAAAAAACTATATTTGGTTTATCAGGAAAAAAGATTAACTATGTAAAGTTAGAACTATCAAAATATTACAGTTATCAAAAAAATTGTGAATATTTATCATTCTTTATTATTAATAGGTATATTTAATTGTAGTTTCTTATCCTTGTAGATTGTCGTCACAAAAATTTATGAATTGTTGATAAACTAATTGCAAATTATCACTATTTAGTGTCATTACAGTTTCTTGCCTACTGCAAAAATTTTGAAATTTTAATTTTTATAAGGACTTTAAACCTTACACTATAATAAAAGTCCAGTACTAAGCAATGTTCAAAATACATTTAGATTTGTGTGTTTTTTGTTTTGTTTTTAATTTTTGGTTTCAAATTAAATATTACTTTTAACAAGTAATCATAGTTTTTAAACTAAAATCTATGCATATTGATAAATTGAATTAATGAGTGCAGAAATATGTAAAATAATAATCTGAAACTAGAAATAATACAGGGGGGCAACAATATTCTGGAAAAAAAGTTCCCTGATATTTCCCTGATTTCCATGATGGTGTCACAAAAATTTCCCTGATTTAACAACTACATTAAGAAATGTTGCAACACATGCTTTGTATAGAAACAAAGTATCCACGCTGCAATGATCCAATAAATATGTTGCTTTATAAATGAAAAATTATATGCAATACTTATTGACAGTTAAAAGAATAATTTATGGTACTTATTAACAGTTAAAACAATAATTTATGGTACTTATTGACAGTTAAAACAATAATTTATGGCTTCAACACAAATTACACAATTGCGACAGGAATAATAGTAATTAAATATTTCTCTGGAAGCAGATAATGCAAAAAGAGCATTTTCAAATTATTTCTTTTGTAGATAATTTTAAATGTTTTATATGGTTAATATTTCCTATTCCAATTTTCAATAAATCACATATTCATTAGCCCCCCACATGTTGCTTACAATTCAAGGTCCAATGCACTTTGCTTTTGCTGCTCCCTCTAGCAGTGGTTCACTTTTTTACAAAAATAAAACTGAAAATATGAAAAGGCGCATAACCACCGTTTTAATTATCCAAATTTGAAAATTTCCTTGATTTTTTGTGAAATTTTGAAAATTTCCCTAATATTTCCAGAATAAAAAAAATCCCTGACTTTTCTCTGATATTTCCAGAATAAAAAATGTCCATGATAATTCCCTGATTTCTCAGTTTTCCAGGTTATGTTACCACCCTGTAATATGTTAAAATGATTCTTAGAAAAATAAAATCAACTTTATTAAAAGTATCACAAAATCAACATTAAAAAAGTTATTGCAGAAATTTCAATTTGTAAATATTAGAAGTATAGAAATTTTCAATGAATTTATGTACAAAAAAATATGTTTAACATAGAACAAAAGGTTTCTTATAAGCTTTAATGAAAAAATGTGTCATGCATCACTACCAAATATATATATATATATATATATATATATATATATATATATATATATATATATATATATATATATATATATATATATATATATATATATATATATATATATAAGATTCTTGGAAGTGAAAAAAAAAATTTGAATTTATATTTTTTTTGTCACTGTGAAAGATAAAAATTTATGGAAAAGTTTCAGTGTTTTTGTACCCAAAACACCCAATTTTAATGTCTAAATTAAGTTACAGAAATTAACAATAATAACACTAATAAAAAAATCACAAAAAATTGCATTTGTCTAGCATTTTTTATATATCATTCACATAAAATAAAATAAACGCCAAAATTTAAGCAATTAAAATGCACACTTACTCCTAAAATATAGTGATCTAAACCATTATTTTCATCAATCAGCTTCAGTGTTCTTTCAGTTACAGTTACATCCATGTACGAATTTAGAATTTCACTATATAGTACACATTTCTTTAAATTTGGAATCCAATAGTTAGGTTTTCTGAAATACACACAAAAAAAAAATTAAAAACCTGTTCAGCATAATATAAACAAATGATGAGATACATTAGGAAATCTAATTAATTATTTTTATTACTATTTTTATATCTATAATAATAAAATTAAGAGTTTGTGTTTCGGCCATAAAACATCTATACTTTCTGTGCATAGAAATTTGAAACTTATACTTATATACTATTCATTGAAGAGAGAAAATGTATTTCATTTATTTTCTTGTTACATCCTTTTAATTAACCCTGTATTGAGAATAGATATTTCTGATAAATTAAAGAAATATAAGACATAGGGAAATTGGGAAATACACAAAATAGTGCCACCTTTCTCTGAATCTTTCAAATACTTCAAAATAAAAAATATGTTAAAGGATTATCTGTTTAAGAAAGTTTAATGTCCAACAATCAATAAATTCTAACTTTACAGCGTCTATTGTATTTTTATAATGTTTAGAATATTTTTTTAAAACATTTAACAGTCAGTATATAGATATTAGATTTTTGAAACAAAAAATTATTGAATTCATATAAAATTTGGGATTACCTAAAATACAATTAATTAATATGATTGTAATCAATAAAAATAAGAATTCAAGTTTGTTAAAGGATATTTTAAGTAAATCAGATGCATTATACTTGAATTCTCCTTTTGAAAGTTAAAGTATAATTTAAGAAAAATGGATGCATCATTTTCATATAAAGGCATATTTACATTTTTAAAGATTTTTGGATAATTAATATTATTTTGCATTTTAACAACAAATTTCCAAGAAAACTTTATTCTTTTAATTATACATAGATTTTATAACTTCATTTATAACTTCAATAAAATTTTACATTTTGTTTAATTGTGTCTAGAATTTTTTTTAACATTAAAGATAGATTTTATTTTAATTATGTTTATTTAAACATACAGAGAAGAATAAGAATTCAATACTTCATTATAATCAAGCTGAAGACTTAAAGAGATTTAAATTAAAAAACAAATTCTTAAAACTACAGTAATGAATATAAATAATGACTTTGTTATAGAAATACCTAATGCTTAAAACCTAATATGGAAATTGTAACAAATTCCAAATATTTATAAGAAAAATATTAAATATACATACGGTCTCTTTTTTTTCTTCACATTGATGAATCCTTGAATTACGCCTTCTCCTCCCCAAATCCCTTCATCGGCTTCTTTAGGAAATTTCAATGGAATATGCCTATTTTCAACTCTCACTCTGGAAACATTTAAATAATACAACACGTTCAGTTACAATTAAATACACCAGCAACAGTCTCCTCTTATTAATATTTATCATAGACACAAAATAGTACTATATTTAAAGTGGTTGAGGTTTCACAATTGGACCCCTTGGCTGCCAAGTGGAGTACAAGTCTCAAAATTGAGTAGTTTATGTACAATTTACCAGTAATTTATGTCAAATTTGTTGATGTAGTATTATTCATTCTTGAGCTTTCTTTTTCACAAATACACACACAACTTTTTAAAACCCTTATTTTGTGCTAAGGATACCTACAAAAGCATAGAAACATCACAAATAGATGTAGTCAATTAAAACTTTTAGGGTGTGCAAAGGTAGTTCAGAAAGAATGTTAAAAAATGATGTAAACAAGGTGATCAAGGTTGCAGTACTTGTGGATGATGGCTGGCGGAAGCTGCCATCATTCCTGGACGATTTAAAAAATTGTGACAATATGAATAAAATTAAGCCTTTTTACCACAACTTGCTGCAGAAAAATATAACAGGCATTTTATCACCAAGTGTTATAGAAAAATTCACAGTAAAAAAATAACAATATGAACCCAGTCAATTTCAAGTTGTTGTAACAACCCAATATAGCACATCTGAAGTGCAAAACTTCAGCTAACAAATAATTTTGCATTATTCATCAAATACATTTCCTCCAGTTGCAATTTCTATAAAGAATTTTAATTATTTTAAAATATCCCCACTTTACTTTTGTTATGTGTTATCTCCATTTTACTTAGGTTAACATATTTACTGGGGTAAATTAATAGTTTGTGGTGCCCCTTGCTTGACAAAATTCTAGAAAATTAGCACCTCCAACAAAATGACGTGCTTTTCGTTTGTCGCCAAGTCAAAATGGCAAACAAAATGGCTGGTTAATTAAATAATGCACTACATCTGCACAATGGGCTATTGACGATGGTTCCAATTCAACAATTGTGCAATTAATTAATAAAAATATAAAAGTCTTATTCGCGAGCCCAAAACGTTTGCTAACGTCACAGACTTTTACTTCGATCAATCTTCTAGGTAAAAGTTGGTCTCTGACTACGCAGGATCAAATTCATCACTACCGAGCAGTTGATTATGGTGCTTATAATTTTCCAAGCTGTTAGTTATATCAAGAGTCGTCGGAAACATCTTCGGCGAGTCTGTACTTATTTAACTTACTAGGGCACAATTAGTATAGGATTTTAAAAGTCAAAAACCCACTCCAAAAATTTAAGAATCATAATTCTCTCTTTCATAACATCACTATAAAAAAACAAGAACATATTTTTAGCCCTTCGGGTGGAATATCTGGTCTGAGAGACCGGTATAGTCTGAACGATAGACATTAATTTTACAAAGGTTGAATTTCCACCCATGTCTGTTTCAGTAAACTGGTTGCCATTGTGGCAATAACCATCAGAAACATTGTGCAAAACATAATTTTCAAGTAAATAGTGTATTTCCAAAACCTTGGTGATCAGAAGAAACCGATGTTCATAAGAAATATGTTTCGCATGAAGGGTTAATTAAAAATATCAGACCAATACCATTTTTCCGTTCAACAGTATTAAATAGGACTTAAATAAGAATAAACTTGTAAAAATTATGGTTATTTATGCTTTGAAGTATTTGTGAAGGAAAATTTTTTAAAAAATCGTAAAAAAGTTATGTGTTTACACTTTTATAAATTTTAAGTAGTTGCTTCTCATTATGATCTATACTAAATTTATAAGTGTTCAAAGCCTTTTCTCGAGACATTTTTTTACTATATCTGGTTACCCTTTTTGGCAACACTGCATGGGGAAATGCAAGAGTTCTTTGATAAGCAACAAAACAAGCTTTTTGTGTGCCAAGAACATATAAGAATTTTCCAGAAAAATCTTCACGGTCACCGTTTAATGCATTTTACACAAATTTCAGATTGTGCCTCAGAATGCATAAACGGTGGCTCAAAATACTAATCCATATTTATAAATTTAGAAAAAATAATGCCAGGAAAACTTCATATGTGGTCTGTGACTGATAAGAGCACACAAATGAAGGGGCAAGTGGAAGAAGGGGTAGGACGGTTCCGTTTTTCGATCTGTATTGCTTTAGGTTTTTGTGGAATGGTTGGCCGACCATGACGTACTTGGCATTGCTCCATTTTAAGAAGAAGGTCTTTACTCTAATTTCAGTGCACAACTGTGCGCATGCATGAAAAAACGTATTTAAGCGGGATCACTCAACCCTCTTGGCAGTTTTTTTATCGTCGTCCTCGTTGTTAAGTAGTGGCCTCAGTAATGGCTTGAAGGTAGTCAGTTGAGTCGTGTGCTAGAGTTGCTACGAAGATTCTTCTGATGCTACTCCAGTGAAGCCTTCAAAACGACCTACCCTCTGAGTGTCTATATCTTGTTCTTTGGAATTGTCGTCAACTACCGTGAACAGCTTGGGCCGCCTGTCCCTGGTGACCCCTCAGGCATTCTTCCCACTTTATGTTGTATGTGGTTAGTCAGCACATTGTCTGTTATTTTATTTATGTTTAACAGTTAATAAACCCAATTTTACATTTTCTATTTGAGACTATCTTCACTTATAAACAGCCTGTTTTATTGGTTAAGAGACAAACATCTATTTCCAAGATAAAAAGTTTTTTCACTTACAACAATCTTGAAGAAAAGGGTCACTTTCCCTTGAGCACCATCAACTCTCGCCAAAAAATATAAATTACCTCGATACTTTTTTCCTTTTCATCAATCATGAGCATGATTAGTGTTGATAGGGTAACAAAATTGGCATTTTTAGCATTTAGGCTTGTTTAATGAAATCGAACCATTATAAGTAAAACATATTTTTTTACTGTCTACATAAATCAAGCAGAGCCATACAATTTTGAGAGAAGACGCATATGGGAACGTCCATTGTTACTCTTGTGACGGTCAGAGAAAATTTTCATAAAAACGTACATTTTTTACAATACTAAACATATTTAGGATAAAATTCAAAATTACTATTTAAAAGTTCATGTCATTCCGCTTCATAAAACATATCTAATATGTAACTTAGTTTATTTTTGTTGTCTAGGAAATAAATCAAAATTTTGTTACTCTTGTGACCACTCGAAAAGGCAAAATACAAAAAGTGTTTTTAAGGTAGAATTCCTGTGAATATATGAGAATACAAAACTAAAATTTACAAATATAATAGAGCAATTATATCTCTTCAAAAGGGAAAAACTTTTGAATCTCTTTGACAAAATCTGAATTAATGGCATTGTTTTAAGTAAAAGGCTAAGTGTTACTCTTGTGACGTTACTCTTGTGACATTTTGTCCACAATTGAATTTCTGCTTAAAAACCTCAAAAAATCATTAATATATGAGCTAATACTCGATTTTTTTTATATACAACAGTTTTAAACATTGATAGGAATCTAAAATAGCTTAAAAGGGTATAGAATTATTATATTAAAAAATAGTTTACAAAAAAAATATTTTACAAATATAAGAGCAACAAAATTAGCCACAATTTGGTTTCTTTTGTATCAAATAGCATGATCATAAGGTTCAAACTTTTGAATTCTTTTTACTTTTGTGTGTATTAAAGCACCTATTTTGATATTCATCATATACTGTTAGAATTAACGGACCACAGCATAGTTTACATTCACCTACTGGTTATATTGCAATTTCTCGGCTCCTTTGCGTTCTGTTACTGAGCAGAATTGCTCTTCGTCTTCATCATCGGTTTCACTTGCAGTTTTATTGCTGTTTCCTTTATAAAATATGAACTCTTTGTAGGAATTATCGTGTGTTATGGTCAATGGTAGATAGTGGCATTTTTGGTAGCTTCGACAAAGTGTGTTTTTGTGTGCCCTTCACTATACAATTTCTCCAAGAGTAATACGCAAATGAATTCTTTGGCTATGATTTCTTCATTTGGTATATAAAGTATGTTTACCTTTGTTGCACTATGAACAAGTTCTGCAAAATCAGCAGCTTTTTGTATAATTGCTTTTTACCATGCACTTCATTTCATAGACATCACTTAAAAAAAGAAAAACAGCACCGATTCCATCTACAGCACTCGTATCATAAGCTGTTGAAAAAAAAGTGTCCATGAAAACTGTTAATATTTAAGTGCTGACATGTTTACAAAATTATATTTTTGTTTAAATTGGCCTGTGCAATCATCAGAAAAAACTGGATACACTTGTGACCGATGTATTTTTTTGGAGATGCTGCATTAAAATATTGTGCAAACACAATTATAGAAAATCTGTCTTGTATTATATAATAGTCGTTCTATGATATCTTTTCAAAATGCACATTCTGAATGTCTACCAAAATTCAAGTAAAGTATCAAAGCACCAGTGATATAACAAAATTGAAACAACAGGCTTGAAACAACAAATTTCAAAACTTAACGATTCGAAATTCCCAACTCAACATTGCTGAAAATTCCAGGTCCAACTTATCAGCATTTTTCATCTTTTTTTTATATACATTTTAGGCAAAACAACAGTTCTCTCACAAGCATTGATTTGTTGCACCCATATTCCAATGTAATATCGGTTCTGAGGTCTAATTTAAATGTAATGATACAAGTTAGGCCATTTCTAATCTGCCCTAGCTTTCATTTGCTAATATTAATTTTCTTCAGGCATAAATTTTCTCAAATTGGGGATTTTTAGAAGTAGAAATACCCAACTTTCAGGGTTTCCAGATTATAGTGGGCCGTGCTCCCCCCCGGTGCAACGGGCCTGCACAGCACTCTAAATCAATAAATCTTTAGGAATGGAGAAAATAAATCTGCAACTGTCCTATGAATTACTTTGAAAGTTTTTATGAAAACCACAAATATACACACATTCTGAGGATCTGCTGTCATAATTATTCTGTAATTTTAAAGTAAATAAAAAATTAAGTTCATTCATTTTAAAAACATGAATGAATGCAATTTAATTTGTTTTAAATTAATTATGTAATTAATTATTAATATAATTAATTATGGAAAAACTACTCAAGAACTTATTCTTAAAAAGGGCAAAGCCAAATAAACTTAAAATATTGTTTTTGTTTTGGTCTGAAGACAACCTATTTGATTTACTTGCCAGAAATGTTATGCGTTACTCTTGTGACACAGTCATTTGTTACTCTTGTGACAACACAACAGAGGATGTTCTATGCATGACACACAAAAAATAAATGGTGTAAAATATGTCTTATTCCACCAAATCAGAGATAAAAAGGTTTCAAGTAAAAATGTTAAATAGTTTTTACAAATTTAAAACTTTTATATGTTTTTTGTTACTCTTGTGACAATTAAACATCACTATTAAATAGAGTTAAAATTTTATTCAAAAGCTAATCTAAAATATTTCAACTATATATATAGGATAAATATGTAAATGGATTATGAATTTGTATATATAATGATTTCAATTAATGAACAAAATTAAGAAAATAATATACTATTATCGAAGTGACATTTTTGGCCCCAATAAAAGTGAAGAAATAAGTCAACTTTCAGAACAATTTCACTGCAGACTATTATTCTTATGAAATAATACCTTACAAATTCATATCCATCAACTTTCTAGGATTAAATTGATATACCACACTTACAGTTTGGTTAAAATTTTAATTTCAGTAAAAAGTTTCATTTTTGGTGGACGTTCCCACATGTTCTTAAAGCTGCTACATCAAAATTAGATTTTTTTCAAAAAATTTAATTAACCCCTCCTTTCACTTGCCCCTTTAAATGTTAAAATCCATGATGATATATTACTTGGTGAATTCTTTGTGTACAGTGGCTCCTTGGTGCAATTCTAAAAATTGGCGCCAAAATCAGAAATTACAAAGGTTGTTTTTTTCGGTGATGGTGGACAATGCTTTGAGTAAGTAAAATAGGGTTGCCAAAATATAAAGTTTATCACCCATAGATTGTCGCATTTGGCGGGGTACTAGCGGCATATACTAGGTATTAACCCATTGGTCATTACTTAAATGAATTGGAAAGTTAAAGGGTTTTATCATGAGCCACTCCACAATACTTGACTTTTATTGCCATCTGGATTACGTTATTACAAAAATATTATTTGGCGCGATGAAGAATTTATATTATATTGAAGCACTCTATTTTAGTTTATGAAGAATTAATCAAATTGTTAAATCATTATTTTAAGTAAAATAATCTGCGCTTAAGTCATTATAAGTAAATAAAAATAGTGTAAGAAATCATACAATGCAAAAACTCTTACATTTTATTTTTTTCAGGATCCAGTTTATATTTACTTGTCTGGGGAATATAGTGCACGGGAGTTGGAGGCAATTTAAGCGAGTTAACATATTTCATGTAAACATCTGGTAATCTAGCTTGAACACTGTGGGGATTGGGTTTCAAAGCTTTGACTTTTAGCATTCTATGCATGATTGAAGTGCAGATTATTTAATTAATAAACGTGGGAGTGGTGAAAGAAAAAACAATTTTCTGGTTTAGAGCTTGTTATAAACAAATATATTACTGTGTTGCCAGAAAAAACTAAATTATTTTACACATAAAGAATAAACTTTATTGACTTGACATCATCAATCGGATTAACAACAGCATATGTTAAAAAAATACTGCAAAAAAGATTTCCTCACATAAAAAAAACATGACTTTTCAGCAAAAAAGATTTATTTATTTTAATTTCAACTAGTCATTTTTTTATTGGTTAATAAATGAACGTTACACAAGATGTACACAATGAGCAATTGGTGACGGTTCGAAACCTATTTTTGAACCATGGTCACATGACGAAGACAACCCCCGTATTGGTACCCGACGCAACCTCAATATGCGTCTGGACATTAGAACCCGATCAAATTTATCGTGCACTAGTCCCGTATACACGCCAGTATAATTTGTTATAAGTTCTGGACGATTTTCTAGTATTTTTGTACCGAAGCTGGCAACCCTGCGATAGCAAGATATCACTACTTTTTTTACTTTTCTTCGTCAAGTCCATCGCACGGATTCGAACCAGAAATTCTGATTACTAGCTGAATGCCTTTATCCACTGGGCCATGGAGGCCCCCCTCTTTTTTAACAAGAATTTCAGATATATTTAATAAACTGACAAATATTAAAATTCTGTAACTAAAAATGGCAGAATAAATTTTTATCAACTTTTCAAAAGTTTTCAGCAAAACTAACTATAGCACAATTACAATTTTCTATAAAAAAACATTAGTAATTACTTGTAATAGTCTTATATTTGATACGATTTTTTATTAGCTCATTTCTGTGTAATATTTTTGATATTTAACACGTCTTTTGGAACACAGGATCATTCTTTTTTTTTTTTTTTTGAAGAATATAACATGATCCCATAAAAAAAGTTTTATAAATAACCAGACAAGTATTATTCAAGCATCATTTTTAAATAACAAAATTAGAAAGTTTTATACACGTATAAAATTAGCTAAATATTTTTATACTCCAATAGTCCTTTCCCCCAGTATAAGAACCGATCAACAGAGGAGTGGCTTGCATATACTAATAGAATGTGTGGAGTGTCCTAGAACGTAAAATTGGATCCCTTCTGTCCCATCTATCACTCTTCTAAGAAGCAAAACACCATTAGTCGTGTATATGCTTTGTTACCACAAAAGCTCCTGGATAGTTTAATCTAAATTATGCAAAATCAGTGAAAAGCTTGCAATTCAGTAAAGTGACCATACATATTATTCAAATTTAATTTAAAATTAACTAAATATTATTCTAGTTTTCTTTGCGACTCAGAAAGTTAGTGAATTATGTTATTCAATCTGTATCTAATATATTTCATTACTATTTTATTTCTTTTTAGTCAGAGAGAAGGTATTAGGTTTGTAGGAGCCGGATTGTGGTTTTGCCGTGTAACGGATATGCGACGCACATTACAAACCGGATATTTGAACTGGATTTCACCGGATATCCGGCAGTTTCTTTTTTTATGAAAATATCTTCTTGAATAAATTTTTGACCGATTTCTGTTTTAGTTAGTATATATGACTAACTAAAACAGAAATCGGTCAAAAATTTATTTTTTGTGTTTTAATATACCCCAATTCTTTATCTTTAAGATGATACCAAGATTGAATAAACATTCAAAAAACTTTATTTACAAAAGGTTATTCTAGCAGGGTGCCGCTTGCAATGGATGTATATTTTGTACACTTTACACTCAATTTCTGAAGAATTGTATTTTTACCATATGCCTTTTCATTCCAAACATAAAAACTGAAGTTTGCTTAAACTTTTGAGAAATTTATTTTTTAATTCAACTTTATATTAGTTGCGAGATGTTATAACCCTCCATCATAATGATTCGTTAAAATAATTTTTAATAGAATGCTAGTTAAAAATTTGAAAAAAAATAGTTTTTTTTAAGGACTTTCGAGGTAAAAAAAATTATATAAAAAAAATTTAATTGCTATAAACTTTCTGGAGGGTCATAACATTAAGAAAGATGCTTCGAGTAATTTCCAAGAAAAATTATGCTTCTAGATTAATACAACTTGCATAATCATGTTTAAAAAACACGCTAATTAGCCTATAAAATGCTAATTTGCATTTGACGTTATTTAGTTTTTTTTTATAATAAATCATTATGATTTTTAAAGTGACTTCATACATCAAGACTAGTTTTAAATTTATAATTAAAAAAAAATGCTCAAGTGTGTAAGTACACCTTAACAGTTCTTAAACAACTCTTCATATTTATACCGATTTTGAAACGGCCAGATCTGTACTGTACAATGAGTTTGAAAATGTAATTTTGAAATATTTCCAAATTGCTGATTTAAATGCTAAAGCTAGCTTTTACTAGACTGGAAAATAAAACAATTTTTAATATACAACGAACAGATATGTAGCTGTATACCCTACACTCCACCACCCATGCGAATTGTTCAAACTCGAAGATACTACAGTGGCATGATCCGAATGTCTGCAGCACATCTTCCTTGCTATATACCTACCGCGTCCGAAATGTCAGGTTTTAATGAGAAAGTTATCACTTTACTCCTTACCCACCTGAATAGTATGAAAAACAAGTAAAGAAAGTATCTACACTGCAGAATACATTGGTAGTATTTTCAGGAAAACGCTTAATGCGACAATAAAACACGAGATCACCACAAAAAATATGGAGGGCTTTTTCTTTAAATACAACTTTAAGTTGCTAGGGATTTGTTGCTTAAAGTTGTTTGTTTCATTTTATTAATGACAATTTTATACAATAAAAATTAACGATTTAAAGTCTACAGTTTATGGATCTAATTCTGGATAATTGTTATAGAGTTGATGTATATACCAAACCCACTGAAACCTGGACATTTTGTTTCTAAAGCAATTATAAATAGTGCAGTTTGTAAAATGCGAATACACTAAAATTAAAAGCCATGCCAATTTTATATTTTAAAGGATTATTTAATTTTGTGAAGCAAAATTTAATTACTGATTATTTGTACTATTATTGTATTGAAAACTATATTTATTAGCATAAAGACATTTTTCATAGTTTATATTCCTAGGATCAAATTAACATGTTCACAAGTATAATATGCATTTACTTTATTATGAATTCTAAACAAGATTTCTGAAAATATTCATATTTATAAATTTAAAATTAAAGATTGATACTTAGAATTATATTATGTATGCACAGGAATTATATTATGTAGAACATGTGGTTCTCATGCTAAAGAAGCCAGGATTCAAATTTTGGATATGAATGTTGATTGATTTGAGATCATCCTACAAGAGCCTGTTAAAAGTGAAATGGCATACCTCACAAGAGGCAAAATCTTTCCTTGCCTTGTATACGAGCTAATCCTGTTAAATGACATTATAACAAAGTAAATGCTCATCAATGGGAAAAAATATGTTATATAATTTTTTGCATAGTGAGTTTAAAAATAAGAAAATCAAAGAACAACTTTATTCAAATGGAGAAATCATTTTAATAATCTGACAAATAATACAATTCCTTTGAGTGAAAATTAACATTTAATAAAACTAAAAACTTCTCATGCCTTTAAACTGTGCATGGAACTTTTAAAGGAACAAAATTAAGAGATAATGGATATTCAATACAATCTCATATATATAATAACCACGTTTAAGATCGATCACAAGGAAACATTAACATTTGCACAAAAAGGAAAGTCAAAGACCTGTACTTACTGAATATGTTCTCCGACACCCGAAACCATGAAGACTTAACTCAGGGACTCATAATACAAAAATGGGACAAAACAAAGTTCTGCATGTCAAAATGCATCGATACTATACAACGTTGACACAAGACATTCATTCCATACACTTATTTTTATGAGCCAAAAATGGAGTTATGTTACAAAAGCTGCTTTATACAGCAGTTTTTAAAAATTGTATAATAAAAAAAAACATAATAAAATACAAAACCCTAACTTTAAAGGATGTATGAAACATTCAATTAAAAATGCTTGGAAATTTTGTCTCCTTATGATTTTATGCTTTTAAGATGCGGCTCTTCTCTCCTGCGACCATTTTTCTAGCTTGTTCTTCAGTTCTACATCTGGAGCAACCATATCCATAGTTAGAGGACTGCGATTGAAAGGATCAGTTTGATCACTGAAAGAATAAAAAAACACAATTACAGGGTGGCAACAAAATCCTGGGAAAAAGTTTCCTGATGGTGTCACAAAAATTTCGGTGATTTTACAATTACATTAAGAAATGTTGCAATACATGTTTTGTATAGAAACAGTACCACGCTACAATAATACAATAAATATATTGTATTATAAATGAAAAATTATGAGCAATCAAACAGTTAAAATAATAACTTATGGATACAACACAAAATTATAAAAGTGTGACAGGCAAATAATTAAAAATTTCATTATTTTCAAATTATTTCTTTTGCAGATAATTTTAACGTTTTATATGTTTCCTATTAAAATCTTCAATAAATCGTATATTTATTAGCCGCCGACATGTGATCCAAATTTGAAAATTCCTTTGATTTTTTGATAAATTTTCCACAACATTTCGAGAATTAAACAATTTTATGATAATCCCCGATTTTCCAGGTTATGTTGACACTCTGAATTAGAAAAAGATCTAAGGATATGATTGTCAAAGTATAGAATTTTATGTATATAATTAAAAAAAAAATCTGTTATAGATAACAGATAAAACATAGACAAGAACATCATTTTACGATTTTGTCACACTTAAATTAAAAGTGCAGCCTTTAATAAAATTAAGATTAACTACTAAAAAATATTAAACTTCATGTTTAGCAACAACAATAAAAAAACTAACGTCAATAGCATAAATAATCAAAAGCAAAATATAGTTTGCATTTGTTATATATCAACAGCAAAATATAGTTTGAAGCATATGTATATAAAAAATTATGCTTGCTTATCCACAATGCTTTTTCTAAAGGGTTTGTATGATAGTTATACCTGAGCAAATGGCGCGAAATAGTTGCTCTATCTACGGTCACTCCAGAGGATGGAAGCTTGACTGGATCTTTCATCAGGGTGTTCATGATTGGATCAAGGAATTCATCAGGGGCTCCAGTCAGCAATTCATCATCCTGTTGCTGTTTGACAGCTAGAAGCTAAAAAGGAGAGTACAAGATGATGTATGAAATTTATTTTTAAGCTAGCTTTAAATACTCATATTTGACATTGAGTTGAATTAGTGTTGCATGAGCGATACACAAAGGGCTAATGGAGAGGGTTCAGTATCTAGAAGAAAAGACTGGGAAACAATGTCTCATAATTTTGAACTATTGTCAGACGACCAGAACAACATCTGGGCTAGAATTGTGGAAGTTTGCAAATTAAATTATATTTTCTGAAACTTAAGTAATACATGATGAAATAGAAAGTATAAGCATTTATTTATCAGATGCAAAAGGATTGCAAATTCACTTTTTTTTTGTTGCAAAGTCTTTCTTTAACGTCTAGAGTCCTTGCCGATTCTTGCGTATATCAATCAAAAGTACACCATACGTATCTTATATCTCTACAAATATTTAAACTTTAGAAAAAGTGTTTGAAATTAAAATTTTGTACTCAAAATTAAATCCGGAATTCTGCATTATGAAATTTTTAATATACCTGAAATTCCAGGTTCCAAGATTTAAAAAAACCAGAATTATATGTCAGACCCGGAACAGTAGCACCCCCAAAACAAAAATCTACGCTTTCTCAGAAGTCTTCCCATCCGCATTTCCCATCTTCCATTTTCTCATTACAAACTGGTTTCCGTGGTATATACAAACACCATCTTTTTGTGCTTTTGGTTGTTTCCTTCTCCGTGGTTAATTTCTTTGGAAGGTTCCTCATACCTCTCCGAGGCAGGACCCCCTATATGGACATACCGAAATTTTAATGGAGATTTACATCAATCCCAGGGATGATAAAGTTAAAGCCTGGAAAAGCGGAATTCTGTATTTTTGCACAATTGTACCATGTCTGATACAAGCATATGTGGCAATGCATAAAACTAGATACCATCTTTATAGACTTACATGCACTTTACTGGCAATAATTTCAAGTTGGGATGCAAGAATCCCTTGGCCGATTTTCTTCAGCACTACTTGAGCAAGAGGAAACAAGTCGCCGGTATACGATCGGCCATCTCGCGAGATGGCTGAACAGAAAAGCTCGGCATAGGTATCGTCTGCAGCACCAAGGTTTTGATATATTTTACAAATATCCCGCACCAGTTCTTGAGGCTTAAATTCATACTCTTTGAGATCTTTAACTTTGAAGTTTTTCTTCATTGGTCCGACCTATAAAAAATAATTTAAGATCAGCACAATCGAGGAAATTATCTTGTATGCTGTTTACTTTTAAAAGTTGAATAAAAAGTAGCTAAAAGTCTTTTTAAAGAACCAAAGTCATTTTATAGACAGTGCACATGTGGTAAGTGACAATTGATTAATTTTTAGTAACACTAACAGCCATTTGAAAGTTTGTAGTGTTATTATAAAGAATGAAAAAGAACAAAATGGAAACAAATTGTCAGGGGTTTCTGCCAATTAAAATAACTATTTTTTACCACCAACTACAATTAGGTACTATATAGATTACAATTTGAGGATTCAAATGAGTAGCTAAAAGCCTAGAGGCTTAAATTACAAATTCATGAAAAATGCACTTAATAAATTCTATATGTAATTGGGTGAAACACAACAAGCAGAATTCTGAAAAAGATCATAATGCTTGCTTTAAAAAAAGTATTTATAAAGTGTCATCTTAAATGTGAAGGGAAATGTCCAAAGAAAATTTTCATTGCAAGCTACACTAATAAAACACATAATGCAAAGATAAAAATAAAAAGCAACTTAACAAGATGCTTATAAACATTTTAAGAACTCTGGAACGGGAAAAAAAATACATTTAAGCCTATTTTTACAACGAAAAAAAACGATTTTAACAATTGTTTTGTACTTTTAAGTAAAAGAAACAATTTATGTGAAGTTTCAAACTTGGACAATAATGTGCTTATTGACACTTTCTTGTGCTGGAATGTGCACGAGTGCAAAATCTAACATAGCAAAGAATAGAAGAAGGAATAAGTATAATAAATCTGTACCAACTAAAAAGCCTAACTTATGCAAATTAACTCATAAAAACTGCCAATACAAAACCACACATATTATTTGAAAATATATAGTACTTTTTAACATGATTTAGAAATTATCAATTTTCACTTATTATAAATTTAACTACCACAAGAATATGTATTTAAAAACCTGTAGGCTAAACTTAAATGAGAATAAATGATTATTACCAAATTAAGTAAAAAGTAATTAAGCATGGCCGTGATTCTGTCTACAATGCTCGGATGACAAAAGATGGACTTAATCTCAGTTGTAAGCCACTGCAGAGTGTTAATAGTCTCATTACTCATCACATTGTGGAATTTGGCGAGTAAGCCCATGTGGTGGAAATTCCCCTCCTGCTGCTGCTGCTGTTCGGACGACATAGAGTTCCAAGCACCACTGTCGCGAGCCTGCTGAATTTCTCGCAGCTTGCTCATGTACTGCAGGAGACAGAATAACACATTAACTTCAAGGCACAAATGAGAAAATATGCAAGTTACAGATTGGCAAAGGATCTTACTGTTAAAGCTTCATCCAAAAGAAAAATTGCATCGTTGATTAAGAGATTTATAAAATGAAGAAAAATAGGTGGATGGGAAGATTCCATGTTTCTTTCAGCATGCTCTGCCATATCCTGGAAACATAACATTATTTTAATTAAACCGATAGAAATAAATTTAAAGACATTTACTTGAAATTATTCAAGTTTTCTACAAAAAAAATCTAGAGAGCAGCACTTCACAGTTTAACGTTCATTTTGTTCAAATTTGACAAAGAAATTTTCTTGTGCTTTTAACACAATATCTACTTCCACTACATAGATTCTCTTAAATTAATGCACCAATTTAATCCAAAAATGTCATTTAGGCATCCTTTCATATAAACTTTAATGTGGTATAGGTGGAAAATGAGTTAAAAATTCAAAATACTACTAACATACGAGTAGTTATTTTTTTAAGTTACGAGTACAAGGACAAATTTTATATAGACTACATATCGAAAGAGCAGCTAATGATACTTGGTCATGGCATTTTTAAATGAAACTAAGCCTTACTTTCAAGCAATACCTATAACACCTATTTACAATCAATACCAAAGTTTGATAAAGGTAACCCCCTTCCTCAAACCAAACCCCCTTCGACACTAACCTTGCTATTATCTCCCAAAGACAACAATAAATGATATCAGAAATTTGGTTACGATAGCATTATCCATTTTTAATAGCAAAAATCCACATCACCCCTTTGAAACACTTTTTAAAATTACCTCATGATATAAAAAAAAATTCGCAACATTAAATTTTAACACAAAACAATACTTTCATTGCCCTATAATATAAAAAAATAACAACCGGTAGAAAGTCTAAAAATTTTATAAATAATAAAAATTCAACTTGCCTTCATTCTCTTTTTATGTATATCAAAGTTCCACAAATAATCCAGAGCAATGTACATTGGCCGTCTATATTGGAATTTCTGCTCAAACTGTACACTTTGACCTGTCATTTCTATGCTCACAAAAACATTCAGCAAAGTAGGAATCATCTCATCAATGAACAGATGAGAGGTGAACAACTTTTCACGGTACACACTGAAAGAGAAAAGTGATTAGCTCTATGTAGTAAAAAGAGTGTATTTTACGATACAAATTAGGCCGTGCATTTCCAACTATCAGATGTCCAACTAAACTGCCTAGTCAACCACACTTAAAAACAGAAATTGCATCTGCTCACTTATAAACTTTTTTAATATGAGTGTTCAATCAAAATATCCTTTTGCTGTGCTAACATCTTTGACAATTTTGAATGCTTTATGATATGTGTTTGGCGATTTTTTATCTTCAGTTTGGCAATTGTGAAATCTGAGACCTGGCAGCCCGATGTATAAATAATCAAATGCAAATGGCATTAAATTTTTTATTTGGTCAGTTGCTTAAAAGTTGGATACAATTGTTGTTGATAAGGCACGAGTAGCCTAATTATAAGCAATCCAAGATGAAATGTTTGTCTAATTGTCGTGTTTGACTCACGGTGAGAATTACTACCAATTTATTTGTAAAGTTAACTGTTCTAATCAGAATTTATAAAGCAATGTAGCAAATTCTTCAACCTTGGTAATATTTCTTTTATATTAAAACTGTAACTATATCATAATTATCATATACATTTTTTTTGGAAACTAATAATTATAACCTTTAGGTGACTATATTTTACAATTTATAAAGTTAAACCTCATATCTTTAAATAACATACTTGTTTGTCAAGCTCATTCACAAATAGCATTTATCAGGGTCCTAAATATTAAAAATAATAATGATATTTTTTACAATACAACAAATATTTTGATGCACAAATATACTGGGCTTTTATGATGCACAAATATACTGATAAGCATTTGTAACTTCAACGAATACCTTTGTTAAACAAAAAATAATCAGATTAAAACAATCTCATTGAATATTCCTTTATCATTTAATGGTTCTTTTATATTAATTCTTCAAATTAACATTTAGATTTAATGAAATTACTATATGCAAATCACATTATTTAAAATAATAAACCGAATTTCAATGGTGCTTACATTGACATAAGAGTACTGGGCTCTTCCTCAGGCATCAACGATTCCAACATCTCAGCCAAGTGAGCTCTTAAATGAGGATTTTTCACTCTTTCTGGACTACCCATGAGCATAAGAATAAGTGTCATAAAGTGATCCAAACTTGATCCAGCAAGCTATAAAAGAATACCTATTATTACAAACAAAGGTTCCTAAATAAAAAAAACATTACATCTTTTGCATGGGCTTGATAACAAGAAATTAGCTAGAGGCTCTTTAAAATAAGGTGAGGATGATTTCCAAATGCGTGGTAATGAAGAAATGACATGGTTTACAAAAATAGGCATTTTCACTTAATAGGAATCATTGACTTTTTCAAAGCAGAGTGGGATGCGGAAGATTTTGAATGGGACATTTCATGGAAAATACCTGGCTTCAAAGCAGACAATTTCTAGATTCCAGCATTACGAATTTCCACTCAACTGCTTTTTTTTTCAAGTGTCAAGTAAAGTGATCCTTTACATATATAAACCAGGCAACATGCAATTATCTTTTATGTCGTCAATGGGAAAATACCATTTTTGAGCTTCATAAACATTATCTATCAGCACGATTGTAATGTGGTCGAAAAAATTGAAGATTGCTAAATAAAACTTTTTCATTAAATAATTAAAACCTATAAATTGTATTAGTTACTAATGTAAGCAAATTTTTCGAAAGAAGTGTCGCTCAATGAATATAGTACTATTGCAAAACAAAAGAACTTGCAGCAAATTACATAAAATTACTTTAAAAACCAAAAATTTCCCTTACCTCGAAAGATTTTGCAGTGAAACGTTTCAAAAATATTGTGCAATCTATAATATTTTCTAAAATAAATTCAGGAACATAGGTTAATGCACATGACGTTTCAGTGAGGGGAGGAAATTTCAAAGTTCTGAAAATATTCAATTCTTCATTGGTGGCGATATGGGACAACCAAGTGGCAGTAGCAATATGGAATTTCAACATTAAATGCAGAGTCTCTGGCACTAAAAGTGCTGTGCGATAACTTAAGAATTTTGTCATTCCTAAAAAAAAAGGAATCAGTAATGTTAAACAATCACATTGAAAAACACATTTTAAAAGAAATACAGAATAACTTAATTTTTTTTTCATAGAACATAAAAGATAAGATTCATCATAAGTTTAAATTCAATTAAAAATTTATAATGAAAAACAACAGCAAAAAAAATATATACCTTTTTCCATTTTTTCCTTTAATTGCTGTCCAATTTCAGATGTTTCACCTCCTTGCATTCGTGCCTCCTCATACAGTCTTTGGGTACGTATCAACTCCTGGTTCTGTTTCACCATCTTTTCATTGACTACGTGAAATCCAATTCGAAAAGCATAATGTGTAGCAAAGAAACATTCAGTTATGAAATTAAATGCAGAGTCCTCAGTTTCCATTGGTTCATCTCTGGGTAAAAGACATGTCTCAGAGACTAAACCTACAAACAATAATAAAAATTAGTTCAGAAATATAAAATTAGTTATAGGCAATGCTAAGATAGTGCTTATCCTTTAAATTTGAATTAGATAAAAATATGCCGCCGGTTTAATTATATATAGGCACTAAGTAGAGCAATTCCAAAAACTAAGTTTCGAGATAAGAAAGTTTAAAGTTTGCAACTCGGCTTGGCTCTAATGTTAAATGGAATAACTTTCAACTCATTATTTGGAAAGCTATTGAACTTAGAACCACAAAACTTGACCAAATGATAGATCTAGCCTCCTAGTAATAGAAAATGGTGTCAATTCATCTTACATACAGATATATGAAGTAGTGCAGTGGGAGGAGGGGGTACTTATTAAAATTTTAAATATGAAAAATAAAAAAATCATATAACATTATATCATGTAACTGTCACGAAGGCACAACATAACGCATATTACTTTGAAACAGTTATATATATTTAATGTATATACAGCACTTCATTCAGTGTCATCAAACAAACTTATTTTTGGGGGGTTAAAACAAAAAATTTCCGAACTTAACAATTCGAAATTTCCAACACGAAAAAAAAAATCGAAATTCCCAATTTAACGGTGTCGGGTGCCAGCTTAAGTGCTGTCCTCATTATCTAACCATGGTTTAAAAATACCAGGCATTGTTTTTGGGTCTTTCCTTAAAAATGGGATCTGAACCACAGTCAAATAGCCCAATATGCAGCTCTAGTGCAACGTCAATTACCCAAACCAAACTTAACGATTGAAATTTCTAATTCAACACTGCTAATAATTCCCAGATGCAACTTATTCCACATTTTGAAACATTTTTATAGTTTAGGTAATAATAAACAGTTCTCTCAAAAGTATTGATTTATTGCACGCATGTTCTAATGCAGTGTCCATTCAGAGTTCTAATTTAATTTTAATATTACAAGTTAGGCAATTTTTAATCATCCTTCACTTTGATTTGCTAATAATATTACCCCCCCCCCCCCAGTGTGATGGGCCTGTCTTCATTATTTATTGAGAAGGTAGTGTACTTTATCGTATATTATGTTCCATGTTAGCGAAAAATTTTTCTCAATGGAAAGAAGTGTAGTAAGGAACGAGTGTACAGGTTCACAAGTGAATCGCAAGAACTACCTTTCTACGAGTTAACAAATAGTCTTCCTAATAGTCCAGTAATCTTTTATCATTTGTCTATATATTCACTACAGCATTAAAAATATTTTTTAAACCATTATACTGGAAAAATTATGAAAATACACCTACTTCTCAGATGAACACCATTCTTATTGGACTCGGTTGAGAGTGGACTGGAACAGTACAGAGGGTTAACTTTTAATAACTTAGGTGAACAAGGTTCTGTAAACGGCTTGCACAAAAGTAACAGCACAGCCATTAAATTAATGAAGAAACCATCAGATCCATGAAGAGAAGCATAAACTTCAGGTAATTGACTGTTCCAAATTTTGGCACGTCCTAAGAACAAAACATTTCATTAGAAAAGCATGGCATTTAATAAAAAGAATATTTTCAGTATCTTTTAATAATAAAAACATGTTTTCAACAAATGAAACAAAATATATGGATTTCTAGGACACTGATATAACAGAAACACCATGATATATGAAAATATTAGAATAACACGAAAAAAAAGTACAGCAAAATAAAGGATGGTTCCCAAAGTGGTACAAGTGGTCACAAATTACTATAAATTTTATTAAAGATCGATTAACCTTTGGACAATTCTCACACAAAACTTAATGAACACAATCTTTAAGAGTAGTTAAAAATATGCTGAAATAACAACAGTAATTTGTTTCGAATATTTTTCAAGCCATGGCTAAAAAAATTCTAACAGTAACAATTCATTTTTTGGATGTTTGATTTCGATGTTGCCCTTTGTGTCATACAGACCTTAGTAAATTGCATAACAAATTTGGTTATAGAATCCATTTTGGGGATAGTATCTTGTTTACAAGCTAACACTCTTTCTATAAACCACATTTTTGTACTCAAAAGATCTCAATACATAGCAACAAGAAATTTTAGTACAGGATTTCTTTATCAAAAACAAATCTTTCACAGTAGTAAAGAATATTACGATAAAGATAAAGTAATTATGACTAAAGATAAGTAATAAAGAGAGCTACAACACTTTTAAAAGAACATAGACTTTCACATATTAGTATATATCCAAAATTTATCATAAAATGCAATGATTAACATCATATGGTACAGCTTCCAACATATAAAGAATTGTAACACTATATATTTAGTAACGGGAAAAAAACATAAACAATGTGATTTTAAACATAGCCACACTGAATTTAATTTTTAGATGAAAACTAACTTTAATTTACAAACTTTACTATTTGGTTTGTTCCCCCTCTAATCCTTCAATTCTTCTCAAAATCAGTCACAACATATATAAATACTCGACACTTTACTTAAAAGATTATTCATTAAATTTAAATTAAACTAAAAAAGATTTCAAACTTACCAGAATTGGCATCTAAACAATTGCCAATCCACTGAAGTAACAATTCCCGACTACTTGCAGACTTTCGAAGAATTTTTTCAAATAAACGATGCATCTCTTTAGCAACAGTTATCAAGGGCTGAAAGAGAAATATATGGCAAAGGTAAGGTGATTTTTAAACTTTTAAAATCACAAAATAATACTTTTAATTTCTTCAACAATCATTTAAAAGCACTTTACAATGTCATTAATAACATAAGCCATGCTTACTACTTGTAAACGTTCTTCTGCAAGAGCATGGTCGTGATTGGAGGACCTCGAGGGATCTTGAAAAAACTCGTATCTATCAAATTCAGACTTTGGCAAACAAGACACACCCAGTGGGAGTCCCAGGAGGCTGTTCTGGTAAGACTTGCCATTCTTTATTTCCTTTGGCATGCTGTGCTTCAATAATGCCTAAAATGTTGTTATAGAAATGCCTTAAAACGAATACTACAAATACATAAATATAAGACACTACTGAAAATGAAACTAAAAATTGCATTTGATGAAAAATCTAATAATATGATTCTATTTAATAATTTTGTACACACAATACATACTAAACATTTTTTACTACCTTCACTCAAAAAGGTGTAAAGTTGTTGTGTAGGCTTAGTCTTTGCTCTAGTGTCAATTATTATTTTAGCTGGTATTTTAGCAATGGTTAAAAATGATATATAAAAAATACAAAAAAAAATTCATCTATTTTAAACATTTTCATCTAGCATTTACCCCTTCTTTGAAATAGGCTTGATTACAAATGAAGGGGCAAGTGGAAGTAAGGGTTAAATAACATTTGTAATTTTTTTAAAATTTTTATGTAGATGGAAGCTTTAAAGACATATGTGTCTTCCCACATAATTGTATGGCTCTGCTTGATTTATTTAGGCAGATACAGACCAATAAAAAGTATAAGTATATGTTTCATTTATAATGGTTTGATTTTATTAAGTAAACCAAAATGCCAAATGCACGAAAACACACCAATTTTGTTAACCTAACAACACTAATTTAGCTCACGATCGATGAATAAGAATAAGTATCATGTCAATTTTTTCCTTGAAGACAAATAGTGGATGTTCAATGGAAAGCGACCCTTTGTTTCAAAATTGCTGTTAGCAAAAAAGCTGTTTAACTTAGAAAGTGATTTTTGTTAGTTAGCCCCATCTTCCACTGGCCATGTTAAAATAAACTAAATGACTGCATGCGTTTTTTTCACTCATTACATCTTAAATTTAACTTAACATCTAGTTCATTTAATGTCAAATTACACCTAACTTTAACTTTGTTACACAATTTTATGCTTTAATCTTTATATACTTACATTCTAAATCTTATTCATTCGATTGATTTTTAGTATAAAAAGTTTTATGTTGGAAAAATTAGTTCAGGGCAATAAAAATAAGACTTCGTAAATTTTTGAGAAATAATTTCTAACTGCATTTCGAATTAACCTTTATAAGGCAGGTGTTTGGTTTCAACATTGGTTGAAATATCTACTCACCATCATGTAAAGCTTAAAACTTATTTATATAAGTTTCTAAAAACTCATTGTAAATCGGAATAAAGCAAAAAATAAAGTACAAATCCGAGTAATTTATTTCAAGAATATAAAAAACTTAAAATTCAAAATATTTTAACACTTAGGTTAGCTTAATTTTAAATGTTTTATAAATACACAAGGATAATTTTTTAAATAATATTTCAAACTCTTGGACCTACTTGTAAACAAAAGTACAATTTTAAGTTTACTCTTGATTCTATTCAGTATTCATTATTAATTTTACTTCGCTCTTAGTATTGAAAAGTCAACTTATAATGATATCAACTTAATGTTTAATGACATAGCTTAAACTATCACTCAGTTTGCCATCTCACCTTGATTAAATGCTCAGACCCTGTAAAATAACTCAAAATCTCTATATATTGAAATAAGTTTCGGTCCGACAATGAAATGGTAACTAGCTTTCCTTGCAAATGAGAGAAAGTTGGTCCAAGTATTTCGGCTAAGTTGCTGTTCTCAAGTTCAGCAATAGAAGTTGTAACATCAATCAGAAATTGTGATAGTATTTCACAATGGCCTGAAATAAAAAAAAAAGTCAATTAAATAAAAATATAACTTGAACATCCTCTTTAAATATGCTACTTCATTCTGAATGTTAGTTAAATACATTAAACAATATGAATCCTTTACAAATATACTAAAATTATACACATTATAGAATCCTAATTCTGCAACTATCCTTATTTTCATGTGTATGAATAAATTGTTCTTTTATTAGAAAGTTGAAAATGCGAGTTTTCACAACCATCATGCAAGACAAAACAAATATTTTAAAGTGCAAGAAATTACATTGGTGATTGGTGTTTGATTTCAATTGGCAATTGAACATTACCCTTCATGGGATAGTATGACAGGTATCAACATTGAAGACTTATAAATATTTTTTCAATTAAATCTTCGATTTATTGATTCAAGTAAAATGTATTTGTAACTTTTAAGAACTTCTTATCTTCTCCCATATTTAAACAAACAATTATACTCGGACAACAATATTATTTATGCATGGTAATACTTTGTGGTCAATGTTGTAATAAGATTTTTAAAATATTAATTCAATTTTCAATAGTTCAATTTAAGAATAACAATATTATCTATGCATGGTAATACTTTGTGGTCAATGTTGTAATAAGATTTTTAAAATATTAATTCAATTTTCAATAGTTCAATTTAAGAATAAGCGTGACACTTAGAATTATTTAATACTGAAAATATGCATAAAAATATCATTAAAATTTTGTGACTCTTGAAAGGTTTAAAAGTTTTTGAAATAAATGTAAAACAGAATTAAAATTAAAGAGCTCCCATTCAAAACTAAATTGTTTTAATTAAGTCTGAATTGAAATTAAAAAAAAAAAAAAATTATACAAATGAAGCAATTTTTCCCAATTAGCTAATAATTAATCAAATGTATAATAAAACCAATTAAAATTGAAAAAGAAAATGTCATAAATTAATAATATCTAACAAAAATGGGTCATCCATTTTTCAATCACAAAAAGCACCACCAAAATGCTGATTTTTGACGAATTTAATAGCGTAGGATGTTTTGCCTATAATATCAGAAGAAGCAGAAAAGCCATTGCCCTAGATCTGGAAAAACTGGTTTTTAAGTACCAGTTTCACTGCTGGAAGGAAGGATAAGGTGAACTTGAGTCATCAACAAAACCACAAAAGAACTGGTTTTTGCAATCTAAAATGCTTTGTTCTGATGGAAAAGACCTTGGAAACAAATGCTTACGTAAAATAGAATGATTCTTTGTGAAATTTGCTGAACGCAGAAAGAGTTGAAATTTTTCCAAGAAAGGGTATGGTGTAAAGAATTGTGTAAGAAGAGGAGAAGTTTTGAGGAGGAAAAAAAGAAGGCTTGAGGCATCTTTTAAAAAAAAAATACAATAAACAGAAATAATTTAATTCAATATTTTTTTAATAAAATTATTACTTTTGGATTAGTTGAGTTTATTTTACAAAAACTAATAATATAGCCACATACTTTAACAATTATTACCTAATTTAAAAGGAAATTACTACAAAACTTTTAGATTTTCATTACAAAAAATATCCCTACACAAGAGAAAATTATACAATTTACTCAGCAAAACACTGGTTTCATTCACATAGCATGATATTGTCCAAGAAGCTAGATATCTCTATTAAAAGCTAGATATTCAAAAAACAAAATGGAACTATTGGAATGACAAACTTTAGAACAAATTCCCTAACCACTATTAATGTAAGGATGGTCGATTTAATGTGCACCTTCCTTGCTCCTCTACACTGAACGTCTTCAGTTGAATGTCTTAGATTGAACTGTATTGGATATGCTAGAGAGAAAATGTTATTTTGCTGTTACAATATAAATAAGGATTAAAATACTCATAAGAAATACCTGTTTGATCATGGTAATGCAAAATCAATTTCATTAAGTCTTCAGATAATTTTGAATCTGGAAACATTTCAGAGTTGCAAAGAGCAGATGCCGTTTGACTGACAAGAACATGATGGGCAGTTTCATAAGGTCCAATCTAAAAAAAAGAAAATTAAGTTTTAAATTTGCAACAAAGTTATTTTAAAAGTATTTCTTTTCATAAAACAATACACAAAACATTTAAAAACTCAATAAGTTATTTTTTGTACTTTCAACAATAAAACATGATATATTTTGAAAGTATAATAAAAAGTACCACTCACTTTGAAATCTGTGCAAGTCTTTAGGCGATAATAAGACTGGTAAAGGTAAAACACTATATTTTTCTCACTTGCAATTGCATCATCATCATCAAACTTTTTTCGCCGAACTATATGCTGGGATGGGTCTTCTAATAGCAACCGTTCAAACACAGCCTGATAAGATATGATTAATATAATATTTAAAATTAATAACTTTAACTATTTAGTTTATAAAATGAATAATAATAATAAATGTGTACTTTTGTTAAGAATAAAATTAATTAACTTCTTCTAAAATTAAAAAAATTAAACAATCAATTTTCAAAACAAGGATAAGTTAAGTATCATTTTAGACCAACGATTCAACGTTTTATGCTTCACATATCTTAAAAAATGTCAAATCAATCCTTTCTACTGCATAGATGTGATAAAAATATTAAAAAAAATTAGTATGTAGAAATATTTTACACAACTTATGAAGCATCCATATAATTTCATCTATATTTAAATCGGTACTCAGAGAAATACACATGCAGGAGACTGAATCACTGTTTCAGCTATACATGGTCACTTAGATACCCTTGTAAAAATTTTTACTTATATTCTCAACAGCCATCTTGTGCACTATAATAACTAAACCAACTAGACCATATAATTAGATTGTTAATAAGACCATGGATTCATAACAAGTACCCAAGCTTTTCCAGGACTCAAACTTGGCACCTTTTGCATGAGAACCTAGATTAATATTACTTAGCCACAAGGGCATAAACCCAATGAGAAGAAAGCAACAACGCTTCATAAAAAGAACTAAAATACTATCTTGCAATTGAATTATTTCATTATTTTTTTTATAAACTAAATAAAAAAAAATCAGGTAAATTTTAAGATATTTATCTAATTTTTGATAACATTTATAATTTAAAAGATTCATGAAAAAAGCCAACTTTATCTGATGGTCTGCTTTAAGTTTTATGTTTTCTTTAAAGATTAAATATAGGTACTAACAATATACAACACTGAAAAATAATGAATGAAATTTTTTTTTAGTTTTGGATATTAAAAATCGCTCATTACTCACTCGGTCCAAACAATCTTGGTCTAATTCGACTTGGTAGGAAAGAGCAACATGGACTTCAGTTAAGAAAATTAATGATGCTGGTCCATTTTTATTACAACACACTTCTAAAAAAAAAAAAAAAGCAAGCTTTAACATCACATTAACATAATTACAAGACTTTCATTTCAAAGATAAGGTGTTTCTCAGAATCATTATATTACAAGTTATATATTTAACGCCATTTTCAATCCATCGTAATGCTATTAGATTTCTAAAAAATATCTAGTTTATTAAGAAAGAGTTTATATCAGTGGCGGCTCGCCCACTACAGCAAGTACAGCCGGGCTGCACCTAAATTTATTAGTGTATTTTAAAACTAAAATCAGATATTTGACTAATTTTCTTAAATAAAGATTATAATTGAAAATGAAATTTCTACGGTAGTAAACAAAATCTCCGATAAATAGCAAGCCTGTTACCGTAATGCACAATTCAGGAGGGGGGGAAACTCCATTCAATAAAAAATGCAGCCGAAAAGCGAAATCGGCTGCATCGTTGCCATGGCAACCTCTACGTAGTATGGAGATTCCTCCCATGCTAATGCACTGCTTTTGTAAGAAGGTACAGCCGAAATGAATTTTCTTATTTTAGCTGCACTTGTGGTTCGATATGCTGATTGGTTCTTCGTGGGTGAAACGAGAACTTACGAGAATATCTCCAAACGGAAATGGTTTTCGTGATACATTTATTGTGTGCTGTTGTTTCAGGACATGGTCCTGCTGTTGTTTCGTTATTCAAGTTAATATTAAAATTGACCGATTCGCATGTTTAAAAGAAAGCAGGATTGCTTTAATTTAAAAAATAAAGTAAGTATTTTCTATTTTTTTCGCATGTTATCATTTCGTAAAAATTGAAAGGAAACTTTGATTTGAGTAGTGAATAATAAAGAATTTTTTTTTCATGTATTGTTTCTGGAAATAGGGGGAGGGGGATTCACATGATTTCGGCTGCACTCACATTTTCGACCATGGGCCGCCACTGGTTTATATTTACCAAAATGCAAAACCATCTGAATTTTATATTCAATAACGATATAACATCTATTACAGGTCTAATAGTAGATGGTTATTAAAACAAAAACCTGTTGTAATGAGTTAATTATTACATAAAACTAATAAACTGATTGTGAAAATTTTTAGTTGCAATCTAAAAAAAAAAGCTCATTGTAAAGAGATTTGTTTCAAGTAAAGTTACTTATATTGTCACGCATATACATACAACTGTAATCTTGAGGGTAATAGTAAACAAAAATATGAAGCTGAAACAGAATAGTCTAAAAAAAAATGCATAACAGAGAGAGACATCCACTGAACCTTAATATTTAGTAATGTCAAAATTTCTAATCCAAACAAATAACTTAAAGAATTTGAATACAGGAAATACAATAAATCATACCATTAGATAAAGTAATTCTGAATATGTGTTCAAAGAAATGATTGGAAATGTGCCTTTCTTTGTCTTCCACTTTCGGTGCTGGAGTGTCGGAGACCTGCATTTCACTACTTGGGTCTTCTTGAGAGCTGCATGCACCACTTTTAGTTGGCCTGTCGATAACTTCTGGCGGAATCACGCCAGCTTTGAAAGCATCACCTTGGTCAGTGCAGGGGTACAGAGGAGCAAATGGATTTTTGAAATCTGGATCTGACATGCTACCTGATGATGCACAAAACGTGTGATTTATGAATTTATATTTAAAATAAATGTGCTTTATATAATAATAAAAAATTTTAATATAATTAAAAAATGCTCAACAAAACCTTTAATTGTGTGTTGTGAATGTGGCAAAGCTGAATGGTGTTATGGAATTATAAACTTGCATTTTAACATATTTAACTTAGGGTTGCAACAAAAGCATTCATGTTATTAAAAAATTTTTAGTCATATAAAACTGCAAAAAAAAATCTTTACATGGCCAAAATACTCGATCTTCTGAATGACAGCTGAAAGAAGTAATGCAATTGAATGAAGAACGAAATCGCAATTTTCACTGAAAAACATGACAAGATATTTTATGCAGGAGATTGTTCAAGGAGACTACTAAGGGGTCTAGAATTTTATTGAATGCAAAATAAATTTATAACATTACATTTTAGTCAGATATTAGCAAATACAAGCCATTTCTCCCGCATATTCCGAGAAGAGTTGGCTGGTCTGATATGTACTCTCTAATCGTCTGAATGATTTTACAGAACTGCAAATTTCACAGACTGGTTGAAAAGGGGCATTGGCTTAGGAGAGATACTTTCCCTTCACATATTTTAGGATAAGAGACTCTACTCATGTTAAGCAACAATGATTTAGAGCTCAATGCGACCAACGCAATGTCCGCCATTTTGATTTGGCGACAAACAAAACACGTAATTTTTGGACTTGGCGCCAATTTTTGGACTTGGTGACAACGGGGCACCATACACTAGGAATTTACACAGGAATCTTACCATTTATTTTTTAACACATTATTTTCAAGATAATTATTATGACAGTGAATTAACTAATTCCTCTTAGTACAATTTATTAACTCTATCTAAATTCTAAACAAAAGTAAAATAACTTTGGAAAAAAAAGCTTTTATTAATTATACTAAAGTTAAAAATTAAATATAGTCCTAAATTTACTCAAAATAAAAATACAAGTGATCAAGCAAACACCTTGAGAATTTCAAAAGACTGAGAGTTCTATGCATTTATTTTTTGACAATTTAGAACAGTAGTTTATATTTTAACTTTAAAGTATATTTACATTTAACAAAAGCTTTTTAAATTAGCGATTTATAAATTTTTAGTGAATTTATATCGTGCCTTGATTTTATCAGTGCTTATGAATCCCCTTAAAACATATATTTTCGTGTTGTATTCAACTTATGAGCCGTCTAACGTTTCAGATTCACAACCCAAACATCGAGTTATAAATAGAGTTTATAGCATAGGCTCATCAACTTTAAAATTCACTTTAAAGCTTAGAACTAATAGCATAAAATAAAATAAAAATGTAAATTCAGATGGATATCTTAACTTGTGATTTCTTTTAAATAATTGTATGGTATAAATAGGCTTTTAAAAAAATATATGTGAAACTATTTACAATAACATCAATTACAATTTACAATAACATTATAATAACACACATCAATATATGAATAAACAAAAAATCTTTCGAAAGACATTAGCTGCGTATCCAATTTAATTTTTATAACTAATTGCATTGTGCAATAGAAGTTTAATGCGTCTTATAAAGCAAACATACAGTTCTCCAAGTACCTACATATGGAAACGTATTCAAGCATCAAAACAGGAGCTAATATTTCATATATTGAAATTTATAAAATCGAACTGTCACTTATATTAATTTCCGACAACTTAAATGATATTTAGTATACTGTACGTATCAAAATTTTCTTTTAAGATAAAGGCAACGTGACATTTCAAATACTTTCATACTGAAGATATTTTATAGATAAGATTATAATATGGTAGATTCGATTGAATTAATTTAAGAATTATACTGTTAGGAAGTTATGAAAAGTTATTTAAAAAAAATAAGCAGAATCATTTAATTTTCGATGAATTATAAAAACTAAGAAAGAAAAAATTACTTTAAAAACTATTTATTAACTTACGAAATATTTTAAGAAAGCAAATTAATCAAGATTTGCGACATGATTCAATCATTCGGGCTAAAGCTTCCAGTCCAAGAAAATAGAACCTTGCGAATTAGATGAAGACAGAAACTTACAATCACGTAAACAAAAAAAAAATTATTAATTGTCTTGAGAAATCAAGTTGAGATGGATTTGTCCTGAAAATAAGCTAGTCATCTACGCGATTACAGTTAAAGCGAAACATTTTAATAAATGGGTTGGTTGAGAAGACGTCGTACGAGAGTTACATAGTAAGTATGTGGTCGCAGGGCATTATGTTCTAAAATACATCTAGAAATCAAGAAAACACTGACTTCTACAGCTCGTTTGCAAACACCTGAGGTGGTACTCCTTTCTCCAAACTCCCATACTACGTGTAACGTGTAAGAAAACTGCGATCTCAACAGATTTAACGTCACCAGCCCCTTCTATACGGGGAATAAATGTTTGATAGGATGAAGATATACGAATTCGGAATTTTCTGATTATGAGCTCATATCACTTCCCAAGACGATGGATTGACTGCGAACACTCTTATTGTTATACGAGCTTGACACATCTGCCGACCATGATATCGCGGGTGGCTTTTGGGTAATGATAAGAATCTTATTTTGTAATGACGCCAACAATATGGTCAAGGGTGGTCAGAATTTTTTAGTTAGATAACACTGTAAAAAATCTTAGATACATAAACCTTCACTTTTTAATTTTTATGGACACGGCTTTATAATGCTATCTCAACATGGTGTATTTTTTTTTTTAAATATTAGTGTCTAAAAAACTTTTACTAATATTAGCCTTTTTTGGATGAAAATAATGCATTCTGCAAAATTATTTTATAACTATTCATCACCCTACAATTTCAGAAAATTGTTAAATAAAATTTTTTAAATGCACTTCTTCAATACATACTGTTATTAAAAATGAATTTTCAAATATTAATTTTTTGATTTCAATAAAATGTTTTTTAAGTGAAACGTGTTTAAGATAAACTACATATGCAAACCTGCTTACTTGGAAAAGATTTTGTGCGGGAGATTGTTTGGGGAGAAGACAACTGGAGATATGGAATTTTATTTATCGAATAAAAATAAATTTATAATATTAAATTTTATAGACCGATCACTAAATCAGATAATAGCTATTTCAATTAAAAGATCCAATTGAAGAAAGGTTAACTAACATTAAAAAAATTAATTAATGTTGATGTAGATTAAAGCTAATCACAATTGTATGGCTCTATTTGATTTATTTAGGATGACACTGAGCAGTAAAAAATATACATTTCACTTATAATGGTTCCATTTCATTAAGCGAACCTATAAATGCCAAATGTGCGAAAACACGCCAATTTTGTTAACCTATCAACACTAACCATGCTCACAATCAATGAATAGGAAAAAATATCGTGGCAATTTTTTTCCTTGGTGACAGATAGTGATTTTTGTCAGTTTAGCCCTTCCCTTTCTTTGCCCTATAATTTTTTTTTGTAATGTCATCACAAATTTATAATAATTAAGCTATAATATAGGCATAATTCTCCAAAATTAAGACAAAACTCCAAACTTTTGATTTATATTTTAAGCAGGTGAGCGGGAGAAGATGTTCGATTGGCGAATGACTCCCGCATAACGCGGACGAGTTTGTATAGGTCCAGGGCCTGATTTAGAAAGTTTAGTAATTAGGCACAACGTATCAGTGAGTGGTAAGATGCCTCTCTCGTATAGAAATAGTCACTAAGCATTAAAAACATCGTTTATTAAGTGTATAATTAATCAAAAAACCAATGAAATTATGTAACGTTTTTAAAAAAATTGTCTGAAAGTTATAAAAAATTGCAAAAATAATTATTCTTTCGGTTGTCGATGTTTTTGTTAACAACCGATTCGTATAACCTGCTGTTAGAAAAGTCGCCAACAATCTATACATAAATATCAAATACCACTCACTGATCACGAAATCTCCAAATCCAAAATACCAAGAAGACTGAAATTTGGTACATAGATTCATCTTCGGCCCTAGGGGTGCACTAAGAAAGGATTTTTAAAAATTCGAACTCGAACTGCCAAAATAACGGTTTTTTAAAAACCTTTCCATAGGATTAACGTGGAGGACATGTAACAATGCAGTATTTCATGATCGTAACATTTTAATATTATGTAGCCTATGAAGAGGGATAAACGATGCATTTTGATTGACTGGTGAATAAATATCGTCAAATGAATAAAAATGTCGCCAAATGAATAAAAATGTCACCAGATGATTAAAAATGTCGTAAAATGAATAAAATTGTTGCCAAATGAACTAAAATATGGGCATATATGTAAAAATATAATCAAAATGGGAAAGTTAGTGGGCAAATAATAAAATTAATGTCAATATGTACAAAATATGGAAAAACAATAACAAAGTGGTGAAATTAGAGACAATAGGATCAAATTAATATCAAAATGGACAAAATGTACAAGAATAGCAATATAGCGAAATTAGTGGCAAAATACTAAAAATATTATTTAATTTATCAAAATATGATAAATAATGGTTTGGTTAATTAACGTCGCACTAGAGCTGCACAGTGGGCTGTTGGCGACGGTTCGGAGCCTATCTCGAAGGAAAGACCGGGGGAAGATTCCTCGTATTTTTGAACCATGGTCAGATGACGAGTAAACATTTGAACTGGTACCCAACGCCTTCAATAGACGCCGGGACTTTGGACCCCGATCAGATTTATGTGCATCAGTCCCGTATACAAGCCGATAATTTTTGTGGATGTTCTGGACGACATTACTAGTATTTTGTAGTGAAGCTGGCAACCCTCCGATCACATGATAAATAATGAGAAAATATTATTGAACATTTTACGAATACTATTTAAGGTTCCACCACCAACATATCACCTCATTTCAACTTGATTATTACACATAAAAATAACTATATATATATATATAGGTCACTGTCTACACGAGATTTCGAAAAACCGCCTTATCCCTCTAAAGCAGAAATGACTACTTACTAAAACCGTCAGATGACGCCACTGTGAAGAAATCGGCCAACACTCTTGTTAAAGTACGGGCAACGCCGCGGGTTCAACTAATACTGAATATATTAATCTTATAAATATTATGCTGTTTAGTTAATAACTAATTTCAACAAAGCAGTTTTGAATAGAAGGACCCACACAAAACTTAATTCCTTACAAAGCGTATGGATAAAAGTTTACTGTCTAATCCCATAATCCACACTGCGAATCTTGGCCTCGAGTCGAACTTTTGAATAAAACCAAAGTCATCCATCCTAATTTCTACTGATTATCTTATTTCCATAAGACCGCTCAGGTAGAATTTTTTTAATTTCCACGATCGGCGATAATAAAATGGCTAGACGTCCAAAGGTACATTATTCGTCGGTTTTTGAAAAAGAAACATACTAAAAAAATATGAAGATTTTAACAATAACCCTACGCGTTCTATTATTTTTAAATAAAACACGAAAATTAAATTTGACATTGCATAAGTTTTGACTTGTTAAATATTTCTACTCTTATTACGCTGTTTTCAGTTATATATATATTTTAATATATATATATAAAATTACTTTAAGCACTTTATTTGCGAAATTTAATATTCGACAAGCCGTATTTCGTCAATTCATACGAAGATTGCAAAACAGTTCTTCAAAAAGAACATTAAACAGCAGCTGTGTTTATTTAAAAAAAATCGAATTCTATTTAATCAGGGACGATTCAAGGAAATTCTCCTCCCCCACTCACAGACAGGGGTATTCAATAATATACCAAATTAGTATTATTTAAAATAAATATATATTTAATGTTATGATATTTGACAATTAAAATGCGTGCTACCTTACAATAGGCAATTAAAAGAAAGTTACTCCTAAGAGTTCGAATTATAAGGGTTGTTGATCGATCGGTTCCCTCCAATCAAAAAAGGACTTTTTTCATAAACCATTTCATTTAAGTCTATTCTGCATAAGTAAAATGTGATCAAAATAATCAACGAACCTCCACTATTTAGAGAAAATTCTGCAACTCGAAATAGATTATTCGATTTTCTTATATTTCGTTTTAAATTTAAAAATGAAATACCATGACAAAACAATATAAATGTCAAATATATTGTTTGACTGTAACAAATTTGGGTCACGTACTTTTGTTACCCTAGAAAAGTTCGCATAAGCCAAACATTCAATTCTTTTTCAATCTTCAATTGTAACAAACTTGTAATACGGCACTACGCTATTTTTTTTAAATGACTTCATACAATGTGTATTTATAACCGTTCAATACGACTTAAAAAAAAAAAGTAACACATCAGTAATATTTAGTCAGTAAAAATACCCAAATAAAGAATTGGCTATGTAAGTGATTTGCTCCTAGACCTTGAAAAACCCTTTAGGGCCCATTCTACAGAACGAGAAAAACGCGCGCAAGCTTTTCGGTGATTCGAAAATATATACCACGTGGTATGAATTCTCGAAACACCGTCAAGTTTGCAAACGTTCCACTCGTTCTAATTCAGTTCAAAATACCCGATTTCCAGCATTAAAAACAAAAATAGGTTCGTCAAAATGAAAAGTATTCAGCGGAAATATGATAATCAGAGCTCACAGACAAGAAGGACTGCACTGACACAGCATTTTATGTTATTCATATTTTTTCATGTATACATCATTTGTAGGAGAGATAAATTAACTGATATTGACATTTCTCTAAATTAGGAAAAATTTATTGAGTTCTCAGCAAGTACAGCCGGGCTGCATCTAAATGTATTAGTGCATTTTAAAACTAAAATCAGATATTTTACTAACGTTCTTAAATGAAGATTAGAATTGAAAATGAAATTTCTATGGTAAGTAAACAAAATATCCGATAAATAGCAAGTCTGTTTCTGTAATGCACAATTCAGGAGGGGGAAAAACCCAATTCAATCAAAACTGCAGCCAAAAAGCCAAGTTCGAAATCGGCTGCATCGTTACCATGGCAATCTATACATAGTATGGAGATTTCCCCACTGCATGTGTGGCGAAATACAGCCCAAAATGAATTTTCTGGTTTGGGCTGCACTTGGTATTCGATAAACTGATTGGCTCGTGCGTGAATCGCGAGGATGGATGGGAAAATCTCTCTAAACGGAAATAGTTTTCGTGATAAATTTACTGCGTGATGTTTTATTATTTAAGTTAATATTAAAATTGACCGATTCGCATGTTTAAAAAAAAGAATTGCTTTAATTTTCAAAAAATAAGTTTTTTTTTCTCATGTTATCCTTTCGTAAAAATTGAAAGAAAACTTTGATTAGAGTAGTAAATAATAAAGAATTTCCGCTCATGTATGGTTGTGGAAAATAGGGGGGGTTCACATGATTTCGGCTGCACTGACATTTTCGACCACGGACCGCCACTAGTTTTCAGTCTGAACACCAGCAGCAACTGGGGGGGGGGGGGGGGGGGGAGTCGTAAGACATATATTTTAATTAGGGTGGATGTGAACAAAGAAATTTCAAAATGTTGCAGCAGGAAACCTGAAGGATCGTGTTTCCTATAACATATGTAATCGATTAAGTCTATTGTTATTGCCATGAAGCAAGAAAACTGTATCAAAAGAAATATTCGTTATCATAGGCGTAGGAAGTGGGGGGGCTGGGGGTGCTCGAGCCCCCCCAGGAATTATTTTGAAGGGGCTCAGCCCCCCCTAATATTATACTTAAAAAACCAATCGGTGAAATAGCGAATTCCTATAAAGAGGCATTCGAAAGGAAGCGCCCCTTATTTATTCTAAACGTGTTTTAAAGTGGGGGGAATTTGCTTTGAAAGGTACAGGCGAGGACCAGGACCATAGAATAGATATCACTATTTTATGGTCCTGGGCGAGGACAATGAGTTCCTTTCTTAACTGTTTCCAATCGAAGACGACTTGTACATGTCATTAGTCATATGTCACCTTTTGTGAGAAACACCAGAAAATTACCTGTTTGCCGTCAACAGCTGTACTTCGTTTGTAAAATGCCTATCGCAATCTGCGGTTACTCGACCAGCCATGTCGGTAGCACCCTGGGTAGCACGGTGATCTTCCAGACATGTGAATGGCCACCAAAGCTGGGAATTGTATAGTTCATCCCCATTTGTTTGTAATTTACTGGCTCTCACCCTTTAGTCGATTTTAGCTGATTGATGATCTCCCCATTGTGAATGACAATGTATGCATGTGTAGACAGTTTTCTATATAGGCTTTTCTGAAACTTGCCCCTAGGGGCCGAAGTCATGGAAGCAATAAAAAAGAAATCCCTGGTGAGATCTTACAACCGCATTAGTTTCTTTTTTTAGTGTAAAGACAGCAATTTTAGGAAGCATTTCTTTTTACAAACGAATGGTAGTAGATTTCTTCTGTCAGCATATTCCTCTGTTTTGTCAGTTAAGTAATTTTTTCAGCATTATAAAAGTCAATTAAAAGTAATACCATCTTTTCTAACGATAAATGTAATTATGCATATATAAATTGGCAGTAACTTTAATTATGATGATGTTTAGTTTTGTTATACACTATAAAGTAAATAACATTAAGTATTGTATTCATTGTATGTAAGTCATTGTAGAATTAGTGTAAGGAAAATGTGTATTAACATAAAGTCTAAATTGTTAATTATTTTATTGCATCAATAGAATACTAGTTATGGTTTATTTCATTTCAGTAATATTTAAACTGACAAATTTATATGTTTTCACAATAATATCTAATATTATTTTTTTTGTACTCAGTATACTCTGGCTTATTTTTTTTTATTTTATATTACTTCCTTTCTTAAATATCAGAAAAGCATAAATATAATAGTTTAGTTTGAAAACTACTTATAAATTTATCAATTTAAACAGCTAAAATATAAACGTAATTTCAAGTATTTATATAAATGTCTACAACGCTAAAGTTTTAAAGAGTAATTTTAAGAATAATGTAAAAATACGTTTTTAAATAAAAAAATATATTATTATGGACATTTCATAAATTATAATCGTATTTCCCATAAATTATTCCCTTTGAAGTAATAAGCCATCAGATTCATGCACTATTTTCTAAACAGCTTATATAGTTGAAATTTCTTCGTTTAGAAAATTACATTTTGTTAAAGAAAGTTAAATAGAGACGAATGCCTCAAATCTGAAAAAATTCATATTTTAGCGTACAAAACGGACATTTGAAATTACTAATAACATTTTCCTGGTTACTTTATGTTCTAAAGCTATCCAAACAAAAACGGATACAATTTAAAACATTTAACAAGTTCAACACTTGTTTGTAAAAAATTAAAGCATTGTTTGTTTTTTAATTGTTTAACAGCTCGCAACTCCGTACTATTTTATATTGTGAATAGTTTGAAAAAAAATTCAGCCCCCCCTGAAAAAAAGAAGTTCCTACGCCACTGTTCGTTATCTATCAAAATTCATGTTCAACTCATGGCATATATTACAATTTTTGTTGTTGTTGTAATTAACAGAAAATAGTTGGCATTACTTTCTGGTAAAATATTTTTAATTCTATTTCCAAAAACACTACTCTTTAATACACTTATTAATTTTGGAAAGTTTATTTCTTCTTCCAAAATTCTGAACTCAACAGTGTTAAAAATTCAAAGTTCCAACTTATCGACATTTTTCATATATTTTAAGTAATATAAATAGATCTCTCAAAAACATTGATTTGTTGAACCCATATTCCAATACAGTGTCCGTTCTGAGGTTTAATTTAATCTTAAAAGTTGGGAGATTTCTAATCTTCCCTAGCTATCATTCGTTAATAATATTAATTTTCCCAACTTAGGGCTTTTAAAAGTTGAAATTCCCAACTGTCAGGGTTTTAAGGTTATTGGGGAGGGGGTCGGACTCCTCCCATTTCCTAAAATGGTAACTTTTTGCCACATTCAGAAAGTTTTCATAATTAGAAAAATCTCACTTTACCAGACAAAAATAGGCCTCAAAGATAGGAGACAAGTATTTTTTATGCACCTCCTGAACATAGTTACATAGAACTTATTGAATGAAAATTTATTCTAAATTTGAAAAATTATATATGTTGTTTAACAGAAAATATCAATTGAAAAACATGGATTAGAAATTTTTAGATTGCAGTCAAATGTTGAAAATGTATGCCCTTAATACAAGATCAATTATAATGGATGAAGCTGAGCAACTACATATGTGTCACATGCAAAAATATTTTTATGGTAGTTAAAAAGATAAATACTTAAATGACTATGAATAAATGTAAACATTGAAAGAACATATGCTACCCTCTTAAAAAGTTTTTATTGTGGAAATTCTGAAGTTTAAAGCATGAATTTATAATTTAAAAGTGCGATAATACATGAAAATGGTAGAGAATACATAGCATTCTGATAAGTAATAAATTAAGTATTACACAGTAAGAGTAGATTTAATATCTTTGTTCACAACATAAAAGCGATGTTTTTTCCCAAAACATCCCCATATCACTGCAATATTTTCTATTACAATATTAATAGGAACAGTACAGAGTGCTCCTACCAAACATAAACAAAATTTTAAGAGACCTAGACGGTAAAGACTGAACGATTTGATTACTCCAAATATATACATATAAATATTCATTGCTCCAACGAAAGCACACAAAAAATTAATAATTTGCCAGCAAGGTATAGGAAAGAGTCCTGTAAGTATTATATTGGATGTGCTGAGAGGTATGGTAGCCCAGGAGTACAAAGCACATGCTAGAAAGATTTTATTTCGAAATGGTATGGCTGGACTGTGGACAACAAGAAAGATTCCCTGGAGCCAGCGTTTCCTTTGCTGCAGGAAATCCCACAAGGTGAACGGGCTCTTCTCCCACATTTCCCCTTCTATGAAGTTGAAAGTGTAACCTTCCTTGTAGGCCACCATACTGAAAAAGCAGTCTTCAGCAACAGATCCATCCAGGCCATGGTCGAAAGACACTTTTCGCTCGGCTCCTGCCTGTGTCACGACATACGACCCTTTCCAGCTGAACAAAGGCCTGTGGAAAATCTGGAACTGAAACCTCAGCTTTCCCATGTCATCGGCAACTCGAAAGCTGTCTGCCAAGGTTGTCATCCAGTTGACCACATTCTCGTTTGCATAAGTGATCATGCCTTGACCGAACTGGTACTTTCCGTCTAAGACAAAATTCAATATGCCTTTGAGAGAATTCTCGGTCAAAATGGTTTCCTCGTCTAAGTGAACGATCCAATCCGAATCACTCAAGACGTTGACATCATCTTCTAGACAATATTGCAAAGCCCTTGCTTTGAACAAAGCTCCAGTCTTTGTTCTGTAAGTAGTTGGAACAACTATTTCTCGAATTCGAGGATGCCTGGGTAAATTAAGTGCTTTGTCTGTGACAACTTCAAATAAAAAATTTTCAAGGCCAATATCTAGGCAAGTATTCATATTGCGATTTACATTATTTTTAACTAGATCTGGAAAATCTCCCCTAGTCACAACTCGGACTGAAATGAATGGTGCTAAGAGGGGTGATCCTTTGAGTTGCACTTTCTCGGGGAAAGCATTAAAAAACAAGAGTCCAAAACAATTACACAGACATTGTGGTAATGCAAGAAAAGTCAAAAAGCGTAATAAATATAAAGAAATGGCAGGAATATAACCGTATGTTTCAAACGGATCAGCAAAATCAGTATCACAAGACCAGAAGCAGAGTCCTCCAGTAAAAATTTCAAAAGCTATAAGGAGGGTAAAAAATAATATACAATGTAGGGCGTGTTTCACATTGCTGCTCAGGATCAGAACTGCTCCAAGAAAGTCACCTACAAAGAACATCAAGAAAATATTATACAAAGCAAAAAAGCTATATCAAGTGCAAATTCACATAATTTATAAACAATATAGCAATAGCAATGAATTGCTGATACTAGCAATGTAAGGAATCAGTTTGCAAGTTTTGTACCCTACACCTTTAAAGATGACAAGACTGGTCAAGCATAGCATGTTGCTAGTTAAATAGCCATTCTCAAATGTGCCACAAATATATTAAAATTAAGGACTAGTGTTTGTATAGTGAGGGTTATAGAAAAACAGTGAGTGTTACATGACCATTATAAGAATATTATGAATTCAGTTTTTCTTTATTGAGAATATAATTTCAAGGATGAATTAAAACTTTAAAGGAAATATAGCTTTTAAACAGAGACCCATTTTTTTATGATTTTCATATAAAAGATTTCACTATGATCACCAAGAAAATTAAATTTGTGAAGAATATTTTAAGTTAAATAACTGAATAATTCTTCAATAATTTTTTATTCTACAATATCCATTATTATGAATATTGAATGCATTAAAATTTTAAACACTCTTATTTGAGAAAGTTCTATTACAGTGTACGTATGCATTTTCCGAAAGTAAAAATAAGGAGTTTCTAAGGACCTTAAAATCAATTTAAAAGGACCTTATTTTTAAAGCAAACAACTTATACACATTTTTAACGAAAAGTTAGCTCTAAGTCGCAAATAGTAAAAAGCTAATACAAATTTGTGTCACATTAAGATCAAAATCAAAATTTTTTTAGTAAAATGATGATGATAGGACTTTTTAAGAGCATCCTGTAACTTGAAAGTTTCCAAGGACATTTCAAACAAATATAAAGAGCTTCTAGGTACTTTTTAAGGGCCCTTATGAACATGAAACTAAAATAAGGAGTTTTTAAATACTTTTAAGGACCGTACGAACACTGTGTCAATGTCGAACTGAAAAATAACATATTGTCTGCTTAATTCACAAACAAAGTAACTTTTATGGCTGGAATTCAGCAGCCATAGAAAAAGCTGCTTGCAGATTAAATTCAAGCAATGAACTTTTGAATGTGGGATTGCTTAAAAACAAGAAGTGGTCAGAATACCCGAGCTTAGATTGTAAGTGAGGGATTGGCTTAAAGAGTCCTGTGATTTCCGAGCTTCTGTGATTGGACAAAACAATATTGTAAGCCAACAGTTTTGCAGTTAAGACAAATAATTTTTTGGAGATTAATTTTATTAATGTTAATTTGCTAATTATTGGCAAAAAATTCACTGTGTATAGGGGACTGTTGCACAATAAATCTGTTCTGGTCCAATGTCTTCACGCCAATTCAGGTTGGGAATGTATCGATTTTTGTCCAGGGAGCAAGTTTTCCTGTATACACGAAAATATTTCATTTCATTACGTTCATTCAAACGTACATAAATTTTAAAACACGCATGAGCTTTGGTGAGTTTAGGTATTTCGATAATTAAAGTTTCAAAACTTAATATGCAATCTTTTAACCATTATTTATGAATTAACATTATGTTATTTGCTTTGAATAAAATTTTTAACAAAATAACAAATAGCTGAAAATTAAAAATATGTTAATTAACGAATGCAAAGAGTTTTTATTACCTCCAACTCCTATAGCAGATAATTTGGACAGCACACTTTTCAAAATCCCAAATGGATGAACTAAAATACAAGAATTATCACTTAGACCAAAACAACTTAAGAAGGCAGATATGTATAAATTATACAACAAACTTGTGTACATTTGATTTCTAACACAGAGAATAGTTTTTTTTTTACAAAAATAGAATACATCAAACAGTAATTTTACAACTACATAAATCATTTGAATAATTTCGGCACAACCGATAATTTACATTTTAACCCTTTGACATACAAAACAAAATGTATTCGAGACACTGTTATATGTTAATTTTCATGTATAAAAAAGTAAAATTGTGGAGGACCCTCTTTTTGATCATTTCGATTTAGTAAGTTTTTCGACAAAAAAATCAAATACTTGCCTCCTTCAAATTTTTTCCTGAAATTTTATATTGATTTTGGAGAATGAAATATTTTTTTGTAACATCAATATGCTCTTATTGATATCCCAAATTTTTTTCACACAGATACAATGAATAGTTCTGAAGAAAGAATTTTATATCTAGATATATGCGCCTCATTTTGAAAATCTCAAACATGTAAGATGCGCCGAGATTTTGAATGGCTGTAATACAAAACTATTTGAAATACAGCAACATAATTTTGGATGTATAGTTTTATCTACAAAGAAAGAGTTTACATTAAGTTTTTAAAAAATCGGAGGTGGCAAGTGCCATGCTCTCGTTGAACTGACGTATAGAGTAGAAAACAAATTTGTTGTAATTAAGTTTAACATAAAGGGACTTTAAAATTGTTATTTAAAAATTATTTAATTAAAATATTTTATGAATGTTATCAGAAAAACAAATGATTATATAAAAATTTCAGTATTATAATTATATTACTAAATAAAAATGCGTTTGTTTTAAAAAAAATTTCAATATCAGTGATTTTTCAAGATGGCCAACAAAAATGAAAATTTTTACTATAAAGAGAAAAATAGCCATCAATTTTATTCTTTATTATGATAAAACATGTTCTTACAATTATTTTCATGTATAAAAAATTTAAATTGTAGAGGACCCTCTTTTTGATAATTTAAATTTAATAAAGTAAGTTTTTCTACAAAAAATATCAAATACTTGCCTCTTTCAAATTTTTTCCTGAAAATATTTATTGATTTTGGGGAATGAAATATTTTTTTATAACATCAATATGCTTTTATTGATTTGCCAAAAAATTTTCATAGAGATCCAATGAATAGTTCTGGAGATATAATTTTATCTCTAAATATATGCGACTCATTTTGAAAATCTCAAACGTGCAAGATGAGCTGAAATTTTGAATGGCTGTAAAATAAAAACTATTTGAGATACAGCAAAAAAATTTCGGACATTTACTTTGACCCACAAGGAAAGCGTTTTCACCAAATTTTTTTAAAGAAATCGGAGGTGGTGGGTGTCATGGTCCCGTTGAATTGACGTGGAATGACCCCTACAGTGGCGTAGCCAGGATTGTTCGATGGGGGGGGGGGGGGGGGGGGGGGGGGGGGGGGTTCATAAATTTTTTTTGGGTCTGACCAATTTTTAACTAATAATTTTAATTAAATTTAATTAATAATTTGAATAAAATGTAATTAATAAAATTTGAAGAGAATTTAATTAATAATTTTAAATTATTAATTGGAATTAATAATTTTAAATTATTAATTGGAATTAATAATTTTAAATTAGCAATTGGAATTAATAATTTTAAATTAGCAATTGGAATTAATAATTTTAAATTAGCAATTTTAATTAATCATTTTAAATTAGTAATTTTAATTAATCATAAAAAATTTTAAGTAGTAATTTTAAATTAGTAAATTTAATTTATGCAGTAGTTTTAAATTAAAATTCTAATTGATAAGTTTAATTAATTAAATATATATATAAATTATAAATAAGATGTAAATTAAAAGCTTAATTTTTGCAGGTTAATCTTTAGTCATTTCCTTTTTTAAATTACTAACAAACCTGGCTGACATTTTACTGGGATTTAAGCTAAATATTGATGAGGGGTGCGAATTGAAGCAATTTTAAATTAGTAAATAATTCTTTAATATATAATTAAAAATAACAGAATAATAATCATTATTTTCCCGTTTAATTTTATCATGCATGACTGTGGCATGGGTGAGGAGGTTTCATTGGTTGCGTCACGCAGCAAAATGGCGCATTGCGGTAAAATCATAACAGAAATTGGCGTTGCTCGTAAAAAAACATTAATTTGTAGAATCTGTGAGGCTAGACAATGGAAAAATGCTTTCCTAATCATCGGCACAAGATGCAGCACAGATGAACACAGATTTAAACGAGAATCTGTTGACCCCACCCTTCGTAAATGGAGCCAACTTTTCTATTATGTGCCCTTCGTATTTATAATAGTTGAATATAACTTTTTAATAATCCCCCATAAAATTTTTCAAACGAATGTGCAGCAACCATGAGAATGAACAAAACACAAATTTTTAAAAAAAGTGGAAAACCGCGTTAAAAGTAACACGTCTGAATGACAGAAAACTAATTTGTAAATGTAATTGAATAAAAAATTAGTTGGTTTTGGTTTGGGTATTTTCAACGATAATCTCAATAAACAAAAAATATTTGCATAAGAAAAAGAGTACATACTTATAAACATATCAGCAAATTTTTTGCACAATGCTGCTTTCTTTTGTCTTGAATCTTTCAAAAGTTTATGTTTTGATGACAGCATGCCGTAAAAATGGTAATTGAGATAACCTTAGCAAGCAAATGCAGTACTGGAGTGATTTTCAAATTCAAATGGCAAATGAGAGACATACAACCTCTCAGAAAACTGATTTGTGAGAAGGGGAAAAAATTCCACCGGCATTGTGAGGGAGCGAAGAGGATCACAAATAGGGGCCTTATTTTTTGACGGGTGTCATTTACAATCTTTTCTTAAAACACGTAGGGTATGAATGGGTCTTTTCATTTAAAATACCTTACTTCAAAGTAAGCAATTTCTGAATTGATGCATTGTGACAAATACAGCTATTTTCTGAAAATGGTAACGTGATCTGTAAATAGTAGGAGTCAAAGGAACTCGACAGCTGTGCTAACCCAATAGCCATTGCTAATCTTAACATGAATACAATAATATTCAAAAACAAAAAGTACCTACATACCAATATGACCATATTTATCAAGTAGTAATTAAATTCTAAAATTTTTAAAATTAATAACCATTTTAATTATAAATTAATCAATGCAGGAAAAATGGAATTTAAATTATTATAAATAAATTTAATAAACTTAAAAGTATTCAAAGAGAGAGTCCTCCAAAGTTAATGTTAAAACGAAACACATATCACATAAAATTAGGTAAAGAGAATAGGTACTGAAAGATGCCGTCCTCCGCGCATAAAATTTTTGGGGACTCTGAATGATTTTTTTTTTAACCGAACCGAGGGGTGAATTAAATAAAAGAACCCATGGAAAGTTCTGAAAGTTTCTATTAGAAACCGGTAAAAAAAAAAAAAAAATAGAGAGAGAAAAACAGAAAGGAAAACGCACTGCGTCACACAATATGGGAAGGTTCAACTAACCAATCACAAAACGAAACAAAAAAAAAATCCTAGACACAAGACGATAAATTTATAAGGGACTGGCGCGCCAGTCCCATATATTCAAAGCGCCATGGCGCTTCGAATATTAGCTCGAAAAATTTTTCCATCGTGGAAGGCAAAACCAATAGTTATATGAAATAAAAGTGATTTTCGAATAAAAGGGGTGGATTTTGATTTAGACAATCACACCTAACACAATTAAAAGAGAAATAATTTTAATAAAAAGAACACTGAGTGATGTTCGCGTAAAGAGCAACGCCATATATTTTAAAATTCTTTAAATGATAAGCTGAACGTTAAAACATATAATATAACTTTGACAATAAAGAACAACAGAATGAGCAGATGCGAGCATTTTTTTAGGCGCCTACCTGTCTGGAAATCTGAAAACATTGCTCCTTAATTTAAAGAATTTGTTATATATTTAAAATGTGGGATTATTTCTTTTAAGAAAACCATGCCACAGTAATTTTTTTTTTTTTGACGCAATAAAAAAATTACAATGAAATTTATAAAACAGTTTTGCCACTAGCGTTGTGTCGGCTGCAGACTGCATTAGTCAACTCCTTCTGTAGCCTTGGGAGTATAAAGTGTGTAGTGAACTCTGAAACCAAACACACGAATTTAAGTTTAATTTTACAAGTTGGACAATTTCTAATTTTCCTTTAATAACCTTGGTGTTTTTGCTTTCATTTGTTAAAATTATTAATTTTCTTCAGACATAAATTTTCACAACTCGGTTATTTTCAAACCTTGAAATTCACAACTTTTAGGGTTTCCAAATTATTGGGAGGGGGGGGGGGGGGGGGGTCGGACTCCCACCAAACCCCCCCGGTACGACGTGCCTGCATATGGGGTAGACCAGGAAATAAATGAGACGTGTGTTTGTATCCGTAAGTAAAGTGCCGGATGTCCGGATGAATAAAACATAGAAGATTTTTTTTTGTGGCGATCAATTTTCTTTGTTCTTGCTTTAAGTATTTTCCTGAAGATTCTACCAATGTATTCACAGTATGCAGATTCTCCCTTTAACCAATAGAGACTTTAAAAAAACCCACTTTTCAAATTTTTAACTTTAAAATTATATTTTTAACGAATCGTTATGGTGGAGGGTCATCACATCTCACAACTAATATAAAGTTGAATTAAAACATACATTTCTCAAAAGTTTAAGCAAACTTGAGTTTTTATGTTTGGAATGAAAGGGCATATGGTAAAATTACAATTATTCAGAAATTAAGTGTAAAATGTACAAAACATACGACCATTGCTAGCAGCACCCTAGAATAACCCGTTGTAAATAAAAAAGTTTTTTTTAATGTTTATTTAATTTTGGTATCACTTTAAAGATAAAGAATTGGGAAATATTACAGAATAAAAAAATATTTTTAAATTTTTGACCGATTTCCGTTTTTTTTAGTGTGTATGAGAAGTTATTTTCATAAAAAATAAACTGCCGGATATCCGGCAAAATCCAGTTCGGATATCCGATATCCAGTTTGTAATGTGCGCCGGATATCCGATAAAATCACTATCCGGTTCATCCCTAGTTCTAACCCAAAGTAACCCAATGCTGGCTACGCCACTGGACCCCTATGATATACCCCAATTCCTTATCTTTAAGGTGATACTGAGATTTAATAAACATTAAAAAAACTTTTTTATTTACAAAGGGTTATTCTAGGGTGCTGCTAGCAATGGGCGTATGTTTTGTACACTTTAAACTCAATTTCTGAATAATTGTATATTTACCATATGCACTTTCATTCCAAACATAAAAACTCAAGTTTGCTTAAACTTTTGAGAAATTTATTTTTTTTATTCAACTTTATATTAGTTGTGAGATGTTATGACCCTCCACCATAACGATTCGTTAAAAAAAAATTAATAGAATTTTAAAGTTAAAAATTTGAAATAAAAGTGGGGTTTTTAAGGACTCTCGAGGTAAAAAAAATTATATAAAAAAAACTTTTAATGCTATAAACTTTTTGGAGGGTCATAACTTTAAAAAAGATACTTCAAGTAATTCCAACAAAAATTATGCTTCCAGATGAATTACAACTTGCATAATCATTTTTAAAAAAACATGATAATTAGCTAATTATCATCTGACTTAATTCAGTTTTTTTTTTATAATGCATTATGATTTTTAAAATGTTTTTATACATGTCAAATAGAGTTTAAAATTTATAATTAAAAAAAATAAATTTAAGTGTGTACGTACTCCTTAACAGTTCTTTAATAAACTGTTCATATTTATACAGATTTTGAAACGGCCAGATCAGTATTGTACAATGCACTTGAAAATGTAATTTTTAAATATTTCCAAATTGCGGCAAACTTAAATGCTTACCCTAATGGTTAATTCCTAGTGTACGGTGCCCCCGCCAAATGTTAATTTGGCGACAATTGGTGGGCGATAAATTTTATATTTTGGCAACCCTATTTCATGACATTCCTAGCCTTATCATGATGCATGGCAACCCTACTTTTTTTCTCGCACTGTTTTACGTTGTTTTGCCAAGGTCTTGGCACTAATTTTCAAACTCGCGCCAAGGAGGCACCGTACACTAGGAATTTACGAAACTAATTTTTAGACTGGAGAATAAAACAATTTCTAATATACAACGAACAGAGATGTAGTTATGCACCCTACACACCACCACCTATGTGAATTGTTCAAACTCAAAGATACTCCACTATAGTGGCTTGTTTCGAATGTCTGCAGCATATCTTCGTTGCTATCTGTTCTCTGTGACTCACCGCTTCCGAGTCTGAAACGCACTCCTTACCCACCTGAATAGCCCGAGAAAAATTCAAGGGAGAATCTGCACACTGTTGGTAGAATTTCAAAAAAATACTTACAGCAAGAACAAAGATAATTGACCGCCAAAAAAAAATCTTCGATGTTTTATTCATCCGGATATCTGGCTTGGTAAATCAGATATCCGGCACTTTACTTCCGGAAATCGGATAGTTAAAAATCAGCCGGATACCGGATATCCGTTTCATCCCAAATAATTTGTTAGAGAATATCGAGGTTTATATATTGGTTATTAACCAAACAAATAAAAAGATTGTGCACTTAAGAAAGCTAAAAAAATCATTAGGAACCGAGAAAAAAATATAACATTTCAGTTCAGCTACCTTTATAAGTACTGCTCAAAAACATGGTTTTGCATGTTTCCTAATTGAAATATATCGATATGTCTAGACTCCCCTACCACTAGACTCAATAAAGTCCTCTAATAAGTTCGAACAAAAAAAAAAACTAAAATAAAACTCTATTACTACAAAGTACTAGCTATAATATGAAGTTAAAAGCCGATAAGCATTTAAGTCTTCACCAAATTTAAATCCAAAGTACACAAAAAGATAAAAGTGAATGTCAAAAAAGTAGAAAAGGTAAAACCGACAAATGGCAAATGAAACAAAATCAAAACAAACCATGAAGTTATTGGCATGCAGAAAATGTTATTAAATTTAGGAAACTTGATAAATTACGAAAAAACCAACTAGGGAATGAATGATAATATAACATTTATGAAGGAAAAAATAAGCAACAACTATTTCATTTGGTGAAAAATAAAGACAGCAAACCATTTCAAATTTGAAAGATAAAAGTAATATGCAGTAGAGTAGTGGGTACCCGTGTAATTCTTTTTACATTAAATATACACACAAAGAATTATCTTATATCTTAACAAAATTATAAACAACATTAAGATCGATATGTCATTCAATACTTACAATTACAAAATATTACTTGCATGGTGTATTAATAAAAATTTTAAGCGTAAATGGAAAAAAAATCGGAATTTATGAATTCCAGGTCTTACATTACAACCTGGCAAAGAGAGATTCAATTTATTGAGTAAGCAGAATATAATTTTGCATACTAATGAAGAATATACATACATGTCAATACTTTATTTTTAGAAACTTATTAATCAGCAACATTTAGATCGCACTGTCATTTTTTATACTTACATTTACAAAATCTTAAATTCATGATGTAAGTAGATTTGAGGGCAGATTGAACCAATGTAATTTAAACGTTTAATCGAAACTGTTTGATTTTTTGAAGTCCGCGTATTTTTTCATTTTTGAAATTTATTAAAGGGACTGCGTCCAGCGCACACCCATCAATCTTAGCTAAAAAGGAGGGGCGAACGGCGTCATTAGTTGAGTAGTAATGCACTTGATAACAATGGTGGTAAACAGCACCTTTTGAATCATTTACCTTGTTATATATATTTAGACCATATAACAAGTCTCCAATATTTAAAAAAATGAAAATTTTAAGCATAATTTTTTCTTCAAAAAGTTCCGAGAAAAGTATTTTTTGATTTCAATCCTATTTTATTTTTCGATTCAATATTTATTGCGTATGGCAACATTTTGAGTATGAACGATGGGATTTAAAATGATGATGATGTTTTATTGACATGTAAATATTACAGTTTGGGATTTTGGTAAATTGTTCTTGGTACGTAAATGGAAAAATAAAGTATGGAATAATTCAATTTTATAAAATAATTTATATTTAAATAAATATAAATTTGGTTAAAAAGTTATCTGATAATTTCGGTTTCACTATAAATCGTGTTTTTGATGTAAACATATAGGTAAGTTGAATTGGTTTAAAACGCTATTGTATTAAGGTTCTTGTTTTAGTTAAGGTTTCAAACACGTACAAAAAAAGGACGCATTTATTTGTTAATAATCATATAAAATTATGTAACAAAACTTTTTAGTATTACATTGCCAGAGAGTGTGGGAGAAGTAGTAAAAGGGAAGGTTCTTACAGGAATAAAACCTTTCAGGAAAATTTGACATTGGATTATTTTTATTGTATCCATTAAATTTTTTATTCCCTGAATGTTGTCAATTTCTAATACTCTTTAAGGGACATAGCAGTTATACCTGAAAGTCTATATATGTGATTATTGGGGATTTAAATATTTACATTATTTTAAATGAAGTTATATAATTCTAAATTAAGGATACTTCCTTTCTAAAACCTCTGAATATATTTCGGTAAATTACTAGTGTACGGTGCCCCGTTGTCGCCAAGTCCAAAAATTGGCGCCAATTTAAAAATGACGTTTTTTTTGGTAAATTCCTATTGTACGGTGCCCCGTTGTCGCCAAGTCCAAAAATTGGCGCCAATGTAAAAATGACATTTTTTTTTTGTCACCAAATCAAAATGGCGGTTTGGTTAATTAACGTCGCACTAGAGCTGCACAGTGGGCTATTGGCGACGGTTCGGTGCCTATCTCGAAGGAAAGACTCGGGAACGATGCCTCGTATTTTTGAACCATGGACAGATGACGCAAAATGGCGGACATTGCGTTAGTCCGGGAAGTCGATCATGGTGCTTACAGGCGATCCTTCGGGCAGTTGTTTGGGGCATTTCGATGGCACTCTTAAGTGCACACGTGTTCCGCGCACTTAAAGTCAGACTCCTGCCGTCGATTTTGTGGTCTCTGGCCTTCGGCCTCCGACTACTCATTATTACATCCATGATCCCCTCCGGGCCGTCGATCACGGTGCTTACAGGCAATCCTTCGTGCAGTCGTTGATCGTTAAATCAACATTTTGTATGAAAATCGGAAACAATATCGGATCCAGGAAAAACGAACTGCTGCAAAACGTTGAGTAAAGTTTCCGATTTCCGGTCGTCCACGGCAAACATGAAGCACTTGTTGATACCGGATTCAATCCCTCCAAACAGCCACTGGCCTTCCACACGCTTGCTCCGGTTGTACTTGCGTTTGCCGAACTTCGACTCGTCATTTGCTGCATAACAATCCGCCATCCATGCACCACTCAATCACGGCACATTTGCCTTTCATCTCCAATTTCAAAAAATACTTGCTATTCAAATAAACGTCCTTACATCGTTAGCTCAGAAAAATAAAAATCACCACGTATCCCCCGAACTTCCATTCAAAAATGGCAGAAATGCGTGAAACCAAGGCTAAAACTACATGCGCGCACGCATCTGGCCTCAGATGCATCTTTGCATCAGCAAACGCAGCATGGCGCAGCTACGTGGGCAAAAAATTAGGGTTGCCATAGAACATATTTTCGCATGCGTCAAGTAGGGTTGCCAAAACATAAACTTTATCGCCCAATCATTTGTCGCCAAATCCCATTTGGCAAGGGCACCGGACACTAGGAATTGACCTTTTTTTTTTGTCGCCAAATCAAAATGGCGGTTTGGTTTGGTTAATTAACGTCGCACTAGAGCTGCACAGTGGGCTATTGGCGACAGTTCGGTGCCTATCTCGAAGGAAAGACCCGGGAACGATGCCTTGTATTTTTGAACCATGGACAGATGACGCAAAATGGCGGACATTGCGTTGGTCCGGGAAGTTGATCATGGTGCTTACAGGCGATCCTTCGGGCAGTTGTTTGGGGCATTTCGATGGCACTCTTAAATAAACGTCGTTACATCGTTAGCTCAGAAAAATAAAAATCACCACGTATCCGCCGAACTTCCATTCAAAAATGGCAGAAATGCGTGAAACCAAGGCTAAAACTACATGCGCGCACGCATCTGGCCTCAGATGCATCTTTGCATCAGCAAACGCAGCATGGGACAGCTCCGTGGGTAAAAAATTTAGGGTTGCCATAGAACATATTTTCGCACGCGTCAAGCGCGTTTTATCGCCCAATCATTTGTCGACAAATCCCATTTGGCGAGGGCACCGGACACTAGGAATTAACCTATATTTCTATCCATCACTTATTGTACTGAAATTTATCTTGAAGGGTTGTTTAAATTGTGAAGTTATTTCTATAGTTCCGTAAATAAAGTTTCTCACAGCATTATTTCTCCTGCTGAAGATAAGCTAAAAGAAAAAGCTTCATCGATCTTTGACATCTTGGCCCTCATGTCAGATTGAGGCTCGACCATTTTTGAAATATGCTAATTACTGTATAATATGATAATTTAGTACTATTGTTTCGGATAAGCTCCTACCAAAGCATTGTGTTGTAATAAATTATAAAATGAAGCACTGATTCTGAGAGCAACAACACAAGCTTTTTTAAAGGAATAGATGTAGTATATAGGATACTTGGCGTTTTCCTTGGCAACCAAAATGTTCGCCAAAACGCTATTTCGATTTGCACGAATGAAATTTCAGAATTAAATGTTATGAAACAGAAGCAGTATTTATACTTTCACTGGTGTGTAATTATTAACCAACAGTTTTAAGTGCTTGCATCTTGCAGTAATGTCACAGACTTGTAACGTTGATTTATGACCCTGCGTAATTGTGGTTTTCGTTATACGGCCTCCGACAACTAAAGATAGCTGCTGGCTGCCCTTCAAGCAGTCAAATATATACTTGTTCTATAGAAACCACCTGTCAGAATATTATCTATTCAATTAATGAGACCTCGATTAATTGAAGAGTAACTGTATTATAAACATACATCTACCCTTTATAACAAATCTTTCGACTACTTCATTTGAAAATTGCTTTTCCATAGAACCTTGCAGTAGCCACAACCTCAAATAATAACAATTTACATCATATGTAGAAACATTAAATACATAAAAAAATAAAACTTACTAATTGTTGTTCTTTACACCCCTGGTTGCTATACATCACTTGAGATATTTCAGAAACAAGAATGCATCTTATGAAAATTTGATGTTAATTTCATATAACATAATTAACCAATTCCAGATATTCGAAGTTCAATCCTCTGATTTATATCTAGATATTTTACCACTGACCAAGCTATTCTCTTTCTTACACTCTAGGCAACCTCTCGGCTATTAATATTTTTAATGAAACTAGGTGAAAGAGATTGCATTATATTGAGGACTCTAATTACATTTTAGTTTAAAGCTAGTGCGATACCTTGTAAAAGTTTATATTTTAAACGGTTTTTGTTAATTCATAATTAATATTCTTTTTCAGAATGAATTTTTTCACATTCATACAAGATTAATTGGCAGTTGTGGACATCAAAAGCACTGTGATAGGTATAACCAGATTTTTTTTAAAAGCAATGTAAACTATCTAAAATATGTATTTTAATTTATTATTTTGTTTATAAAGTTAATTTTAGCTACTGTGACACGCTAGATTTTAATACCTACCATTAGTGCTTTTTATCTTAAAATCTTGCCTTATTTTTGGTTCCTTTCCCCGGATGGCATTTTATAATAATATTGCCAGTAACAGAAATTTTATGATAATTTATTCAATGAACAAAACTTTATTGTGTTAGTTTTTAAATATGAATGAGTTGTCAAGAATTGAACAACAGTGAAAGTTGAATTTAATTAAATTTATTTTTTAAAAATTTGTTTAGTATTTATTATTATTATTTGAAAAGTAAATTGTTTAAAATGTTAGACTTTAATGTAGTAAGGTACTACATTAAAGTATGGTACAATTTTCATAACTTTGAACTTCATGCGAATTACTCGCAATTAAATTAGATTTATTCTGAAACTATTTTAATTTAAATTTGTTTTAACTTATTAATCCACAAATTCTCATTCTTTTAAATAAATTTAGCTATTAGAATTAAGATTTATTATGAAGCATTGTGACAATGAAAAATATTGCAAGAGCTTACCTTAAAAGTTATTATTTAAATTATTTTTGAAATGTACCAAAAATAATTTAGTGTTATTACAACACTATTTCCTCTAAAATATGCACTATACTTTTAAATATTTGTTTTGTAAATTCTAATTTTTTTCTAATGCAATTTTAAACAAAATAATTTTTGCAGGTCTTTCCCGAAACTTTATCATTTGTATGAATAGCCACTGACAAGAAATGTAAGTTACTGGATTTAATATAAATTTAGATTTAACTGTTAGTGTTTAAGCATATAATTTAATATTTTGTATATTTTTAATTTCCAGCATGTCAAATTATTCTGAGAGATCATATTCATTCAATGCTAGCGGCAGCAGCTCTCCCTTACCGTCTCCAATTCCAGCATATCGTGTTGGGAATTCGGCACTGGCAAAACGGTCAAAATTCTTGAGGAGGATTTTCTATTTCAAGCATATGGATTTTGAGTTTGCATTGTGGCAGATGTTTAGTTTATTTGTTTCTCCTCAGAAAGTGTAAGATTTTTATCTATCATATTTAGTTTTTTTTTATTAGAGTTTCATTTAAAAATGTGTTTAATAAGTATTTTTTTTTTATGTTTTCAATTAATTTTTTTTAATATGTCATTTTAGGTATAGAAATTTCCAGTACAGAAAACGTGAGTTGTACTTTTACTTTGAATATTGCACACATTTTACTTCAGTATATAATTTTTCACATTGTATTCATATCTTATGTTCTTAAATTGTAATCACATCTTTAATTTATATTGTTTTAATTTTTTATTCACTAATAGGGAAAAAAATATAATTAAATTCTAAAAAATTCAAAACTAATTATCTTTTGACATGTTAACATAATTTGGCTTAAGTTAAGTTCAATGTCATTAGACTTCTTTAAAAAGAATGCCAGTGTAGAAAATTCCATAAATAATGTTTTAATTTTATTGACCTAAGTGTGGCCAATTGACATCAAAGAATGAGTCATCCCTGAAATATATGCTCAAAAAGTCAACTAATGGCCAATTACAATTTTTTTGTACAAAATTAACTTAAATGGCAAATATTGTTTGTTGTATGATATGCAGCCTTTTAAAGGACCTATTTAAAAAATGAAGACCATACATATTTCTAACTTCTTAAACAATCCACAGTTTCATACTTATAGACCTTAGTTTTTATATAAATTACTTTAAAGACATGTGGGTTGGTTGATGATCACTGATATTTGTTGCCAAACTATGTTTAAATTTTGCTTTAAAAGTAAGGCTAAATTAAAAACAAAACAATAAACACTAGGCTTTCTTGTTTGAAGATGGTCTTGTTTTTAAATGGATCCCCAGCAATACAGACTGATATGTGTTCAATTAAAAATGTTAGTGTGTATTTATGTGATTATTAAAAAAAAAAATTATTATAATTTTTTAAATAAAGTTTTTATGTATGACTAAATGTTAATATGACTGTAAAACATTGTATATCTTTTAAATTCTGACAAAATATATTTTGCAAATTTTCTTAGACTTTTATATTTAAACTTACAAAATGTGTCATTATATTGTTTGCTCTCATCTGGGATTTCAGAAACAAAAAATCAGTTTGCCAGAGATGATCCAGCATTTTTAGTATTGCTGAGTTTTTGGTTGATAGGTATGTAAAAATTCCCCTTTTTTTTAAAACTCATTATAACATCTTAGTAATTTTAATTTATTTTATTAATCTACTATTAGTCCGTAGTCCAAAAGTTAAATCATTGGCCAAATCTATACAAATTGTTTATAAGAAGCATTGCTCTTTTGTGATAGTCTAATAAGATACATCATCATTTCTACTCAGGAACAGTGGTGTAAGCAAAGGGGTGAAGGGGGCAGAACCCCTCCCATTAATCTGCATAGAAATTTTATTAGCATATATATTAGCTAAATTTTTACAATTTATACTTATAAAGGTGGATTATGGTTTAATGATCCCCTCCCCATATACATTTTCGGAGTACACTACTGTTCAGGAAACAAGATATTTTGCAGTTGGTTTGACAAAATCTATGCCCACGGTATCTAGCAAAGAAGCTAATTTACTTGCACTTATGAGCAGTTTTAACTTGTATAATGACCAATGATAGGTTACATTTCTATTCTTTCTTACACAGTTACTTTATCTCTAGAAAATGGGGCAGCACATAAATTTTTTAGTAAACTGCTTGATATAGTATACTTATTACTAAATCATGCTGTTTACTACTCTTGTTATTATATCTAATAATTGCAGAAATTCCATATAATTTTACTTAATGCAATTAATCCATTAACAATGACTACATGCTCTATGAAAAAGTAACGAATGGACATTAAAGTGAAAACTTAAAAATCACTTATGAGAAGTTATAAATAAATACAATTTTTTTTAATTGTAATTTTTTGATACTCATTTTTTTTTTACAGTATCCTCTATTGGATTTGCTGTTGTCCTAAAGTTGCAGTTTCTCAGCTTTTTAAAATTCTTGCTGTGGGTGATTTTTATTGATTGCATTGCAGTTGGAATTTTAATATGTACTTGTTTATGGTGAGTAATGGTTTTTTGTCATGCTCTATAATTGCACTTTATATAAAATTGTTTTTGTTTTACTTCATTAAGTTCAAAATATAACAAAGAAACATTTCCAATCAATGTTTCTATTAAAAGATCCCTCCTTTAAATATATGATGTAATTGTTTTGACAATTTTTTGTAAATGAATGTGTGTTGTTTCTTTCTCTACATCTCATCATCTTGGAACCTTATTAAAAAATTTGGTCAACCTGTCATAAAGTAGATATTGGAGTTTGTAAATAGAACTCTAATGTGTAAGGATATCTAAGGTCTGTGTAAAGTTTGTAAATAGAAAACTTTTCTTTGTTTTGCTGCCATATATGAAATGGCTAGTATTCACATAGTTTTAAAAAAGGGCAGGGGGGGGGGGGATTTGTCAAAAAGGGCACTTTTTGTTGTGTAAAAGGGCACTTTCTGTTGACTAAAAGGGCACTTTCCTTACCTTTAACTGGATTTTTTTCAAGAGGGCCAGAATTTTCTCTTTTTTAAAGTTTGTATAATTTAGAGTTTTTTTTTAAATTTCACAAAAAATAATTTTTTTTTAAAAACTGCACCATAAACTCATTACATAAAAAAAATCTCTAATAGTACTGTTTTTTTATTTTTTATTTCAAAACAGAAAATTCTGAAATCCTCAAAATTTTCTAAAGTTTCTTGTTAAAAAGTTTTTATTATCTCAAATTTCATAAAAAGGAGGAGAGAGATAAGTTTCAAATAAAAAAAAAATTAACAAAATATATTTGCAGTAAAACAAATTAGAACATTAATACAAACTAAACAAAAAGAAACAAGCTTCTTCTAAAAATCAATTTTTATAACTCCAAATGACAAGTCCTAAACTTCAATTTCGTAAATTAAATTATATTTTCGAAAAATTTAATGCCATTTTGTTATGTAGTGCAAATCAAATCATGATGAAATATAAAGTGGTGAAGTATAAACATTTATTCATCAGATGCAAAAGGATTGTAAGTCTTTCAAAAGAGATCGCAGCAGATCGCGTTTAGTGAATTTCTACAATTTTAAGGTTTTTTATGAATGAAAAAATTCTTAAAAGAGTGCCATCTGGAAGTTTTATTCGTCAGAGGCAACCGAAATTAAGAATTATAACCATCTTAAATTTCGTGTGATATCCTCGTTTGACGAAGATCGCAAATATTTTGTGGAAAAATATTATTTTTTTTAATTACAGGGCGCAAAGAAGATACTGAAAAAAAGGCAGGGCACATTTTTCACTTCTAAAAAGGGCAGGGTGCATCGGCACTTACAAAAAAAGGGCAGGGCGCGGCGCCCTTTGAAAAACACATAACAGGAACACTAGAAATGGCTATGTTAAAAACAAATCATATATGGGTTTAGTTGTATTTTGAAAATATGAATAATAGCATATGTAATGCTATATCACTTAAATGTAATGTAATATTTTATATAATGTGTTATAGTATATTAACATGTAATTTTTGATACTGTAAAAAACTGCTAGAGTAAAGATTTCTATAATAGCACATGTTTTTTTTTTTATAATTTAAGGAAAGCAAAATTTAATTATTAGAGTAGACTAATAAAAATACATAATACATTCCAATAAAATATTTGATTTTCTTAATACTAGTTTTCAAAGATTTGTTTTTTGTTTCATAAATATATTCTTTCATTACTCCTGTAAGTTATGTTTCAATATCTTTTTAGCTTTTACTAATTGAGGCACTGACATTGGAAAAGTACTAAGTCTTACTACCTTAACTTACTACCCTTCCCATGTCATTGCTTCAATTATTCAGCTGAACACACACATATTTCTATAAAAATTATTTTAATTTTAAATAAAATCTGATTATTTACAAAATTTGGAATATAATCTTATAATTGTTCAAAGGTATGAATTCACAGCAATATCAGTGGATACAAATTTTTACATATAGTTTTTTTTAGTTTGTTGAGGAAATTTGTAATTTGGAAATTAATTTGAGTGGTTACTCTTTTATTGTTTTTGATTATAATATAAAACAGTTTAATTAATCATGAAATCTAATACAACTACAATTTTTTTTATAATATATTGTTTTTAATTTCTAGGCTTCTGTCAAATAGATATTTAAGAAGACCTGTATGTAAAGATCAAGATGTTGAATGGGCCTATGCCTTTGATGTACATCTGAATGCTTTTTTTCCTTTATTGATTATTTTACATATATTCCAGTTGTTCTTTTACCATAGTAAGTGCCATTGTTTAATGCATTTTTTAAAAATAAGCATTTATAATTTGGTTTCATTTGCATGTAAACCTTTTTATGATTAGACTTATTAGATGACATATTTTTTCACTTGCATAGGCAAAGGGACATAATAATTCATCAGTTATCAGAAAAAATAAAAGTGTTAAACTTTTTTTGGTATTAGTAGAGATAATTGTTTATCAATACAATGGGTCATTCCATACGAAAACACCCATTTGAGAATTAATTTGTTGCTCCATAGTCACAGATTTTTTTGAAATTTATACCACTGTTAAATATCATAATCAAACCACCAAATCTCAAATATTTTTAAATTTTATTGAAAAGGAGAAGAGTTATAGCCATTTGAAAATCAGCCATTTTTCTTAAAAGACGGCCATCTTGGATTTACTATGATGTCTAAAAATGCTTGTAATATGAGAACCAGAGGACCAAATTCAAAAAAATTGGTACCAAATTAAAGAAAAATAAACAAAAAACACATATTTAATATCTAAACACTTTCTAGTATTCATTTTAATAGTTTTTACTCTATTCAAAGTAAAAAAAGTGCTTTAAAAATTTGTCCAGTTTAAGGGGCCATAAAAAAAATGGCTCACTTTTTATTTTGCTATAACTTGGTAAATATATTATTTGATATGTCTATATTTAATACAAAAAAAATCTCGAGGGTATTATTCTTGATTGCAAAAAAAATTGATATAAAAAAGTTCTCTATTTTATACCCAAATAGGGCTATTTGCAACAAAATCTGGCTATTTATTGTTAAACTTATCTTTTTTTTTACACTTTTCAAAGTTGGGAACTATGAGAGATAGTATGCTATATGCATAACATATAATGAAATTCTACATTTAATAGGAAAAAATTCGAGAGGGTATTATGCGTCATAGCAAAAACAAGTCATGCCAAACATATGACATTAATTCGGAAAAATGTTTGCAAATACCAATTGCATTAAAATGTTTATACATGTATAAATTAAACAAAGCTAAAAAATAATATTTAATCATACTTTTTGTAGTTTTCAAAAGCCAATATATTCAATCTACAAGATTTGAATAACATTTTAATTGATTTATTCTCTAATTTTGTGATCTGATATGTTTTGCATGTAGTTGTCGTTGGAAGAGTTACAGGTTTGATTATGTGTTCATATGGAATCCAACATACATCTGTGGGGTTTGGCCACATGTATGAACTTGGGCCATGAGGATGCATGAACATAATTTTATAGTTATCGGTATTCTTCCAAAAAACCCAAAATGTTCCCAATCCTCCAGTTATTTCCTTAAAACAAAGGTAATATATTGTTCTTTTTCAAATGTAATGGTTTTATATTTTCTTCAAATGCCATAGTAGCTATGAAAGTTGATGATGAACCTGATACCCTGGAAATCTTTAATTGTGATTGATTTATTGGCACTAAACAGTGATTTGTTCTAGTTCCTGGAATTGTGTCAGCTAAAGCATATCTCTTTTCAAATTTCTGGCTGGCATTTCAATCTCACAATGTTGTGTCACGTATAAGATGGTCACTGATTATGGACATAGAAATAGTTTTTATAGTTCCAATACTATCTTTTGCATAGACAAGAAAGAGGTGGAATGTTGCTTGTTCTTTTTCCCAATGGACACTTTGAATAGCATCTTGCCGAACACACACATAATTTTCGGAAAAATCTGCAACAATAATGGCCTTATCTGCCAATAACTCCGCATTAGATTTCTTACAGTAGTTACTCTGAGCTTTCGTAAAAAAATTTATGTGTACACAAAGAAATCAATTTCCCTATTAATGTAGATCAACAAATTCATCAACTGTTGTAATAATTTTTTTCAACTCGGCAGGATCAGTTTTATCTCACTGTTTTTAAGTTATTTTAAACGCTAAATAATCATAAGGCATTAACTCTTCCTTCAAAATGTTGCAAGGATGGTTATTAAGTGGGTCACAACATGTACCCACTCTGTATCAGTTTGTACTATTTCAAGTAATTATCTTTATGGGTCTTGCAGTTCTTTCCACTAACATAACATTCATCATCGATTTCTAAATAATATAATCTCCTTTTTAATATTCCAAATCATTCGAAGAACATTTAAGCACTGAAACAAACTCATATGTCACATTAAGTTTCTTACACACAAAACAAGCCATTTCTGCAATACACTTAATATTAAACTACAACACTTCAATATCTGGACAACTTCACATCTAGACAAAACTAACTCAAATGAACTTGATCAAAAAGGAATAGCTCACACTTAGTGTAAAAGATTGGTTAGAATGTAAGATGAAGTCATATATTCTAAAACAAAAATGATGCAAAGCGACAGTTATTGCTTTGACCTTGCAATATGTTTCAGAATTTATTTATATGTTATGCATATAGCATACTATCTCTCATAGTTCCCAACTTTGAAAAGTGTAAAAAAAAAAAAGCCAGGTTTAACAATAAATAGCCAGATTTTGTTGCAAATAGCCCTATTTGGGTATAAAATAGAGAACTTTTTTATATCAATTTTTTTTGCAATCAAGAATAATACCCTCGAGATTTTTTTTGTATTAAATATAGACATATCAAATAATATATTTACCAAATTATAGCAAAATAAAAAGTGAGCCATTTTTTTTATGGCCCCTTAAACTGGACCAATTTTTAAAGCACTTTTTTAACTTTGAATAGAGTAAAAACTATTAAAAATAATACTAGAAAGTGTTTAGATATTAAATATGTGTTCTTTGTTTATTTTTCTTTAATTTGGTACCAATTTTGTTGAATTTGATCCTCTGGTTCTCATATTACAAGCATTTTTAGACATCGTAGTAAATCCAAGATGGCCGCCTTTTGAGAAAAATGGCTGATTTTCAAATGGCGATATCTCGGCTTGTTGTCAATAAAATTAAAAAATATTTGTGATTTGGTGGTTTGAATGGGATATCCAACAGTGGTATAAATTTTATAAAAATCGGTGACTATGGAGCAACACCCCTTGGGTGATTTCCCGTGGAATGACCCCAATGATACTTGACTAAAGAATACTGCTAACCTAAAAGTGGAAAGTTGTAACAGTTTACTATTCCTTATCATGCGACAGGCTATAAATTAATAAACTGCTTTTAACAGTTTAATACCACAGCTGGGACCGATTGTTTCAACAACTTGAAAATATTTGCTAAATAAGGAACGGAACCACAGCATTTCTACCTTTGTTTGGTTCTGATAACAATTATACTTAGTAACAATTAGATAACAACTAAACCTAGTTTTAGCAACCAAATATCTGGGACCACATTACATCGTTATTCTAAATTTGAAAGTAAATGTTAAAAAATAACTTTTAAATTTAAGAGAATAATGTTTAAAAGATGTTGTTCTAATGTTACAATACTTTATTTGTTAAGTTAATTTTTGTACATCCAATTCGTGTGTATGCCTTATGTGTTATTTTATCAAGTTGAATTCCTTTATGAAACATTTTCCAAACACACCTAAAATTTCAAGTATTCATCCAATGCTAAAGTTTTTAACCCTTTACCCACTTAAAAAGGAAAATTGTTTGAATAGAATTTTTTTTAATCTTCTGTAAAAGGAACTGAAAGTGTTTTGTGAATTTTTAGTTATATTTTCCTTTTAACTTATGTTATTTTCTGTTAATTAAAACATTAGTTTTCAATGACACATGTGTATATATAATTAACTAATAACTTTATTAAAATTTTAGCAAATTTTTTTTCTTTAAATACTTTATTCGTGTATTCTAAATGCAAAAGTGCATTATATCTGAAAAATGTGGATTTGGCATTATTAGCTGCTTCATCACTTTGGCTTAATCTTTTACAACACAATGAAGGGTAAAAAACATAATTCACTAATAACAAACTTGAAAAAGAAGTTATACAGAAACAAAACCAATTGAATATTTTAACAGTTTTCATGATTTACTCTAAACAGTTAAACGTGCATGTTTTGCACCTGGGTTACATATTTATAACACCCACCTCCTCCTCACCCCACCCATATATTATTAATTAATATGATTGTTTTAATATTATTATTACTTTTTGCTAAGAATATTTTCTATTACAGTACTAATTAGTCAAGATTGGTTTATATCAAGATTTGTCGGCAATACATTTTGGTTAATAGCTTTGGGATACTATGTATACATCACTTTTCTTGGTTACAGTGGTAAGTTAATTTGAAAGTTTTTACTTTTAGTAGATAGTTTTCTTCTTTAATTTTATTATATAACATATTATTTTTTTTTCTTTTCAGCTTTACCAATACTGGAAAATACCCAAGTGTTACTATATCCGTTATTAGTGGTAGTTCTAATTTATATTGTGTTTTTAGCTGCTGGCTGCAACATTTGTCTTCATGTTATGAATTTTTATGAGTACCGAGTTGTGTGATTATAACTGAACAAAACTAACATTATAAATTGTGCATCAAATTATTAGCAGAAAATCAGTTCTGTCTAATTAAACACTATTATAACTTTGTTAACATTGCTTTTGTACATTAACATTGCTTGGAAACTTCACTGGAAAACTTGTGATCGAATACCATTGCAGTCCTGTTTTTTGAAGCAATAATACTAGACTGATTATTAGAATAAAACACATGAGAAAATAGTTCAAATATCACAATGAATTTTTACATAACTTTCAAATATTTCATAAGGTTTAAATAAGTATATCTATGTAGCAATCTGAAAGAAAACCACTATTTACATATTTGTGAATTGTTATGTATATAAGTTGATTATCTATAATAAAGATTATTTTCAATTACAGTTTTTATTTCATATCTGATCACATTTAATTGTAAGTACCTATGAATTACACACAAACGTTTTATTATTAGATAAATATCTTAAATGCTTAATGTGATCTTTTTTTGACAATATACATTGTTGAAATGTGACCCTTAATCTAAATTTTTTAATTAAGTAAAGTTAAAATACTTCGGTTCCCTAATTCAAGTTTCCAAATATACAGGGAATAAGTGTGCATTTTCTTTCTGTTTATTTGTCATAAGAAACTTTCTATTGATTGAACTGTAGTGCTATGCACTTTTTGGCTATCACTCAGAATCGAACCAAGTACCTTCTTATGCTACCCGGATAACCTACCAGTGAGGCTAAAGTGATCACTGAAGCACAAGTGGGAGTATCGGGTATATGAATTGACCCCGCAGTACCCCTTTTTAGTTATTCAGACAGAAGAATGAATGGTTGAGATGCCTGTGAAATGTTATCACGTGGACAGTGGTTAATGCCTTGAGTGTTATTACGCGAGCAGTGGTTGAAGTTGTGATGGTAAATTCAATGTGGTGTCACAAGTGTTTATTCGAAGGTTGCATTGATCTGCAGTCCAGAAGTCGTCAATGTAGCGCTATGCACTTTTTGTCTGTCACTCGAAATCGAACGAGTACCTTCTGCATGCTATGTCGGTACTCCGCCAGTCAGGCTTAAGTGATCACTCAAGCCTAAGTGAGAGTATCAAGTATACTAAGTGATCCTCACTGAACTGAGATAAAGTATTTTCTTTCTAAATTATACGAAAATAAAGTTGTATTTTAAAATTATATATCTAACTTGGACCAGAAAGGATTGGGATTCAGTCATTCTATATATTGATTGTAATTCCTCCTAATTTTGTAACCCTATAATTGTAATTCTTCCTAGGTTTAAATAAAAATATACACTTTCTAAAATATAAGATTTCAATGATTTTATTTAGTTATAGAAATATATCTTAATTGAAATGCAGCTTGTAGGCATGATCTAAAAAAAAAAAAAAAATTGTAAAATATACAAGATATTTTTTTTTTCCTCAAGGAACTAACATTAAAAAACTTAATTCATTGTAAAAAAAAGTACATTTCTAACTTTAGAAATTGTTGGCTAGTTTCAATCATTAAGATTCATATATTAATAGGTACTTTTTAAAAAAAACCTGTTTACTTAAACGTTTTCATTTGTATTAAAAATATATATTTGTTAGATATTTTTTGGTAAAGTATTAGTAATGTTTTACAATCGACTTTCAAAAGTGATTTGTAAAATGTTTCAACTTTGAATATTTTTATGAATTATAAATTTATCTATATTGTTGAAAAATAGACTTTCAATGAAATAATCTAAACTTTTTACACCTTCTTAATAAATGTAAGATTTTATAAATTTTTGGTTCATTCCTAGTACAAGGTACCACTGATATTTGATGACAATTGGTAAATGATAAAGTTTATATTAGTCAATCCTAATTGATGATGCCCTGGCATGATTCATGGTATTCCTAACATGTTCGACAGCTGGAAGGTTTGATTGTAAGCACCATAATTTACTGTACGAAGGGGGTACCAGCTGCTATTCTTAGTAGTTAGAGCTGAAGACCACAATTGCTCAGGGCCATAAATTGAAGTTACGAGTCTGTAACAGCATATGGTATGTGGGTATGTCTGAAACTGTTGGTGAAATTGTGGCAATGCCTTGGCGCCAATTTTCATAACTGTGCCAAAGGGTGCTATAACCTAGGAATTTACCAAATTTTATGTTTAGTCCAATAAAACTCAAAGGAGGAATGCAAAGTCAGATAAAAAGGAAAGTAATTCAATTATTTATTAAACTTTAAAAGGACTTTTAATTTGAACCTATGACATTTCTTTCTTTTTTTAAACTGCCAAAATTGACAGGTAATTTAGGTTACCATGCTGTGATAGAGAAAATGTGAAATTCTTTGATATAGTATGAGACAAATAATTCAAATAGAAAATAGGTTTTATACATGGCTAGGAACATCATACATGAACTGAACATTTTCAATGCTTTCTCGATATTGTTTATAAATATTCTGCAAACTCAATCATCATCAATATCATCCTCTTCATCTTCTAGCTCTGCTTCTTTTTCTTCTTCCAATTCATCTGTATAACAATCAAAGAACACTAGGTATTCTTCCTTGGTCAGCTGTGTTAGTTTTAGAAATGTTTCAATATTTCTACTGAATACTTTATTCAGAGGTGGGTTCTTCGATTTAATCTCCTTCTTTATAACCCTGTAATGTCCAGAACGAGCCATAAAAGTATGCCTGCACTTGATATGATTCAAATTAAAATGCAATGCACACGATTTAACGATGCTTTTTTGTTCAACACCCATATTATGCACGATATATTGCACCTTTTTTGTTATATCTGCGAAATCATCCAAAAAAACATTAGGACTTGTAACTAGAAGTTTTTGAATATCTTTGTTAGTGAATATGGTCAGCAGTTCCTTCACTCTGGAGTTTACATATTCAGGATTTAAAGTCAGAAGTTCTGGATTGGCTGTAAGCGTTGTAAAGAGTTTATCGTTCACCTCAAACGCCAAAATCCAGCTCGAGAGTATGTCGGATAAGTCTTTCTCATCTAAGCCAAGAATAGGTTGTGAAGAATTGAATAAGTGCGTAATCTGCCCTTTGCTGAAACCGTGATTTTCGAGCAGGTTAGAAATAGTATTTCTTTTCTTTTCCGTAGCAAATACCATAGCTGGCACATGTTTTACAGTTTGAGAACTTCCAACATATGTACTGTGTTTTGAGATTTTACGTAAAAAGGGTCGTTGAACGGATGTGAAACGTAAAAAAATTCGTAAATATTCCATTACGATTACAATATAACAGAAATCGGCAAGTAACAACTACAACAGAAAATTCATAGGAATGTAAACAAACAATATATAATACTATATATTTTCATTTCAGTTCATACTATTCACATCGCTTGCCAGATGTACAATCCAGTTCGACCCTGGTTTGATTAGGAACGTCGCACTAGAGCTGTACTGTGGGCTATTGGCGACGGTTCGTAGCCTCTCATGAAGGAAAGACTCAAGTGACCCAGTGCATATAGGTATTTAACTAGTAATCAGAGGATTGCATGTTCGAATTCGTGTGATGGACTTGACATAGAAAAGTAAAAAAAGTAGTGATCTTGCGATCGGAGGTGAGTGACCCACTGTGAAGATCTAGTGACTTAATGAAACCAACCCAACCCGAGAACGATGTATCGTATTTTTGGACTATGGTTAGATGACGATCAAATTTATCATTCTGCGCAGTAATCTGTATCTCGAGATGCATTGTGCCGATGAGTTTTTTTTTGTGCGCTCCGACCGGTTTTCAAGTTTTGCGCATAACGAAACTGATAACAGTATCCCAAGATGCATTGCGCTGAGGGGTTCTTTGGGTCGGGAAATGAACGAGTTGGACAATTTTCAGATTATTAAATTGATATACACATGGTGGGATTCGAACCTGCGCCCGTCGATTGCTTATCCAAGTTCCTAACCATTCATCGGCCACCACAGGCTTAGATATAAATGTAAGCAGATCTGTAGCACGAGAGGAAAATTATGCCGATTGTTTTTTTTGCATTACAGGACAATTGCATCCGTGTACCTATAAGGGCATGTCCCAGTTGCCCAGTGGATATTAAAGGCGTTCGGCTAGTAATAAGTGGATTGCGAGTTCGAGGCCGACTGACTAGACTTGACAAAAAAAAAAAAAAAAAATGTACATACATAACTATCTACATTTTTAACATTACATTTAATATAAATTGTAGAAAAGTCCGCTATGTTCTATAAATTTTTTATCATTATTGTAATTTTTCTTACTTTCCATCAATTTTTCTCAAAGCGTTGTCATTTCTTCTTTATAATTAAAAAAACAACTTAATATGCAAGATTTTTCATTCTTTCAGACTATTTTTTACGAAGGGTCCCATCAGAGCTATTCTGATTATAACATTAAAATTTCTAAATCAGACCATGAGAATCTAGAGTATTTTCTTCATAAAGTAGAGTACTTTTTGCTAAGAATAGTTAAGTCTTCTATGGTTGAACATAGTATAAAATTTTTGTTTCCTGTGAAGGCCATTATCACTTTTTAGTAAAAAATATATTACATTTCTTCATTTAAATCTTAAGAACACCCACATTTTTTTTAAAATACATTTTTGGAAAAAAATATTTTAAAAAAAAGTGGAATTCAGCCGAAAAGCAGAATCTTATCGTAGACCACGGGTTGGGAACCACTGGTTTAGGATGTTAATAGACCCATAGTTAACTTTTAAAAGTTTAACACAAACATGACAATCCTATAAATAAACTGGATATTGCATGATGAGTATTCTTTTATACATTTTAATGAAACGCAAATAGAAATATATACAGTTGCGCCGGAACTGGTATGGCAGCTGTCGTACTTTAACATAAATATCGTAAAAAAATTTCACAAAAAAAGCTTAAACTCAAAAAATGTAATGTTTTCCCTGCCTTACTTATATGTCCTTTTCCTCCCTCTACCATACCTTTTAAAACTAAGTTCTGAAGCCACTGCATACATTAGTAATGACAAGTATAGGGATTTTAATGATATGTGTTGCCATTTTGTGCCATTACACATGTGAAATCATATTATTTCTAATCATTCTGATTATCTTCTAGTAGTTTGAAATCAATTGACACTTTATAAGGCTTTTGCAAGAGCTTTTAGGGTCACTAATCGAAGTGTTCAAATTCGGTAACAGCAACATTAAAGCTAAGCAAGGTTCAGTTTGTGTATATATCAATGGTAACACCATCTATTAATGAGCTGCAAAATCTTAAAGTTTTAATTTTGATAAATCTTACACACTAGGGCAAACATATCCTTAGAAAAAGTAATTGAAGTCATATAATTTATTTTTAAGGTGGATATGTACCATTTCTAAAATTAATAACAGAATTTTGTATTAGAATTATGAAGTGTACAATAGTATTAGGTAAAAAAAATCTTTATTACAAATATTGACATATTTTAAAGTTACAAAATAATTGTAACATGAAAAACATTTTGTTCAAAACAAGATAAACAAATTAAAAGTTCAACATATATAAGTAGAAAACTATTGATTTAAATATGATTTAATTGTATTTAATAAATCAAATATCACAATTGCAATTCATTTGAATGTAAACATGGCGATTTTAGTATATTTTCAATATGTAAAAACATGCAAAAAATGAATTAGTTTCATGGGAATCAATATAAATATTTAAATTGAAATATAACAAAATAAAAGTAACAATTTTATAAAAATATCAACCAACTGAATTCATAGACAATTTTTTTAAAGGGTGCATGCTAATAATAGATTGATGATAAATTACAATTTTTATCAAGCATGCAGATACATTATATTTTTTAATGCCGATAGTAAAAAAGATTTATAAAATACTAATGATTTATAATGAATTAATAAAATCCTCCTTATAAAAAATAAATACATAATATTTTGTATTAGATCAAAATATAATTTGATTACAAATTTTTGTCATGGACACAATGTTTCTTTAAGTCATGTTCATTAATATCAACGTTTTGCTCGAGTTCTCTCTTTTCAGGAACACTTTTAGTCGGAGAATTTCGAGGGACAGTAGAACGTTTAGAAGAACGAAAGTATTCAGTCACCTAGCATTTTATGAAAGTAGAAAATAAAATGAAAGAAATTAGTTTTCATTTAAAGAAACAGATGGGAAGGTATTGATTAAAAAAAATGTATTCATTCATCAAGGAAAGAAGAAAGAAGTTTGAAAAAAAAAAATACTATCATGAAATTATGATATATATAACACAAACATGACAATCCTATAAACAAACTGGACATTGCATGACCATATTAAATATATTATGAAAATGAATTCTTTTTAACATTTTAATAAAATGTAAATTGACATTGAATTAGAATATATTCTTTAAATACTGGACTTGCAACATCTAACAAATGTTTATAACTACCCTCAAAAAAGCAGATGCCGGAAGTTCTTCTGTTTGGTCAAATAAGATATTTAACTTTTTTTTAAATGACCTATAGAGTGATATGAGTGTTGAATTCATTACAAATAAAAAGAAAGTTATTTATATACGTAAAGCATATTGAATCTTTATCTTAGGCTTATTTAATTTAAATTAAATTTAAGTTCAATTTATGATACATGCCCAATGTTGGAACTCTTTTTATCCAAGAAAAGAGCTCCGAAGTGTTTTTGAAGAAGTTCAAAAGAACACTGGGAAAAAGGAAAGGCTATCAATTTAAAGGTACCATAAAAGCTAAAAAAAAAAAAAAACTATCAGAATAAGAAACAAAATAAACTGACAATATTGTCCATTAGACGTAAAAGTGACGCATTTGGACTCAGCAGTTTTCTGAAGGAAAAATATTTCAAACAGATGTGAAAGAATAAGCCATCTCTTATAATATTTATAAATTTATTTATTGTAAACTACTTATCTGCATATTTAAATATAATGTAATGTGACATTGATTAATTTATGTTGTTTGATGAGAGTTTTAAAATCACTTGCTTTTGGTTTCGCTTTTAATATTTTTACATAGCCTTTCTTTTTAAACATCTCCACATAAAATAAGTCAAGTTTAATTTAAATTTAAAAATTCATTCAAAAACCTTATTAATCACTTTCTAATTGGTAAAAACTTTTTTTAATTAAACATTGTAAAAATATATGCTACAGTAATGTTAAAGATAAGTATATTAATATAATATAGACAGTTATTTATTGAATGCAAGTATATAATTATTCAGAAATTAAAATGTATTATAACAATTTTACATGCATTGGTAATAAATAAGTTTTTAATTTGTATTTTTTTAAAATAAAATAGATAAGTCATAACATTATGCACATTGATATACATTTTTGTACCATATTAAAAATACATTCAAAACACTATGAGTACATTTAAAATACAAAATACAATAAGCACATTATTTATAAACATCAAGTCTTAAAACACAAACTCTGAATTGTACATTAGTTTACGAGACAATACAATTAATAACAAATATAAAAAAAATACATTTATTTACTTTAAATAGAATCATCATTGCTGCTATCAAATACTATTGGAGAATAAATTTCCAACGAATTACTACAATAAACTGGTGATTCTTTTGTGGAACTTAAATGCATTATTTTCTGCAACACTGACTTCTGAAAGTTTAATTTAGGTGTGCTATTACATAAGAAATTGAAGTTTCTATTCGAGGAATTGTTGCATATAATACTTTTGGGAGCAATTTCTTTAACAGAATACACAAATCTCGAATTTTCTCCCTGGTTATCTATAGAGGGACTCAAAAAGTCGAACTGATTTTTTACACAATAACTAAGATTGGGTAAACTGTCCTCTGAAATTGATTCTGTATTATTCACAAGAACCGACATCCTTTGAGGAGAATTACAACTTAAATTGTAGAAACTATCATCATCATTCTGCAAAATGTCTACATAACTTGCATCAGAATCTGAAAATTCCAGGCAAGCATATGGTTTTTCAACATTTGTTTTGAAATTAATACTTTGACGTGATTCATGCTTTGATTTCGAATCACCAATTCTTAGCTCTTTCATTTCATCATTTAAACTTTCAACTTCAGTGTTCAGTTGTGGAATCTGGTCTAAATTAATGCAAAATGATGAATTGCTTTTCAAATTGTCTAATGAAAAATTTGGAGAAGTGACTTCATTATTTGACAGATTTGTTGGTTTAACAGGAGATAATGAGATATCTGCATTTGTAGTTCGACTTATCAAATATTTATCTTTCTGTTTTGGAAAACATTCATATATAATTTTTATCCTTTCACTTAAAGGAAGATATGAAAAACTATCTGCAGATTCATTTTGAAGGGAATTGTACAGCACATTAGGAAGGCTTTGTTTGGTTGGTGTCAAAGTGTATAGAGAATCTACTGTACTTTCTGAAATTACCTTTTTGTTGTTTACTTTGGCAGACTTTGGCGATTTATTCTTTGCTTTTGACTCATCTGAAAGAGGAAAGGAAATTTTTAGTTCTATTCTTTAAAAATATTAAATAGCATCATAATAAATAAGCCTTCTAAATATTAAAAAAATGTGAAAGAAACAATATTTCAGAAATAACATTTATATATGAAAGTGTGTATGGTAACTAGTGATAACAGTAGGAATTTTGATATTTAATTAATACAAGGTACATGCAGTAGTCCTCCAAGGGCAGATACAGAGATAGCTGTTAGAAGGAGGGAATAATTATAAATGTATTTTTATACATATAATACAAAATATATCAATAAGTAGTCAAGTATAAACATAAAAACTAGTTTGGATAAAAAGTTATTGGAAATTGCATTTGATCTTACACAATTTTATTAAAGTTGAAATACACTTATATTTTGACCTTTGATATATCAACAGATTTTAGATTTTGGTGGTGTTACAGAATATACCATCAACCAAATAATTTCGATACCTTGCATTAATTAGTACACATTTAACCACAGCGTGTGATAAGACAGAACAGGTTCTCATTCCCATGGTGATACATGATTTATACTCCTTTTATTTCAAATTTTTTATTTTTAATACACAAGCAATGCCCAACTCAGATTAAAAACCAGCTAAAATGAATTTTACACAGTTTACAAGCCCTCAAGTAGAAACATACTACGGCTATGATCTAGCTCAAGTCACAAACCAGTGGTGTTATCAACAGGTGCTCAATCGGATGACCAAAACGATCATTGAAAAGGAGTTCAGGTTTCATGAGAAAAAGCTATTCTGAAATGTAAAGATGCGAATCCAACTATCACAAACACCTAACTTTAGACTCATATTAACTTAGTTATAATCTGATAAACTATGTTAAACACACACTCCCCAAACATTATTAGAATGTTGGATGTTTAAAATTAATAAAAATCAACTAACAAACAGCAGTTTTAAGTTCACACAAAGTTAGTGATTATGTTAACTTTCATTTTCTAACTTTCAATATTTTAGAACAGGTAGCAGATTTTAATATTAAGTGTATGTGGTTGAGGATTATTTATCTTGAAAAAATTATTTCATTTAATTATTTTATATTTTTAATATAATAATAAATTTTTAAGTTTATTCCTCATTGCATAATGTACAAAATTAATATAAAACAACATTGAAGCAGAGAAAGTACTAAATAATTCAAACACGCAAAATATTAAAAAATAAATCATTTAGCACATTCATGTTGACATACAGAACATGGATCACGTTAAAACTTGTATATTAAACAGAATAACAAGACAAAACCTACTTTTGGGTTTGTTCAAATCATAAAATTCTTCAGAAAGTTTAGGATAGGCCACTTTAAACCTTTCTTCAATTTCCAATATACATAAGCTTTCCGAAGTAGCATTAGATACATTGTTATCTAGAAAAAATTAATTTTTATTTAGTTAAATGTGAAAAGGCTGTTAAGTTTCAATACAACTCAGATGTGCTGTTAAGTTACGTTGTAAAAAGAACCATCCGATATTTCTGACATCACATACATAGCTAATAAAAAAGGTACTTGTTAAGGTAAATCTGAATGCATATAATATTATGCTGCTTTCTTTGCTGAACATAAAGTGGGGTAACAACATGATTTATTTAAGTTAGAAAAAGGGATGATTATTGGGAGCAAAAGTCAGCATTTTTGAAACAGCAAACTTTGTGTATTTTTCTTATATGTCTCTAGTGAGAGTGTATTATTAAGAATGTCCGATTGGAATAATTTTGTGGGACTTGAGATTAAATTAGCTTCACTGGCTGCTAATGGTGCATAAATTTGTAACTTTTTTTTATAGATTATAATTTTTTTTGTAGCAATAACTAGAATATGTAACAGAAAGAGAATATTAAGAGTGTTTAACAATAGCTAATAAAAATAAAACATTAAATGCGTATGAAAATTATAAAAACTGCATAATTAAAAGAAGATAATGTTACCTAAACAACTCCATTGCACTTCAAAGCATCCTTTACCATCTTTTATTCGTTTTTTTAGAATTCTTGATTAAGCATAAAAAGAGAAATAAGAAATTGTTATTTTCCTTTTTTTAAATCTAATTTTATACACATATGTGGTAAATAATTTAATATTTATACACAGTATACTTTATTTGAAAGACAACCTATATTAATGCTCATAAGACATTTTACTTAACAAAATTTTAGCTCTTTGATCTAATGTTAATTTTACTTCTACTGAAACCACCCTGAACTTTTTTCTACAAGTCTAAGAGACTAGATGTTATAACAAAGAGGTGTGATTTCATATTTAAATTTTCACTTAAAATACCCCACTCAATAATCACTCACAATTTTTTTTAACACTTTAACACATAGTTCTCTTTAAGTGATGCATTTACCAGTGTTACTACCTACCCCATCTAACTCAAGTGTATTACATGGTTTTTGAATAAAGTTAAAATGGTACAGATTTAACAATTTAATTATTATAGAGCTCAATTTTTTTTGTGAAACCATAAGTGATTACCTCAGAGGTTTAACTTCATTTAACTTTCATGCATAAGCTAATAATCATATAAATTTAATCAAGTATAAAATAAAGATACTTAGCAAGTTTTCTAATGCTCAAAATAATTGGCAGAGAATAAGAGCCCACGATTTTTAAGCTCAAGTTTTGCAGATAAATTGATAGGGCATTGGAGCAGAATTTTTTTTACACTAAACAAAAAGCCTTTTACAATAAGTTACTTGCTATACATAAAAAAATATTGTTTATAATTAAGAATTACATGTAACTTTTATGTTTTTTAAAAATATCAATAAATATTACTTACTTTATAGGTTCAAATAAGATTGTAATGTCCCTTATTAGAGGCTCTTTGCTTAGTTGAATTTGTTGCCATAATGTAATTAACGGAAAGCCATTCTTATGACTTTTTTCCCATGACCAGTTGAAGTAATCCCAAGATTTCTTCTGAAAAATATTTAAAGCACTTTCATCTTTAGTAACATACTTGAAGGCATAACTTTTTATCATTGGATTGTAGCATTATTTATCTCATATAAATTGTCAACATTGAATCAAAAGCTGGAAAGCAACTTGCCTGAAATTCTTCTAAATTTGGACACTTCCATTCTAATAGGCCAACATCTGGAATAACATCTGTGTAGTTCTTAAATTCTTCCACAATCTATGGTAAAAATGTAATTATATTTTTAGTTGTTAATATTATGGGTTTTTATGGAAGGAATTCATAAACAATATTAATAACAAAAAATAGTAAATTTATTGTGTTGGTATATAACTTCCCACTATAACACTTAATAGACAATGATTTAATTGATTATCAATAAGGCTTTTTTATATAGATAGCTGATATTGTTGCTCCAAGGAGTCGAAGAAAAGTTTATTCAAGTCGAATGTTCACCAATCCCTGTCAACCCTTACGTTGAGAAGACCCCCCCCCCCTGCTTTAAATAATTCTAATTTCTTATGAACAACAAATTGTTACATGGCGGTATTGGAAAGCGTGGTCAGTAAAACAGGACGTAGAACTAAAACATATTTATTATTCCGGAACGAAAAGTAAACATAACTAGTAACAGAACATGATTTCGAAACTGACAATGACCAGACGTCGACAGTATTTATACTGCCGACTGTGCGTAGACGGGTGCGCATGCAATGCGCGATGCTGCTGACCCCATGCGTCGATGGGTGCGCATTCACTGCGTGTCAAATCATAACACTCCTTCCTCCCAGTTAATGCGTCACAAAGTCTCTGTATCTTTCTGGCTTTCGAATCGTTCGTCTTGGACGTGATTGTGGAAGATCAGGTGCTTGTTGACACACAACTCTTTCAGATGGAACACTTGGACTCTGTGGCACTGTAGAAGTTGACGGTTGGCCATTAGACAACTCTAACGGCTCTTCTTGATCCACAGTTGGCATAACTGGTTCAGGAGCCTGCGATGGCAAGTGGAGGGTAGGCCTAGTGGATGGTGGAGCACGCATCATCTGGTCAACATGACGACGCACTATCTCTCCAGAATCAGTAGCAGCTCGATAAGACACAGGACCTGTCGACTGAGTCACTACAGCTGGAATCCACTCTGGACCTTGAGAGTAGTTTCGGACCATTACTGGATCATCCACCTCGAACTGTCGCAATGGTCGATCACTAGTTTTCTCAAAAGCTAGTTCCTGCTTCTCCCTCTGATCTTTCAAGAAATCTGGGTGCAGCCTGTCTAAACAGCTTCGTAGTCGTCTTCCCATCAACAGCAATTTCCTTTGCACTTAAGGGAGGACACTCGAGGTCTTCCATGAAAAGAACCTCATATGGGGGAGGAACCTCAGAATCCGGTACTGGCTTTGGAATTCTACTTAATGCATCCGCGTTCCCTATCTTTTTCCCTGGCCTATGAATGAGGGAAAAATCATACGCATTTAACATGAGAGACCAGCGCAACATTCGGGGAGAAACAATCTCGGGAGTTGGCTTCGTACGACTAAATAATCCCAACAATGGCTGATGGTCAGTAACTACTGTGAACGTATGCCATAAAGGAAATGATGAAATTTCTTAATAGCCGAAACAATGGCAAGTGCCTCTTTATCTATTTGCGCGTAATTCCGCTCTGTTGATGTCAAAGTTCTGGACGAAAATGCGACTGGTGCTTCCCGTCCATCCTGCAACTTATGACTTAACACAGCCCCTACACCGTAAGGAGATGCATCGCATGTAAGAACTATTGGTAACGATGCATCGAAAGGCACAAGCACTTTGGAAGAAGAAATCAAATCCTTTAAGTCATTAAAGGCATCTGTATGCATTTTTGTCCACTTAAACTCAGCATTACTGTCCAACAACCTATGTAAAGGCTCAGCAATTGTAGCTTTATTCTCAAGAAATCCATGATAAAAGTTAATTAAGCCTAGAAATGCACGCAAGCGCTGTTTATCAGTAGGAATTGGTACAGCACGAATAGCTTCGACCTTAGATTTAGATGGATATATACCCTCTTTATTGACACGATACCCCAGGAAATCCACTTCTTTTACCCCGAAAAAGCATTTTTCCTTTTTTGCACGTAAACCAGCCTTTTTAAGCCTACTGAGAACTTCAGTTAATCGGCACGCTAACTCTTCACGTGTTTCTGCACGAACTAGGACATCGTCAAAATATGGTATTACCCCCTCTAATCCTGCAAAAAGTTCTTCCATTAAACTCTGAAAAGTCCCGGAGCTACATTTACCCCAAATTGAAGTCTATTTACCTTAAAAGCTCCCTTGTGTGTTATTATAGTCTGAGCCTCCGCAGATTCTTTATCCACACGCAGCTGTAAATAAGCCTGGGCCAAATCAATTTTTGCATAAAATCCACCCCCTTTTAGATTAGTTAACAAGTTGTTAATTGCTGGTATCGGATAGGGGAATGCTGCCATAGCCTTATTAAGTGTGGTTTTATAATCTCCACAGAGTCTCACCTGCCCAGACGGTTTTAACACCGGAACTACTGGAGTAGCCCACTTTGGATTATTATAAGGCTCTATAACTCCCTCTTCAAGAAGCTCTTTTAAAGCAATTTCTATTTTTGCCCTAAATGCTAGTGGAACATTCCTAGCCTTACACCTGATAGGTGGAACCCTGGAGTCTATAGGTAGCTTAACCTCTGGACCAGTGTAAGCCCCTAACCCCTCACTAAATACTTCATGAAATTCATTCACTACTTCCAGAACAGGGTCAGAAATTGAATTTATCCCACTTATAGAAATGCCTAACGGATCAAACCATGAATACCCCAGAATGTTTGTGCAATTAAACTTTGCAACTAAAAGTTCCAATTCTGGGTTGAAATTTTTAAACTGAACCTCTACAGTGCATCTCCCAGCAAGGTTTATGTTGTTTTTCTGGAAATCGCGTAATTTTACCGAAGTGGTACTTAATTTTGGCCTTTTTGATCCAAAAATCTGTTTAAAGGTATTAAAAGAAATTATGGAGTAGTAGGACCCGGAATCTACCTCCATGTTAATCTCATGTCCCTCTAGTTTAACAACAACATTGTCTTTAAGGGAACTGCACTGCAAAGAATTTAAACAGTAATCATTTTTCAAAGAGCTGACCACTTCTATGCCATGTAATTTCCGGAAATTCGGATTTTTAGGCTCGTTGCATTTTTTCCGGCAGACACGTTCAATGTGCCCTTTATTACCACAAGCCCTGCAGTTTGCATCCCTAAACCTGCAATTTACGCGTTCATGTTGTTCTCCGCATCCATAACAAACATTTTTGGTTGAAAATTTTGTACCTTTACTAAACTCCGATCTTTGTTTACGTTCGCTTTTGCCTTTTCCCGACTTCACGTAATCCACGAATTCAGCACCCGCGACACGTCCCGAATTCAAAGAATGCATACTTTTTACTTCAGAAGCAGCAGATTCGTGGGCCAAAGCTTTAGAAACGGCATCCTCAAGAGTTAAACTTGTTTCCGATAACAACCGCCTCTGCACGCCCTCGTCTCGTAACCCGCATACGAGTTGGTCGCGGAGCCTCTCCGACAAGGTTGCATCGAAATCGCATACCTCCGCAAGTCGCCTTAACTCGGCAACGTAATCACTAATCCCTTCATTTGGATTTTGAATTCGCTTATGAAATTTGAAACGGGAAAATATAATGGATGGTCTCGGACTAAAATGAGTTTTCAAAACAGCTGTTATTTCGTCGAAAGTCTTTTGTGCAATAGTCGACGGCGTAATTAAAGACCTGATAATGCCTACTGTCTTAATACCGCAAACGGCAATTAAGGTAGCACGTTTCCGTTCGGCAGTAGTAATATTATTTGCCTCTAAATAATATGTTAACTGCTCGCAATACAAGTCCCAAGAACTAGGGTTTGATACATCGAACTCGGAAATCGAGCCGACGGCGGCCATCACGGGAGCGGGGTTCAGAAAATCTTTTAAACGTACTAAAAAAAAAATCCGCCCTTGTCAGAAAGAAGCAGTATTTCTCATACCTGCATCCGGGGAAACGCAGTAATTCTCATACCTGCATCCGGAGAAACACAGCAATTCTCATACCCGAATACAGGGAACCGCCCACCCGTGCCGCGAAAGTCGAACACACCTCGTCGCCAATGTTACATGGCGGTATTGGAAAGCGTGGTCAGTAAAACAGGACGTAGAACTAAAACATATTTATTATTCCGGAACGAAAAGTAAACATAACTAGTAACAGAACATGATTTCGAAACTGACAATGACCAGACGTCGACAGTATTTATACTGCCGACTGTGCGTAGACGGGTGCGCATGCAATGCGCGATGCTGCTGACCCCATGCGTCGATGGGTGCGCATTCACTGCGTGTCAAATCATAACACAAATAACTTAATAATTTCAACAATTTGCATATAAATGTCCATTGTACTTTTTAATCGGCAAATGTATAGACTATAGCGTCAATATTTATTTAAAGATTGATGCATAAACTTACAAAATTTAGATGCAATCATGAGATATTTATGTAAATCTAATTATGATTTTCTCCAAGTCTTGTTAAGCAAAAATTTACTTAAAATGAAAATATTTTACATATTTATTGTAAAACACGTAGAGGAGAATGCCGTTTATTAATTTCCAAGGTTGAACTCTCCCTTTTATTTTAACTTGTGTAAAGAATAATTTTGCTAATTTATTTGTATAATTCAGTAAGTATAAGTAATTTAAAAAAAATATATAAAATAAAATTGTTTTACCTGCAGATTTGGAAAATCTTTTAATTTCTTTGCAGCATGATACACTTTTAGTTCAGCTTTTTGATTTAAATTGATTTCCTGCGTTTTATGCCACGTACAAGAGCAAGGGTTCTTTTTATCAGATAAAAAACATGAATTTTTACTGTCACACATAATACATCCAGTTGTTTTATGATCGAAAAGGGACCCTGCAGGTGTGAAAATAAAAATAAGTGATGTAACAAGTATAATTTTAAAATAACAATAATTTAACTTATTTCGTGATATAGAAAGTATAATGAGCTTAATCGTAACATTGAGACTTTGTTCTCACTTTAAGAAGCATGATTATAAAAGTGCATCTGTATATGTTTAAACTAGCTCAAAGAATTTAAAATCAAACAAAGTGAATCATTTTCATTAAAATAGATAGATGGTATAAGAAAAATGTCCCTGATTTTACAGCAACACTAAGAAATGTTGCAATACATGCTTTATACAGAAACAAAGTATCCATGCTACGAAAACATAATAAATATATTGCATTGTAAACGAAAAATTATGAGCACTACTTATATTCAATTTATTTATATATATATAAAAAAAATTATACAAGTGAGATAGGAATAATAGTAATTAAACATGTTCGCTGGAAGCAGAGAATGTAAAAAAAGCAGTGAAATATTTATAGAATTATCTCTTCTGTATAGCTAGAAGAGCATTCGTTTCTTTATCTAAAATTGGGGATTTTAAGCAAGTTTTTTCAAATATTTTTTTTGTAGGTAATTTTTCTATGTCTTTTATTCTAAATTTCAATAATTCGAATATTCCTTAGCCACACAAGAATTGTTTACTATTCAAAGTTGAACAAGCTTTGCTTTCGTTTCTCCCTCCAGCCATAGTCCACGTTTCTATAAACAATTAAACTGCACATGCAGAACATAGCTAAGGCTTTTTATTTCTTTTTCAGAACAAAAAGGAAATATTGACAATTAAACTATGCAGAATAGACAATAATAATTGTCATTTTAGTGATCCAAATTTGAAAATTTCCATGATTTTTTGTGCAATTAACAAATTCCACGATGATTTCCCGGTTATGTTGCCACTCTGAGAAAGGATATTCTGATGAATTCAGACATATTAGATATAGTCCCATTGTAGTAGAAACTTATATCAACCTTTCAACATAATGATACAAGAGGCACACAATGAGGCTTTTGGATTAGCAGATATTAGTTTTGCTAAATGACAAAAGAATACAAAATATTCCGAGACAAAAATAAAGTTTTGACGGTAATTTCAAGATAATATTATTTTTATACATTGAAGTATATTATAGTTCATATAAAATATACGATAGTGAAATAATTATACATATAAACAACTATGGAACACAAAACGGCATAATTCATTTACATCGTATGTTATAAATATATTGAAAAGTAAATTACCAAAGTGAGAACACTGTTTACAATGAATTCCTTGCTTTTTAACAGCAGAATCATATCCTGGAAAAAGTTCGGATTCACTTTTTTGTTTCCAATCTTTAAATCTAAGAAAACCAAATTTAATAATTTATAACAATTATATTTTTGAAATAAAATATTCTTTTCAAAAATGAAAAAGAACAGATTAAAAACATCAATATTTTTTTGCTTTTTAAGCAAATTGCTAGATAAAATGTTACACTTAACGTTATATATAGCAATTCGCCAAATAATCTAATAGTGTTTAATAATACGGATTTTTGTGTACTACACAAAAGAGAAACTAGAAATATAAATTTGCTATATTTTAGTGTGTAAAAAATCAATTGCATATTGAGTTTTTTAAATGTGTTTTAAGAATGTTGAAAAACTTTATTAACTTTAATAACATTTTGATAAATTTAAATATGCCTGTACAATACTTATAAATGAATCACAAGTTTTTAATTTAACATTTTGAGGGAATCTGTGAGTGCACACCCAGTTTTCGAAGTAATAGACATAATTTTTAAAGTTATAAAAGATTTTCAAATGCAAAACATCAGAATTTGTTTTTTTTTAAAGTTATTCCTACCAAAATAAAAAAAGGGAATGTGTTAGAAATGCAAATTAACCTTTCTTGATGTGAAAACCAACTCACAATTTCGATATTTTTCTTGTTCGTCAGAGAATTAAAATTAAATTAAACTTGCCATCAAAATCGATTCCGTAGAAATTCAATTAAATATAATTTTTATTTACCTCTGAAGAAGATCATATCCTCGAAGCTCAGTTAGAAGTTTGACAACGTTTTTTTGCCCTATTCCTGGAATTCCACCTTTGCCATAATCACACCCTAATAAAAGTGCCAAAGCAATGAGCTTTGGCTGGTCCAAATCTAATGTATTTTTAGCAGATTTTAAGCTATATTGTATAATATGGGGTTCCTGCAAAATGAAAAAGACAAATGTCATAAAAATGCTTAAAATTAAATAAATAGCATTGTAAATAAGGTTTTTATCAATCAATTAAGCAATTTAGTGGAATATTAATTTAAAAAGGACGTCTTTCATTTAATTTGGTTTATGTTTAAATAAGCATTAAATAAGAAAATGTCATTCTTAATAACCCTATAAATTGCCATGGCTATAGTGAATGATAATAGTTATAATACATAATGAATAATAATGAATGGAACTATAATAATAGTTAATGAATGGAATAAGAATTTATTACAAGGTTCCCACTCAATATTTAGATCAAAATTCCCTGACTTTTCCAGGTTTTCTCGAAGATTTTCAAAAAATTCCAGAACAAGAATTAAGATATTTTTTTTGAAGCTGGGAAAAATAAAGTGACAATAAATAATAACCTAGCAAAGTATGCAAAATCGAAAATTTAACATTTTTATTTTTATGATTTTACATCAATGACAATAAAAAGAATATGATCCGCACTTATGGCTAACATTCTTAGAAAATTTCCCTGACTTTTTAGGCCATTTTCCCTGTTTTGCAGGTGCGTGGGAACACTGTTATTATCTAAGACAGTGATTACCAAATACTAAGAGGTCCCTGGCACATGGGTAGTAAACTACTTATACACACCTAACCTAGGCACACCTAAACTAAACTATATCTAACAAAAATAAATTTTAACCTTTCTGTCGGCACTGAAATATCGGAGAACAGTGTCAGCACCATACAAGAAAGCATCACCGTCTTCTGTAACAACCCCATCGACAATCTTAAAAAACAAAAAAATTAAATAAATACAAAAAGAAACTCTGTAATATGATATACGAGCATATTTTTTGGAATAATTGATAACTTATATTTATATTAATAATTTTTTTTTATTAGGATGAAAAAGAGATTGTTTGAAAACTTACGTTGTTGGTGTACAAGAAAGCACAAAGTGCCTCAGCTTCTCCTGAACTTTTGATGCAAGGCACACCCAAACTTTGTAGGAAATTTTTACACTGCATAAATTTATAAAATTAAAAAAAAAAAAAAAGAAGTAAAATCGTTAAAATAATGTACACAAATATTTAATACTGAAGCAAACTGGTTCCATTGAACCAGTTTGTTATTGATACCAGTTAAAAAAAATGCTATTTAATTTACTAGTTATGCAATAAAAGAAAATATCTAATATATTTTCATGTACAAAAAAATGTATTGGGAAATTTCTGATTCCATTCAACATTTTCTATATCGGGAATTTTTAATAAAATTTTTTAACTAATTAAATAATTTTTCCTCAAAGACAATTTTTAGTATTTTGAATACCAACTTCTACAATTAAAAAAAACATAGGAAAACTGACAAAATTATTAAATTTTTGCACAATTAATGAATTGTTACATTTTGTGGATTTTTTTCTATTAAAAAATGCTTTCTTACTGTCATTTATTGAAATATAAAATATATTTTTGAAATAAATTTCATATTACTACTCAATCATAGATTCTTATGCTACACTTCAAATTAAAAAAAAAAGTTTTATCTACTTTGTTGTAACTTAAAAATCGTCATTATCAGTAGGAACCACTTTATATGTCCCATTGACAGTACAAAGGGCATTCCTAGTTGGTATATTTTATATAACTTTTTATTCATTGTTGTGTTGGCAAATAATATTTACGCTTTGATTGGTCACATTCAATGAAACAAATTATAGCTAGATATAAAACTAAAAAAGAATAAAAATACTGAAATTGGTATACATAGCTGCAATATCAAGTAGCATTAAGAATAAAATAAAGTATATAATATAAGAATAAAGTGTAAATTTCAATTACTTGATTTAGAAGTTTATCCAAACTTGATCTGCTCACATTATCATTGCGAGAAACACCCTGATGGTTTCTTTCTTTAAATACAGCTTCTTTTAAAACAGGTACCTTTCCTTCGAGTATGAAAATGGGAAAGATTCCATTTTGCAAAAGACGAGATACACGGAAAAACAGATTTCTGTAAAGGTTTAAATTAAGCAATATAGGCGAAAATGGTTTAAATGCATTTAGTTCACACTAAAAACAAATCTAAAATGTGTCGCTGTAAATGAAATAACACAAATTTTAATGACAAGAATTTCTCAATATAAGAACTTCACAATACTATCAATTTAGCATGATTTTCATTCAATTAGGAAAATCATTCTTATCGCTCATTTATAAAATGGGATATCACCATACAATCTAAAACATTTAAATAAACAAATTAGATATTTGTTCAGTTATATTTTTGGTGATAAATATAATACATATTAAGCAGCAACTTATGGGAATATAGTATTTAATATTTTTAAAGTTAATGTTCGCTTTGGTTTGGTTAATTAACATCACACTAACAATGCTGCATATTTTTGAACCAGGGTCAGATGACGAGGACAACACTTAAGCTGTACACAATGCAACCTCAATAAGCATAAGGAGATTGTATCCCATCAGATTTAAAGTGCACCAGTCCAGTGTCCTCGCAGTAGAAATTGGAGGCAAGTTTGGACAACATATCGTTACTTCATAGCTAATTTGGCAGCCCTCCAATCACAAGTTCACTGCATTTTAGTATTTTTTGTTATCTCTGGTATCAATTGTATTCAAACTCACTACCCCCTCTGCTTTCTAGCTGACAATGATGTCTCAGGGCTAAGGACCCTTTGTTAACGTTTGCTGAAGACATATTTAAGGTTTTTTAGGCCCCTAAACGAAAAATTAGATTAATCTATTTTTTTGGCTAAGATAATAAGACATTATTAAAAACTGAGGGCTCTGCTTCTTGCTTCGCTAACGTTTCACCTTTCTAAGTGGATGTAAACAATATTTTGATGTATTTTCTTTAAAGACTACCCATCTTATGCAGGAAACATAATAGGAAAAAAACATTTTCACAGGACTGAGATCTTTTCTTTCAAATAGATAATTTAGAAAAGAAAACATAGCTTGTTTAAATCTTAACACTAATTTGTTTTTTAGCTTTTGCAATGTCTCTGCTAAATAGAGATTATACAGATCTGTATTATAGGACTCTTTTTTGAGAAGATTTTATTTTGCATTTTTTCCAGATAAATGCGGTTTATGACGACCCCTATCATTTCTTAGGTTAGTATTTTCCGATTCTTTCGATGACTTTCATTCAGGCAGCATACTAGTCAGTGGATAGGATTTATGCAATCAAAGCTAGGTGCTATAAATCAGCAGTAGTCGGAGGCCAAACACCTCAATTGCCCGATACCATAAAGCAATGTCAGAAGCCTCGTGACATTACTGTACAGTAATGCATTGCTTAAAACTGTCGGAAAAATTTAACAAGTTGCTGTCATTGTTTTAGCGACCAAAATAGTCAATAAAAAAATACCAAGTGCCCTACACAACTTTTGTTCTATAGAGACCTTGTTTCTATTTTAAGGAGGGCAAAGGCACTCAAGTAAGTAACATTGAACACTCAGTAATATAGGTTTAATGAAGGTTTTGGGGGATATTTTAATTATAAATCAAAACATAATTTTAGTCATAAAACTAGAATTTTGTACATTGAATCATAAACCCATGCAAACTCACTTTAAGTGTGGATTCTTTGATGTCTTCAATCCAGGTGTTGTCATTGCCTGCACAACCCATCCACTCAAATCAACAGCCACCCGTTTACCAGATAAACAGCTGAGATCTTTTCTTTCACCTAATTCCAATTCATCCAAAATTTTCCAAAGTCCTGTGACGCCCATTTCTTTGTATAATGTGCAAGTTACATAGTGTTGGGAAGGTTGTTTTTTACAAGTAAGTTCATTGTCATCTAACAAGATAAAGATAAAAGTATAAAATGGAAGTGTATTCAACAAAGTACATACGTACTCCAAAATATGCTTTGCAAAATATAAATAAGTGAATTACAAAGGACAGTGAATACCTCTTCTGATGAATGGTATTTATGTATTTACTGGATTGTTCATAAAGCAGTAGACATTTTAAATGTATAATTTAAATATAAGATAATTTTCTAGAAATCAGTGTTTATATATATATAATAAGATTATTTATATAAAAAGACGACTCTTTTTATTTTGATATACAAGTCGGATTATGTATATAAGCTTTTATTCAATATCATAACTATGATTTTTACTGTAAAGAGTTCTAAAAATGAACCTATGTATTATGTGTTGGTAAAACTAGGGACACATTCTTAAACTTTAGCTAAAGTAAAAAAAGTAGTGATCTTGTGATCGGAGGGTTTCCAGCTTCGCTACAAAATTACTAGAAAGTCGTCCAGAATATCCAACAAAAATTATACTGGCGTGTATACGGGACTGGTGCACGATAAATCTGATCGCGGTCCAAAGTCCCGACGTCTATTGAAGGCGTTGGTGCCAGTTCAGGTGTTTCCTCGTCATCTGACCATGGTTCTAAAATAACGAGGTGCATGTATGAATGTGTATGTGTTCCCGGGTCTTTCCTTCGAGATTGACCCCGAACCGTCGCCAATAGCCCACTGTGCAACTCTAGTGCGACGCTAATTAACAAACCAACCAACCTTAAACTTTAGCTAGATTTGTAAACTAGTAATAGTAAATAGGTAATGTTTTTCTTAAAAGAAGTTACCCCTATTTCGGACTAACTATATTTAGGAGTTTTTTACTTCAATTTAGTTCATGCAGACAAAAAAAAAACCTATAAATGTTTAAAGGAAGTTTTTAAAAATTAAAAATAATTATTTTAGTTATATTATTTCTTAAAGATTACCAGTTTTTTGTTGTTGATTTCGTTGTTGTCATGTGTGATGTTAAAGAAACGAAACCCGTGAATTTGCAACAAAATGTTTGCCAACTATTTGTTTACAAACATATTTACAAGTCGATAAAAAAAAATATTCATTTGATGACGTCATAAATGATCAAGTGTCTGGTTGGATGACAAAATTTGTATTAGAACTGCACAGTGGGCTATTGCAGACGGTTTGGGATTTATTCAAAAGGAAATATTCTGGTTTGGTTTGGTTAATTAATGTCGCAATAGAGCTGCATAGGGGGTTATTGGCGACGGTTCGGGGTTTATCTCGAAGGAAAGACCCGGGAACACATACACATTCATACACGCACCTCGTTATTTTAGAACCATGGTCAGATGACGAGGAAAAACCTGAACTGGCACCCAACGCTTTCAATAGACGTCAGGATTTTGGACCCCGATCAGATTTATCGTGCACCAGTCCTGTATACACGCCGTTAATTTTTGCGGATGTTCTGAACGACTGTTCTAGTATTTTGTAGCGAAACTGGCAACCCTCCGATCACAAGATCACTACTTTTTTACTTTTCTTTGTTTGAAGTCCATCGCCTAGGATCGAACCAGGAATCCTTGTATTCCCAGCTGACGCCTTTAACCGCTCGGCCACGGAGGCATAGGAAATATTCTAGAATACTGCCTCATAATTATGAACCATGGGGAGATAAAACTAATATTCCTCGTAACCTCAATATGCATTTCGACGCATTTAACGTACAACAGTCCCATAAACACAGTGGATATTTTTTGTATGTCCGAATTGAGAAATATGCTACATGGGCTGCAGCACGCTGCAGCCTAAGGGCCCACACCACACACACACAAATAATGTAGATTACTGAAAAGTAAAATAGGTGGCTCAACACTTTGTTTGAAAATAAATCACTCGAATAACAATTTTTTTTTATAAGTGCGAACAAGTTTTTTTGAGTGGCAAACTCGTGGTGAAGATAACACTGACTCGTATTTTTGAACCATGGTCAGATGACGAGGACAATACGTCAGCTAGCACCCGACGCAACCTCAAAAGGCGCCAGGGTATTGTACCGTGTTAGCATTTAACGTGTACCAGAGCGTGCATTGAAGATATTTTTTGGACGACTTTTGTAATTTAGGTACAAATCTGGCAACCCTCCGATCGCAAGATCGCAGCTTAACTTTTTTCAAAACCACTTCGGGTCGAGCTCCCAACTCCCAATACTTTGATTTCTAGTCAGATACTGTTCCTTGGGGGGTACAAGGCAAATTTTAGGCGAACATCATGTACGCGATGTTCCTCGATTAGTTATCCTCGATAGTACTGACCGCAAAAATGATTTTAGCGATAGTCTCTATCTTCTTCTTGAAAAAAGAGAAGAGCATTTTCTCATTCCACGTTTCTTATCAATGAGAAATACTTCTTTAATTTTACCCGTCAAGCTGCTGGGATGTTCTTTATCTGTAATAAAAGAAATTAATGTTACACATTTATAACTATAAATTTTAAATGAGAGGTAATTTGTATACGTATCATTTGTTAGATTCACTTTTATCGGTGTCCATCTTCTTCATAAAAGATTATTACTGTAGGTAAATTCTCACTTTAGGCCTCTTATTAATGATAAATTACACTTTTGTCTCTTTGCATCTGTCAAGCATAACTTTTGTTGTTTATTTGTAATAGCAAAGCATTTTTATACATTTATAAATATATCTTACAAATAAGAGATAATTCGTACACTCCTAATTTGTTATACTCACTTTTATCGTTATATTTATTATTATTATTTTGTGACTTCTTCTTTTTTAGTATCTTCTTGAAAAACAGAAGAGCAATTTCTCATTGCCCGTTTCTTCTCAATGAGAAATTGCACTTAACCCTTTTCTCCCGCAAGCAACTTCCCTTTTTTTTATCTGGAAAAAGAAAAGCTAAGTTTACATTTATAATTATAAAGCATGAATGAGAAATAATACGTTATACACATAATTTGTCGCACTTATTTTCATCGGTGTTTAAGGCACCATCATTATTTTCTTCTTCTTGAAAAAGAGAAGAGCAATTTCCCCATGCACGTTTCTTATCAAAGAGAAATATAATTTTCCCCTTTTCACACGTCAAGCTGCTTTCTTGTTCTTTATCTTCAAAACAAAAGCAATGCTAAATATTTATATTTATAAATTTTAAATGAGAGATAATTCTTTAAACACATAAATTGTTACACTTAGTTTCATTAATGTTTTTTGGGATCTTCTCTATCTTCTTCTTGAAATAGAGAAGAGCAATTTCTCATTGTGCATTTCTTATCAATGAGAAATTTCCCTTATATCTTTTCACCCGGCAAGCAGCTCTCTTGCTCTTAATCTGCAATAAAAAAAAGCATTTTTATGCATTAATAAATATCTTATATATTATTTCAGTAATAAAGATCCCTTTTGCTAGTCTTACACGCAACGGATCTTAACATGTGAGTTATATATATATAAAAAAAAAGGAATCTGGAGCAGTGACGAATCGTACTTTTGCCTCATGAATATTAATAGTTTTTAAAATGCGTTTAATAAAAATTAGTAATATTCTACTCAAACTGTCATATTAACCCTTTGCATTCCGTTGGCGTCGCTCAGGCGACAACATAACGACTAGTTCTTTTGGTTCCCTGTTCTTTAAAATAAACGAGAACAGCACGATCTTGTGTTTAAAAAAATATCGATAATTTTTTCAACTCGTTCTTTTTCAGATCCAAAACAGATTTGGTTTCTTTTTTCTATAAGCGTAACAAATTCTTGGGAAAAGAACATAACGATGAATAACTGTTCCGAAGAAAGAACGGAAAGCGCAAAGAGTTCTTGGACTGCAAAGGGTTAAGATATATTTAAAATGTCGAGAGTATTGAATCATAAAAGTGGTGAAATCAAGAGGAACTAACACGTTCAAAATGGACGAGATAATAATTTGATTAGCGTACACGTCAAAGTCTAGTGCAATATAGAAACAGCATAATTTTTCATTTTTGTTTAGAGAAATTTCTCACATTCTTTTAAGATATATTTATTTTGGAGTAGAGACCTTATTTACAGTATAAATACTTAGAATCGATGTTCCAAAGAATAGACCAATTCAATTAGAATCAATACTTATATATAAGAATGGAGTGTCTGTCAGTGGAATCGAACAAAACCCCTCATTTTGAGTTTTCTCCACGAATTAGAATACGCTGATTCCGAAAATCACATTAAAATTTTTTTTGTCAGTCTGTCTGTCTGTTTGTCCGGATTTAACTCAAAAACTACTGCACGGATTTTTCTGAAACTTGCACCATGTGAACAAACTTTTCTTAGTTTAAAATCTGCACTTTGTTTCATGTGGATATCCGTAACCATTCAAAAGTTATAGAACTTTTTCCATTTTCTTTAACATTACGCCTATGGGAAATTTACATCTCGATCTTCCCTTCATAACATTATTGTTAAAAATCACCTTGGGGCGACCAAAAATATTTTTAGACAATACTGGGATAAACGATTCATTTTGATTGGCTGATGAGTAAATGTCGCCAGATGAATTAAAAATATCGCCAAATGAATTAAAAATATTGCCAAATGAATTAAATATGTCGCCAAATGAATAAAAAATGTCACCAGATGAATTAAAAATATCGCCAAATGAATTAAAAATGTCGCCAAATATTGCCAAATGAATTAAATATGTTGTTAAATGAATTAAAAATGTCGCCAGATGAATTAAAAATATCACCAAAAAATGTCGCCAAATATTGCCAAATTAATTAAAATATTGCCAAATGAATTAAAAATATCGCCAAATATTGCCAAATGAATTAAAAATATTTCCAAATGAATTAAAAATATTGCGAAATGAATTAAAAATGTCGCCATGTGAATAAAAAATATCGCCAAATAAATTAAAAATGTCGCCAAATATTGCCAAATGAATTAAAAATGTTGCGAAATGAATAAAAAATGTCGCCAGATGAATTAAAAATGTCGCTAGATGAATTAAAAATATCGCCAAATGAATTAAAAATGTCGCCAAATATTGCCAAATGAATTAAAAATGTCGCCAGATAAATTAAAAATATCGCCAAATGAATTAAAAATATTGCCAAATGAATTAAAAATGTTGCGAAATGAATTAAAAATGTCGCCAGATGAATTAAAAATATCGCCAAATAAATTAAAAATGACGCCAAATATTGCTAAATGAATTAAAAATGTTGCGAAATGAATTAAAAATGTCGCCAGATAAATTAAAAATATCGCCAAATGAATTAAAAATGTTGCGAAATGAATTAAAAATGTCGCCAGATGAATTAAAAATATCGCCAAATAAATTAAAAATGACGCCAAATATTGCCAAATGAATTAAAAATGTTGCGAAATGAATTAAAAATGTCGCCAGATGAATTAAAAATATCACCAAAAGAATTAAAAATTCGCCAAATATTGCCAAATAAATTAAAAATGTTGCCAAATGAATTAAAAATGTCGCCTGATGAATTAAAAATATCGCCAAATAAATTTAAAATGTCGTCAAATATCGCCAAATGAATTAAAAATATTGCCAAATGAATTAAAAATATCGCCAAATATTGCCAAATGAATTAAAAATGTTGCCAAATAAATTAAAAATGTCGCCAAATGAATACAAATGTTCTCCAATTGAATAAAAATGTTGCCAAATGAGCTAAAATAGAGGTCCTATATTTAAAACTATCATCACAATGGCGAAATTAGGGTATAAATAACAAAATTAATGTCGTTAATAAAAACCTCGCCAACTGAAGGAGGAAGATAAACCAGCCCTTTCGACTGACGCCATGTGTATTCATGTTCCAAACAACTTAACTTTATGACAATAGTGCTATTTGTTACGGAGTGGAATATTACAATGATGTTGAAATGGTCCACCCTAAAAGTTTAACTTAAGGTTTTCTATATTTATACCTCCATGTATCTTATTTTTAAATTATCACCACAAAAACATATTATTAGTATTCAAAAATGAATATTTGATAATTAATTTTTTATAAGAAATATTATCCGTAAATATTGACCCGTATGAAGTTATGTTGAAAGACGTCTATATAGACTCCGGTCGCCAATTGGCACAAAAGAAGAAAAAAAACTTCACCAAATACGATACATTATTTCGATTTGGAAGAATGCAATATTTTTACTTTGATATATTATTGCGTCGCCAATATTAAAACTAATGAATGTGCAGTTTACTACATGGGTTTATTGTCACTAAATGGTAAATTTTTATAAAAAAAATATGCAATGAAAAAAATTCAGGAATATTTATTTCACAAAAAGAAACATTTTACAAAAAAATCAGTTTAAATAGTAGTCGCAATAGCATGTAAAGTCGTGAACATAGAAATAGATTTAGGTAAAGATGTCGAATATGGGGTGAATTGGCGCATTTTTGAAAATCGGGAAATGATGGCGACGGCGTTTGGTAAAGCAACCCTATGCGCTCTGTTTACGGATGATGCGCACGCATCCAATGCACACAATCCAAAAGAACTCGCGCAGGAAGAAAGTAAACAAGTAACCACATTTAGAAGTTTAGCGCCTTGGCGAGAAATTCACCCCATCTGCGACATCTCAGCCTAGATTTAAGTATCTCAAAAAATACTCAAACTAATTTAATAAATCTGTATTTGGATAAAATTTATTTTTCACAGTGCACAGAGAGTGATATGCGATGGCTATGCTAACAAGACAAAATCGCGCAGCTCTCATTGCGCAAAGTGACCACGAGCAACGCCGGGCCATATTGCTAGTATTTAATATAATTAAAGTAGATAATTTATAGGAGTTTAAAAAGCTTAAACAAAATTAATTTAATCAAAAAAAGAGAAGTGTATTTAAATAAAAAAAAGAGTATCAAGAAGAAGGAAAATTTAAATCAAATAATGAATAGAAAAAATAATAAGATCTATTTAGGAAAGCATTAATTAGAAACTTAATTAGAAACTATTATTCAATACATTTTTGGGAAAGGTCAATTAGATTCTACACCCAGCCTCATTAATTTTCCGTGAATTAGCGAATTCTACTTACCTAAGCAAAAAACGAAAGCATATCATATCTCAAACGTTTAAAGATCTCAGCACAACGAATTAGTTAAAGTTACCTTAAGGTCACGTCCGCAAATTTTTTGTGTCATTGAACAATTCCAATAATACGTTTCATGCAGCTTTGGTTATGGATTAAAGAATTTAGGTTCATTGTTACAAACTGATATTGAAATTTTTTTTCAATAATCAATATTTTAGTTTGTGGTTAAACTTAATAAAGGGGCATTTAAACAGATCGTTTTGAAGATTAAAATAATAGGGTAACAATGGTAATTCTTATAATTTAATTAATACAGGATTAGCGTGCGAAATTAAAAAAATTGAAGGGGAACCGTGAGGTATGGGGCAGTTTTACAATATATATACAATATATATATATATATATATATATATATATATATATATATATATATATATATATATATATATATATATATATATATATATATATATATATAACATCAATCATGAAACAAACACATATAATAAATCATACATATTAATGCGAAGCGCTTGAAGCTGCATTAACACAAGGAACTGCAATATTTATTTTAAATCAATTTGAGTGAAAAGTTCATCCAACCGGGAGTCGAACCCGGGACCTCTTGTTTAGCGCACAAGTGCTCTACCACTGAGCTATCCGGAAGACACCAACCTCTAGAAACCTTTCACTCAGAACACAGATCGGAAGAGTAGACACATACAGACACACTACATAAGGGGTCCCGGGTTCGACTCCCGGCTGGATGAACTTTTCACTCAAATTGATTTAAAATAAATATATATATATATATATATATATATATATATATATATATATATATATATATATATATATATATATATATATATATTGGAAATAAATTTAATTATTCTATTTAGGAAAAAGAAACTCCAGTTTATCCTCCCACTGTCTCTCAGAGACCCTCACTCTTTCTTCCTGTGTTATTTCGCATTATTGCCTTTGTTCTATTTATCAAATTACACTCAAGGATTTTGGAATATTTGTGGTATTTTCATATGATAGACAATTATAAATTCAAGAGCAACCGACATAGATTGATAAATTCAGTATAAAATACAATTTTTGCTTTCATTGAAGTAGGTAATAAATAGTTTATTGCTGTTTAAATACTTCAAAGCCCAAACTTGATATTTGTAATTTAGTTGGTTAATGGGATTTTTATAACCTCTTTGATTCATTAGAATATTTAAAATTTATTTTAAATACTAAAAATTATTAAATGAAAGGAAATAAAAAAAAATGTATATTTCGAATAACGTCGACTACACTGTAGAAATGGTACTTAAAAATAAGTAAATATATGTACTCGTCTTTTTTTAAGTATAATTGCATCGTAAAGGAGCACATGACATACTCAAATGCGAATAACCATACTTTCACAAAAAGTAGCTATGTGATTTAATATTGCTAAACTTCTGTTAAAACGATTTTAATAAGACTTGACAAACTTAAGATAGTAGTTCGGAAGATGTTTTTTCACAATATTTGACGTTGATTGCGGAAATAGAAACTGAGTGATTGCAACTCAATTATCTTACTTTCCATTCTTTTGGCACACCTATTTTTTTAACATTTCTGCTGTTTATCGCAGGACTGCGATGCTGAACAACTGGTTTTGATTCCCGGTAAGATTTGGTTGTAATTGTTGATGTTTATTAAAAATGATTTATGAAGACAGCCTATGTAAGTAAGCATCTAATCATTGTACTAATTTTTGATTACATGTCTTTTTCAAAGTTAAAACTCATGTATGCAGAGCCATGATAAGCATCGAATGTAATAAAAAATAAGTTCATTTGGCTTATTTCAAGAACCTATTTTTTATAGAGTAGTTTCTCAACTGAAATTATTTGACTCTTTGGAGATGATAAGTATGACATGGTTTGTTTTAAGTGAGCTCATTTATACTTAGCAAGTTGACAAACTTAGCATAAGTATCTAAACTTAGATTATATATGAATACATAATACAATGCAAAATACAGATTTTAAGCTAAAAAATATATTTAAGAAAAATTTGAAAATTTAAAGGACATCATTTTCATTTGACAAAAAAATATATTTTTAAGATTTTCTGTTCGTAACAATATCCATCAGATATTTTGTATTAAAACTTATAAAATGAGCAGATTTTTATGTTTCTATTGATTTATAGGCGATTAACTTTTTCAGTATTGAAAACGTCAATGTATCTTTTTATTTTGTATATATCAATATATATTTAGTATTTTCATATGTTGACTTGCACAGGACACAATTACTGACTTAAGCAACTTTAAATCTACTAATACATTGTTAAAAATAGGTACTAAAAATAAGTAAAATGTACTTTTTTTAGTGCATTTGATGCTTATCATAGTTTCGAATGCATAATTTTCATTTTTGAAAAAGATATATATTCAAAAATGAGTAAAATGAAAAACAGCAGTTGCTTGCCTACATAGACTGTCTTCATAAATCACTTTCAATAAATATCAAAAATTACAATCAATACTTATCGGGAATCGAACCCAAATTCTCAGGCACCGCAGTCTAGTGTCCTATCCGTTGTATTACCAGGGCGAAGAGAAGAGGTTTTAAACAGAAGAAATGTTAACAAGCTGTGTAGCCCAGTAAATTTAGGATTTTATATGAAACTAATTTATAATTTGCTGAAAATTTCAGAATTAGTTCCTCTTTGCATGTATAACGAATCCTGAAAAGTCCCCTAACTTTCCATGTGAGCTTCAATCCAAAATGGCGGATCAAAGGTGGCCGCCAAGCACTCTTTGCCTTGTTTGATGTTTTTCCTCATATCTAAGTTAAAAATAAAAAAAATTCATTCTGTAAAAACCTGTATACTCTAAAAGGATTATTGTTTCGATATATACCATAAAATAACCGATAGCAGTTTTCAAATGAGAGAAAATTAATTTTTTTGACGTCGAAACCCAAAATTTCTGTGTTCGAAGTTTTTAGCTGAATTTATAATTTAGAAATATAAATAAATTGTGAAAAATGTTGTAGGTAAGAAAATGTTGTTTCTTGTATGGAGTTTTCTAAAGTAAATTTAAAAAAAATATTCAAAGAAAAATTGCTGATATATTCCGTTTTCTTAAGCAATCCAGCAGGTTTTTTTTTTTAACTTCGAAGTGAGGAGTTGTTAGTGTAGATCTGTGTTAAACTTAAAAAAAAAAACATGACTGTCTTTGTTTATAACTGTAACAAGTTGGGCAAGAGAGGGAAAGTGTGCGCGGTTTTTTAAAATGAATTGAAATGAAAAAGAAAAACACAAATTTTATAGCACTTAATTACATAAGAATAACAAAAATTTTGGCCTACAGTTCATAAATAAAAAAATATAGACCAGTCATTCAACATCATAATCATCATCTTCGAAACCGCTGTAGGAGGAGCTGAATTTTTGCATGACTCTCCTAAGCAAGAGGTACAAAACTTGGAGCACTGGAGGTCTGCCTTCTTGCATTGGCATCATGTCACAGTCTTTTGTTGCAGTTATTTTGCAGTCACATGATATTAGTTGTAAAAGTTCTTTGGAAGCTGCGGGAAGTGTTGAAGGCACTGGATTCAATCTACAATCCTTCATGAACCATCCCCATTCTGATTGCACGAGGTATCCCAGGAACATCACTGTACTTTTTACGACCCCAATCAACTAAGTACAACGAAAAGTGCTACAGTAACCAAAATACAAGAAGCTATTGGACCAATAAAGGATACCCTTCTCTTCCTACACGCTGCCACTGGATGCGAAACTACATCTGCAATATTCAGAAAGGGGAAATCTACAGCTTACAAGTTGATAAAGAACAATCACTAACTGCGTTCTTTGATTTTACAGTTCAACAATCCTCAACTTGATCCCCAAAAGGTCATTGAAATTGGTGAAGTATTCCTGGAATTCATTATTGGAGGAAAACAAATAACTTCTTTAGATGATCTGCGATACATAGGGTTTTAGCTACTTCTTTATTGTAACGGAAGTAGCTAAAACCCTCTCTTCAAACTTTAATTTGGCAACTCTTCCACCAACAAGTGCAGCTGCTTCACAGCATTCACTTCGCACCTATCATCAAGTTCAACAGTGGCTGGGGAACAACCTTGATCCTCCTAAATGGGGATGGTTCATGAAGGATGGTAGATTGAATCCAGTGCCTTCAACACTTCCCGCAGCTTCCAAAGAACTTTTACAACTAATATCATGTGACTGCAAAATAACTGCAACAAAAGACTGTGACATGATGCCAATGCAAGAAGGCAGACCTCCAGTGTTCCAAGTTTTGTACCTCTTGCTTAGGAGAGTCATGCAAAAATTCAGCTCCTCCTACTAGCGGTTTCGAAGATGATGATTATGATGTTGAATGACTGGTCTATATTTTTTTATTTATGAACTATAGGCCAAAATTTTTGTTATTTTTATGTAATTAAGTGCTATAAAATTTGTGTTTTTCTTTTTCATTTCAATTCATTTTAAAAAACCGCGCACACTTTCCCTCTCTTGCCCAACTTGTTACAGTTATAAACAAAGACAGTCATGGTTTTTTTTTAAGTTTAACACAGACCTACACTAACAACTACTCACTTCGAAGTTAAAAAAAAAAAAAACTGCTGGATTGCTTAAGAAAACGGAATATACCAGCAATTTTTCTTTGAATATTTTTTTTAAAATTTACTTTAGAAAACTCCATACAAGGAACAACATTTTCTTACCTACAAAATTTTTCTTAATTTATTTATTTCTAAATTATGAATTCATTATATTTCTAAATTATGAAACTTAGAACACAGAAATTTTGGGTTTCGGCGTCAAAAAACTTAATTTTCCCTCATTTGAAAACTATTATCGGTTATTTTATGGTATATATATATATAGACACAATAATCCTTTTAGAGTATACTGGTTTTTACAGAATTGAAAAATGTTTATTTTTAACTTAGATATGATGAAAAACATCAAACAAGGCAAAAAGGGCTTGGCGACCATCTTTGGTCCGCCATTTTGGATTGAAGCGCACGTGGGAAGTTATGGGACTTTTCAGGATACGTTCTAAACATATCTAAGAGCTAATCCTGAAAATTTCAGCTAATTATAATTTTTTTTCATATCGGCCCTGTTTTTGGTCTAAATTTACTGGGCTAGTGGCAAAAGAATGAGAAGTAAGAAAATTGAGTCGTAATAACTCAGTTTCCATTTAATCAATCGACATCAAATAATGCGGAAAACCATCTTCTGAACAACCATTTTAAATTTGTCAGGTCGCTTTGTTCAGATGGCTTGAACAGAAGTTGCGATTAGCAATATTAAATCACACTGCTCCTTTTTTAGAAAGTACGTTTACTTAAATTTTAGTACGTCATCGCTCATTTACGATGCAATTGCACTCAAAGAAAAACAAGTCTCTTCAGGTACTCATTTTTAAGTACTTTTTTTTATACAGTGTATAAGTCAAAAATAGATTAAATTTTAAGTAAAATACAATTTAGTAAAGAATGAAACCATTCAGAGAATCGGAGGATTTTGGATGAAATTTATCAAATTGAAAAAAATTATATTTCATTGACTAAGGCAGAGAATCTCCCTTATTTTATTTAAAGAAAAAAATTACACAAGAAAAAAAATTAAATTAGGGGAATTTACTCAAAATTATGAAAAAAAAAAATCAACTAATGTTTGTATGCTAGTGTTAAAATCAAACATACATAAAAAAATATATTATAGAATTCGCATTAACTTTGGGAAAATTGAATTTTTTAATAATTTATTTTGTAGTATGGTTATGATTTATTTCAATAACCCTTTTATATAGTTTTCATCTTCTCTATTATAAAGTCAATATTCGAATATAAAAATAAACAAGAATTTCTTTATTCAGACATTCTACCTCAAACTCCTCAAGTGGATTTCACTAATAAGATATCTATCTTCAGGCGCTATTCGTTTTATCGTCAGATACGTTTTGATCCACATTACCAAATAAAAAGTCTAAAAAGTTAAGGAACCGTATCCAAAGTTGTAAAGAGATATAAAACTGACATTAATTTATATATTTGCGTAGTTTTTATCAACTACTTTCTATTATTTACTTTAGGTCTTGAAAGACATTTTCCGCCACTTTCACTTAGTAGATTTCGCTTTTGTCACAGGTTTTAGTAGCCGGGGGCGGCATCATTTTTATGTTCGAAGTTATCTACGGGGAACAAAACGATCACGGTTCGAGGAACTAACTTCCCGAGACCCTCGAGGTAAACGGTTTTATGTCTTACAAACATTATAAAGAACAACAAAGAAACAGGCGTCTCTGAAAAGACGTTACTTTTTTGAACTTATGTCATTTGCTGCGAAGTTTCTTTTTGGAAGGGGATAGCTCAGACCCCCGTTAAGTTTTAATGATGCACTTTTGAACAAATTTTTGTTGGGGGAAATATTTTGGAACCAATTTGCTTTCAACTGTGAAATCTATTTTTCATTACCGACGACGGTGGCCATTTTAAGAAAATTCCAGCGTTTCCTCGTTTTTCGCATTATTTTATCGTTTACAGAACTGCTGATGCGTTTTGTGACAGTTATTCTCAGTTTTACAAACTGAAATAGAATTGTGAAAAACAGATAAAAAGTTTGAAACGTTATAGTTCTTCTAAAGGGTATTATTAATACTAAAATTGGCATGGCTTGTGCGTACAATTGCTTGAAACATTCGATACATTTAAACAGTTATAGTTATACATCCTTGGTATAAATATATTCATAGCTCTTCATGTTCTTTAAACCTCTTGATGTATACTGTTCAGTGCTATTGGACATCGCATTTCTATTGAACGCGTCCACTTACACTGGTCAGATTTTTTTTGACATGCACTGTAATAAAAAGGAACTTAAAAGTTAATACCTGTACCTACTCGTTTTTCTTTGAGTACAATTGCATCGTAAATGAGCGACGACGTTCTCGAATTTAAGCAACCTTACTTTCGTAAAATGAGCAGTGTGATTTAATATTGCTAATATCAGTTCCTGTTCAAGCCATCGTAACAAAGCGACATGACAAACTTAAAATAGTTGTTCAGAAGATGGTTTTCAATGTTATTTAATGTCGATTGCTTAAATGAGAACTGAGTTATTATAACAGTTATATTACTTTCCATTTATTTGTCACACCTTTAAAACAAGTCTACTGTTTATTAATTATTCACGTCACCCTGATAGTACAGCCGGATAATGAACTGGACTGCGGTGCCTATGGATCTGGGTTTTATTCCCGGTAAGTCTTGGTTGTAATTGTTGATATTTATTGAAAGTGATTTATGAAGGCAGCTTATGTAAGCTAGCATCTGCTCTTCTAATTCATTGTTCCTATTTTTGAGTACATGTTTTTTTTTAAATTATGTATTCGGAGCCATGATAAGCATCGAATGTTATAAAAAATGAGTACATTTTACTTAATTTTGAGTATATATTTTTAACAGAGTGTTTGTAGCAGTATTTCAGTCTGTCCATCAACACTTAAAAAATTAATGGATCAGACTAAATAATCTTTTGATTTGGCAACGAAAACAATAAAAAAAAATCAATTTATAGCAAAAGATTAAATGTTTAAAGCAACAACTTTATAGAGGAATAATTTCAAATTATATTTGAAGAGAAAATGGTAAAGCTCAATCCAGGCGATTTTCCATTTTAAATGTTAAAAGCAACAACTTTATGGAAGAATTAATTCAAATTATATTTGTAGAGAAAATGGTAAAGCTCAATCCTGACGATTTTCCATTTAATCTAATATTTAATATCATCACTGATTTTATCGTTGGGTATTCCATATCATATTTATTTCTCAATACCAAATAATGAACAATTTGAGTTTATTGAGAGTCATTGAAAATGGTCAATATCAAAAAGGAAATTTTGAGATAATTCCACTTGGGAAGAATTCAATGAGAATTTTGAAATAATTCCACTTGAGAAAATTTCAACGAGAATTTTGAGATTATTCCACTTGGAAAGACTTCAATGAGAATTTTGAGATAATTCTACTTGGGAAGATTTCAATGAGAATTTTGAGATAATTCCGCTTGGGAAGACTTCAAAAGAATTTAATGAAAACTTAAAATAGAATAACCGTTTCAGTGAGCAAAAAGGGGATTATCCTCAAATTACATTTAATACTTACAAAGTATTTTAAAAGTATATTGACCATATTGATGTCATTCCTATATTTTAAAAGCATTTCATGGATATGACACAAATATAAATTCGAATATTTATCGTTATTTTGAATAATTTTTCTTCTCCTCATGTTACTTTTTCCTACTTTTACAGTTGAAACCTAATCACTCATCACTGTCAGCATCGGTACTTCAAGTATGTTATGAAGAAAAATTCCAGTATCATGATTGTCAAATCTTTATAGCTATATATACTATATACATGGCTCTATATCTCCTTCGAATCTTTTATTTATTGCTGCATTTACATACATCTCTAAACTGGTTGTTGGGATAGCTGTGAAGAATACTTATGAAACTGTCAAAAGCAGAAGAGAAGTCAGAAGCTTTAAATTGCGAAATAGATGAGGTGGTATTTTCTGAACGTTGTTTCATTTGCGTTTGCTTGCCGAATAAATTGCAGCATGCAAGTTTACTCTTCAAAAACGCAATTCAAATTCAAAGGTTGCTAAAAGAGCAGTTTCACAGTGTTTCATAAAAGGATCTTGGATATTTCCACAAAGAGGCAATAATTCATCCAGGTTTATTTGGAGTACTTTTTTTTATTTAAGAATGTGCAAGGACAAGTATATAAACTTGCTTTAAAAAAAATTGTGACAAATAAAATAGGAAAAAACGTAGTTTCGAACTTAACACGCGTAATCTATAATAATCAAAGAGTCTGCCTGCCTGTAGTACGCAAAACACATACCTCATGGAAATGTCTAACATTTTCAATTTAAGTACTATCAAACCTCTAATTGTGCACTTGAGAGCTATAATTAAAAAAATTTAGTTAGTTTTTTTTAATTAATATTTACAGTTTTCATCCAATAGAAATCGTAGAGCCGTAGTGAGGGAGAGCTGCGCATGCGCTATGTAGGGATCAGGAAAGGTGTCAACTAGGGGGGAAATTAGCGAAGGTTATACAGCTTTTAGTCTGTAGAGTATTGCAACTCGGAACAAATGGTCCAGGGTTCAAATTCCGAAGAGGGCAACTCTATTTTTTAATCTATAACGGGTTCCCAACAACGCTAGACAATACAGCTAGTGAAAATTAAGACTATATGATATTGTAAAGCCCGGATATCTAATATTATTAGTGACATTACAAGCCGCAAAGGTTTTTCAGCCTAATCTAATAAAATTACATAAAAGAATTCCTTGAAAAATTTTTTAGGACTAATTAAATAAAACAACTAACAATAAGTCCACTAATTGAATTCAAAAAGCACATGCATCTTATATTTTATCGGATTTTCTTCTTCTATAAGAGGAAGTGGGTTGATTTTAAATTAAAAATGCTTTTAGATTTGTTTTTCCATCAAGGCATAATAAATTATTTTAACTTATGAGCAACTGTGGAACTGAAAGCAGCTGCTTGAAAAAGTTCTTCAACCAATTTGTTCACTCCAGAGCTCTAAGAAAACTCGGCTACCGAATCCAGTAATCAGAGGCTTTTTTTACGAACGTCTCACCTCGGATGAAAAGTTCTCTTAATTAACAGAACCAAATGTCAGAATTCTTTCGGAACTTTTCACGCTTTAATTAGTGCGAAAGTGGGTTCTCCTGTTAACACAATTATTGAAAATTTTTGCTTGTTTGCTTTGCGACCCTCGGATTTTACGAATTATCGTGTGAACGTGCCAGACGAAAATAATCTACATAGAAGATGCTGCAGTGGGGGACACTGGTTATTTGTTAAAAAATATATTGATTTATTAGGGCTTATGATAGTTTTGCTGGTGGCATCACTTTGAAAGGTTAGATAAAGTGAATACTAATTAGCTCTTGTTTTAATTTATTGATAACTACAGTTTGTAGGTGAATGTTTAATTGAGTACTGTACATGCTTTTCTATGTTGCTGAAAACGGATACTATTATTGGGGCACAATAAAGGTTGGAACGTCTTGCGTATATATATATGTATATATATATATATATATATATATATATATATATATATATATATATATATATATATATATATATATATATATATATATATATATATATATATATATATATATATATATATATATATATATATATATATATATATATATATATATATATATATATATATATATATATATATATATATATATATATATATATATATATAATGCTTAATGCATAGCGGAAGGGGATTTTTTAAGGATTAAAATCAACTATCAGCATTGTAACATATAAAAGTTTTAAATTAATAATTGAAAATTGCTGAAAAGAAAGTTTGAATTTTTATTTGACTTATCAAAGTTTAGTAGTTAATTTCGTTAGTCCATTATCAATACAAAATATTTTTTTTAAAGTATTGCAAGCCTCAGGCTTCTATTAAATAAAATGTCTTTTCATCAAAAAAATACAGTTTATATAAATTTTTTAAGATTGTTACTAGGAAAGTGATATACTTACACGTTTTCAAGTGAATAATATATTTAAAAATAATTCTTTTAAATTATTTTTTATATAAAATTGTTCAATGAAATTTCACTAGTATTCATTCGTTTACAACAAAAGAATTTCTTAAAACAAAGAAACTCCGAAAATAAAAAGCAAAGCAACAAAATTTTTATTCTTCCCCATCCGAGCTTCTCCCGGCCATTTTTCCGAGTTAAAAGTTTTTCTCGAAATAACTACGGTCACAGTTAGAAAGCAAGCTCAAAAGAACTTTCTGGTGTGTTGCAGACGACTGGAAATGGAAAAGTTTCGTTAAGCAGTTTAGCCTAATAGAATCTCCGTTCACCGCGAAGGGTTCCCTTTGTGGAATAACACTCAGTATTCCGCAGTCGTACAAGACGGAGGACCAAATAAAAGATGTGAGAAAAGTAATTTTTTTAATACGTAAGAAAAATTCATGGTGGAACGACAATGGAAACCCGAAAAGGAATATTGCGAGGGAAGGAAAAATGGACTCTGAGAATAGTCCCAGATAAGACCGGGTCTTTTTTTTTTGTACCTGTGTATTATAGTCGGAAAGTATTTTGGAATTTCCCCTCTAAACGTTTGTATGTTCTTTTAAAATATTATGAATGCGGGGGATGGGTTGTGATGGTATTTATTTTCGATATTCGAATTCCTCTTGCTTTTTTTGTGATTCTTGAGGAATATATAACTAGAAAAATGAAGTTCGGACTTCGATTAATAAATTTAGAAATTATCATAAAATGCATGTTATTTCACAATTGATGCTTGCTATAAATTTAGTTGAGATAACAATGGAACTTTTGGTTAAAATTTCTGCTACGCTTTGATGAGTTTGTAAATGTTTGAGTGTTAAATATTGTACGAAATATGTATTTAATGTGTCGTCTAACAATGTTATTTTTTTAATTATTTTATATTTTATTATCGTTTTATTTTTTTGCCTTAATTGTATATGTTATTTGCAAAGCTTAAGTTAATATTTATTTTGTAATGAAAATTTTATATTCATGCAAAAGTATCGGTTGAGAATGCTGCACAAATAAGAAGAAACAATACATTAAATTAATAATTTAATTAAAAGTTTAATATTATTTATTATATTAAACCTCTTAACAGTGATTGTTTGTTTATATTTATTAAACTTGTTAGGACATGCATAGAATTCTTATTAATCCATACAAAATTTGATAAAACTAAATCGAAATTTAATAAATAAATTATGAAATGTATCTTTCTTGAAATTATTTAATAAGCACATTAAAACCGATATATATTTTTATGGATAATTATTACCTAAATGAAACATTCAAATACACGTGTGTTATATTAACGTTGCATAAAAATAAACTAACTACGCAAAATTGCAAAAGATATTCAATATGTTTTTAATTTCGAAAAGGAGAATCTTATATTATTGTAATTTGTTACATACAGTTAAATGTAAACGTATAAACTAAAGAAAGTTGTTTAAATTTTCTTTAAAAACTGATTTATGCAAGTATTTTATTCCATACGATACATAACTTTTGAGTCATTACACTGCATATATATTTAAAATAATAAAGCTGTTTTTTTTATAAAATTTCATGCAAAATTGTCGTGTAAGATAAATAATGTAAAATAAGTTTTCAGTTTAAGAGAGATTTATTAAAACTATATTATACATGGAGTATTTACTCCATTACGATAATAAACAAACACATTGACTTTTTTTAGGGGGGGGGGGGAGTAAAGTAGTTTGAAGTCGTGAAAAATGCGATTCAGAATTAGAAAATACCCACAATATTTTGATTGATTTGAATTCGCATTAAATAGCAAGGAAAATTGTCTCCAGTTCAAAAAAAGAATGTTTACAGCCCCCCTCCCCTATTTTCTCAAGAATACACCCTAATACTAATAGCGAAAAAAATCTGTACTATTAATTACTGAAATTTATTAAATACCTTAATTTCTGAATTGGTATTTCTGGTATTTAGTGAACAGTTTTCAATTTTTCTGTATAAAACCTTTAGTGTTTTTTTTTAAAAAACCAACCTTGATTATCACAAGTATGTTATAGCGAAAGGTTTTGCTAACGTTTTGGCTGGGTAAGTACATTTATTCGTTACTAGATGCCGCCATCTGACCATGCTATGTTTTAACTCATGCGGTGCCAACAGTCTGTTGTAATATAATATGAATCTTATTTATTAAATTCATGTTCGGAATATGTTATATCGGGATATTTTTATTTGTCATGACATATCAAATTGAAAATTACTAGTAATAACAAACCATTTCAATATATCTTGTATAACATATATATCTTCGTTTTAGATTTCTAATTAGTTTTACTTCATGCTTTTTTAACCGTTTAAAGTTCAGTTGTTGTCATTGGAAGGCAATTTAATAAAGAAATTTCTTAAAAGATTCTTCAAAGATATGTTATTTTGGAGAATTAAATGAGGTTTTGCATAGAAATTTTTCATATTCATTCGAAATCGACAAGTTATCAGAACTTGTGATAAGAAATTAATAAATTTGATAGTAAAGGCGTTATATGATTGACATAAATAAAGATATATCGCAAAAAAAAACTTTTTTGAACCTAGAAATCGGACTTTATTTACAACGGAGACAAAGTAAATTTTTATAAAAATATTACAACTCTTAAACCTGTTGACATAAAACCTACAAAAAGTTAACCTTTAAAGTTGCCGAAACCGTTAAAATAGAAAGTTTCTGGTTGGCAGTATCATCTTTTCTTGTCATTAAATAACAGTTCTCAATCTAATTCGTGATAGTTCAAGCATGAAAGGCTTAGCGAAATTTTTTTAAAGCATAAGACTAACGTTTGAATTATGACCGATTGCTTATAAAAAATTCAAAACAGCACTTCTTAAAAATTTTGATTTCGACTAAGTGACTATATTTCTGACTATAATGAAACAAATTACATTCTACACATTCTTTGAAATTGTCATTATTGTTAAAAAAAATAAACTTTTATATATATATGTGGAGTTAGAGATGAGTGATGATTATCAAAATAAGGGACAGTTTAAGTTTATAACGTTTTTATTCCATGCTCTCGTGGATAGAAATCCACCTTCCTTCATCAACACTTCTCTAGCTCTCTCTTACTACTGATCAGTGTTGTCAGCGACACCCAGGTGGCGCTGGAACACATTACAAAGTAACTCCCTCTAGTGGTGTGTATCCGCACTAGGGCATTCCGACACTTGGGCAATCCTGACATATTACGCCCTCGTAATTACAATGATACTAAAATACTATACATTATATTACAATACATGACATTACACAACTACACATATATGCACAATATTGATATGTTAATCGTTATTCTATTATAACTTAACATTAGTTTTCAAAACACCTACAAATCAATTATTATCTTACTTAAAATTTAAAATCTCAAAACATTATCAAATTTATTATTGCAAAAATTTTAAATACTTAAATCACTTTTTATCATTAGAGTTCTATATGTTCTAAAAAATAAGTGTTCCAAAAGTTTCGAAGTTAAAAATGTTCCAAAGACTTTCAATACTGAAGAAATTCAAACCTAAAAATAATTAACACTAAAAAGTTCTTCACTTTTCACCAATAGATTCTTTTCAAATCCTTTCAAAAATGTAAGCATCACAATTAAATTTTAAAAAATAAACATCAATAGTAAAATTAAATCACAAAAATTTTCAATGATACACCACTTTCATTCTTTACTGGTATTATGCAACACTCAACAACACTTTATTACTGCACAGCTGTTGTAAACAAAAACAAATAAAGCTTCTTTCAGAAAAGAAAAAAAAATTACTGATAAAAATATATCAAAACGGCTATTCGATTTACCAAATAAAAATAAAAATAATTTCGCAACCTCAAATAAAAAAATAAACAAATATTCCACATTTCGCAATTCTGCATACAACTTTTTCGTAGCACAAAAAAATAAAGATTCACTTCTTGACGGCTGCAAGGGTTGCTTCACAGAAAAAAGAAGAAGATAGTTAACGCCAAGGCCGCTCACTCCTTGTTTGGCGCATTGGCATTCTCAAGTTGGCTTCTGTATTTGGGCCATATCTTCGCCAAGGTGGTTGTGTTCGTTGATCCTGATCCGTGATTGGACCGCAGCTCTCAACTATGGATCGGTGATCGCCAAGACGTGACTTCTGTCGCCAACTCCACTCGCTTCCAAATTGTTGGATGGTAGGTTTGCTGCTCTTAAAGCCGTTCCTATGATTTGGGCTTGCTCGCCAATTGCAGACTTGGCATGTTGTATTCCGTCGCCAACCTCGTTCGTTTGCATCAGTTGGTTTGTATTTAGTTGGAAATTGATGTTCAACTTGCGAGCTAATTCGCCAATTGTGGTTGTAGCTTTTGCTCTTCGGGAATTTGTATTTTGATTGACTCTTCCGATTCCGTTTTGTTTTTCGGAAATGTTCAAATTGGTTTTGAGAGAACATCTTTGAGTTTTCTTTTTTCGAAGCGATTCTCAAACCTACTTCGCTTATTTTCTTTGGTGCACAGTCTTTTTCAGGCTGACGCGCCGTCTGTGTTTGCAAGTTTTGCGATGATATCACTCGTACCAATCCACATCTAAGTGCGTTCGTACTATTGACTTCACTGTCATCTTTATTTGCCCTGCACTCGAAGGATTTATGCCCGATTTCTCCGCAAGCATAGCATATTATTCCTAGTTTTCTATTCACCTGTCGATTTTGCTGGGTAGGCTCCCGCTCCTTCGCGTAAGCTCCTCCCGTCTGCGCGCTGGCGCCGTCTCGGTTTCGAATACCTGTAACCTCGTATGCCTTGTTTTCGTACGGCTTTGTGCTTCTTCTGAAGTTTCGTGCAGCTTGAAAATCATCTAATTTATCCGTTAGAGTTGCTACGTCCTTGATTTTTTGCAGTTCATCTATGAAATGCTCCTGCATCTCTCTCGGTAATTTTCTTTTGATTTGGTCGACTAACATGAGTTCTTTGAGCGCTTCGAATGTGTTTATTTCCATTCCGTTTAGCCACTCGTTTAGGTAGTTCTTTAAAACGTACGAAAAGTCTCTCCACGTTTGACTTGGTTCTTTCCTGGCAAAACTAAAATTTAGTCGGAACTGTTCCGCTGTCAGACGAAACTGCCTAAGTAGGATGGTCTTGATCTGTTCGTAGTCGCTCGTCACATTTTCCGGTTCTCTCGTAATGACGTTTGCGACCTCTAGTGGTAGTAGACCAATCAGGTGATTTACCCATGTATTTTTGTCCACTCCCAGTCGAACTATTTGTCTCTCGAATAAAGCCAGGTACTGCTAATGTCGCCTCCTTCAAAGGGCTTTATCACGTTACGACTGGAGACACTTGTTTGTTCTGTTGTCGACGAGTCTGTTCGACGGTTTTCTGCCTCTATTCTTAATTTCGCCATTTCTCTCTCATTAGTTTCTTTTTCTTCTCTTTCCGCTACTATGGCATATAACAGGTTTTTTGTAATTTCTTCATCATACCCTGTGTGCCCAGTTATGATTTTGCACATTTGTATAACCTTTGGGTTTTCCGGTGGAGTCAGATCCAGTTCGTCTAAAAGCACCATCAAATCCACCTTACGCGTCTTTGCCAGGTACGACATCTTGAGAGCAACAGTTAGTCACTTTTGTACACTCCACTATTGCTTTCGCACGTCGCTGATCCGCTCTTCACTGACGACGATGTTTTCGGATTCTGCTGTGTTGCGAATCGGATTTCGCTTCCTTATTCGACGACGACCGCAGTTGTCTCGTGGTGCGTTAGGCTTAGCCTCCGGTTACTTCCGTATTCCGATTCTGCCGCAACACTAATCCTCTGTTGCTCAGTGATTCACACACGGCCTCGAGCCCCCATGTGGAGTTAGAGATGAGTGATGATTATCAAAATAAGGGACAGTTTAAGTTTATAACGTTTTTATTCCATGCTCTCGTGGATAGAAATCCACCTTCCTTCATCAACACTTCTCTAGCTCTCTCTTACTACTGATCAGTGTTGTCAGCGACACCCAGGTGGCGCTGGAACACATTACAAAGTAACTCCCTCTAGTGGTGTGTATCCGCACTAGGGCATTCCGACATATATATATATATATATATATATATATATATATATATATATATATATATATATATATATATATATATATATATATATATATATATATATATATATATATATATATATATATATTATCTTTAATTTACACGTTTAAGCATATATCAACCTGACTACGTAAACCTTGGTAGTTTTTGAGCAGATTTGAATGTTATTAATCCAGCAAATTTCGACACACGATTTTAGTAAATTGATTTAATTCTAACGAATAAATATTGTCGTAATCAGTGATTATACCCATTATTGACTTTTTTAACATGTCTTCTGTTTATAACTCCTTCACGTCGACGTAGTAGTACAACGGATAAGACTCTTTACAGCCTGCAGACTGGGTTCGATTTCCGGTAAACCTTGGTTGCAATTATCGATATTTATTGAAAATAATTTAGCAAGGCATCCTATATAGGCTAGCATCTGCTCTTTTTATTCATTTTAACAGATTATAATTATTTTTCAGTGCATGTCTTTTTCAAAATTGAAACTTATGTATTCGGAGCTATGATAAGTATCGATTGTGCTCAAAAATGAGTATATTTTACTTATTTTTGAGAACATATTTTGACAGTGTAGCAGAGAAGAAAACATCATTAAATAGAGTTATGCAATAGAAAATGCATTTATAGAGTTATGACATATAATAAAATTAATATTTTCCATTTGAGAGAATTTTATGAATGAAATAAAAATTATTTACACACCAATAAATTTTGAAAGGTGTATTTAAAAATATCTCAACTTTTTAACGATGCTTCGGGCTATAGGTTCAACCACTGTAAAACTTGTTTATTATTAAAAATTAAGTATCATTTCATCCCAACCATAGTTGTCCTGGTCAATTTTTTTAAAAACAATATTTATTTAACTATACCACTTTAAACTTTAAAATTCAAGATAAACATTTGCTGATTGAAAAATTTTTTACGTAAAAAAAAAAATGAAAAACCTCATATATTAGAAAATCGACTTTTTCCGTGTTTACTGTTCTTAAAAATTTCTTCGAAAATCTCACATGTCCTTTGTTTTGACCCTTCGGGATATAAAAGTGCGGTAACATGTTTTCTCGGAAAGTTTGTATTACGTTTTTTCTTCCCATTCCATACTGAATTAGTTTTTTTTTTGTCTGGATAAAAAAAAACCCCGGAATAACATCAGTAACCAGTGAAGCATTTCAACTTTGATTTAGCCACGTATCGCAATATTTTTATGTTTCCAGAGATAGAAAGTTGTTCGCCTAAATAATTCATCTTCCCTTCTCCAGCTCCCTGAGGCAAACGTGTGTAAACATTGGTTCTTTATGGCCATTAGTTTCCAAGGGTTTGACGCGGGGAAATTCTCTGAAATCAGATGAGAAAAGATATAAATTCTTATCCGATTTATGGAAAAAGGTAGAAACGCATGCTTTCGGATATCTTTGATGTGCAAGCTTTATGGTTATAGCCTTTTCTGGAAAGGTATCGGAAAACATAGAAAAATATAGAAACTCGATATAGGGCCAGAAAAAAATTGTTAGGGTTTTCAATTGTGGTAAGATTTTAAGTAAGGAACGGATTAGTAAGATAGTATTATTTTAAAATACCTTTAGTTTAACTTTAATTCTTTGATTTTAGTTAAATTGAAATATATTTATAATATTTTAAATGTGTTTGTATATAGATATACTACAAAGATATAAAGTTTCGAGGAAATTGTAGCTTGAAATCTGCAACAATTGCAGCTATTTGTTTTAAATTTTCTTAACATACGATTTTATTTTAATTAAGGAAAGGTATAGGAAAATGGGCCATAGGGTAATTTTTTTTTAAAATTAAATATTAAATTACACATTGTTAAATTTATCATGTGATTTTTGATATAATGTTTACGGAATAATAATTTACGGAATAATGATTTGATCTTTGATAAAATAATTCCGCAATTAAAAATAACGTAAATATAGCAAAGATTTATGAATCGAAATAAAAGAAAATTATACTGGCAGATATTCTATGTCGAAGAAAATAAATAACAAAAAAAGTCGATTTTTCAAAATGGTGGAAAATTATTTAGAATGTGACAGGAAAATATTTAGAAACTGTAACAAAAATGGTCCCGTAATGATAAAATATACTGAGTTGTAAGAGTTGAAGGTTTTTACTTATTTTTTTTCAGTTTATAAGTTACTAATTTGATTAAGAAATTTGTTTTATAAGTCCTTTTATACGATAAATTCCACGAATCTCACTAAAAACCCATTTTCACCATCTATGAATTGAGATAGGCTATCTTAGAAAAAATATTTAAAAAACTTAGAATTAAATAAAAGTACATAATTATGTTTCCAATAAATAAGTGAACGTTTCTATAAAACAATTGTAATTTTTACAAATTTTTCCAGAGAGAAATTGGACTTTGAACGTCGAAAATCGAGTTTTAAACCCCACTTTGTTTTGTTAATATCTGTCAAAATATGTTTCAAAAGAAATCCAAATAGAAGTTCCGCATGTCTTCCAGCACATTTATTAAAATATATATATAAAAATATATTTAAGTATTTGTTAGGTCTTGTACCTCCCGCCATTACATTTATTAAATGTTCTAGTAGAGGATTTTATGAGATATATTTTCTTCAGATTTATGATTCATAGTCATTTTTCTTATTATTATATCCATTTTATATTTTCGTTTTATTTTATTAATATTGAGCATATTGAGCAAAATGTATTATAATACTTCACTTGTCATATGGATGTTTATGTAATTTTTTTACAAAATAAGAAAATATCTATTTCAGCAAGAAATCATACATAAATAATTTTTGTATCTATTGATCGTTATTTACAGTTTGCATTGTTATAGATAACGGCCATTCTTACCAGAAAGAAATGTTATCTCAAACTAATTTTTTTTATCGTACAAAGATATTTTTAAAGATATTTATAAAAATTAGCCTTGATTAATACAGGGTATCCATAAATTCATGATCAGTTTAAAAAATTCTATTAAAAACAGTTTTAATTAAAAAAAATATCGATATTAAGTCAAACTTAGACGTGAACACGTTTTTCTTTTGGAAAAGGGTGTATTGTTGCACATAGTTGCATATAAAAAAAGCCATTTGTAAATCATATGTGGAATCAACCCTATGGGAGTAAATGAGATACCATCATGTAGAAGAAGGTGAGACGTTTTGAATAGACCGATTATTTACCCATTCTGTCCTCTGATCTTTGTACCATGTGAAAAGGGAGTTTTGACCAACTGCAGTCAGTATACGATATAGAAACTCACTTAAACAAGTATTATTTTAATTAAAATTGAATAGTTTACTTCAAAAAGGAGGTAGCTCCAACCTAGGGGAATTTGGAGTTACATGTACTATCTTGTGGTAAAAAAAACTTGTCCGTTTGGTGCCAGACAGATGTAGCTCTAATCGTTAGTTCTCGCGTTACTCAATAGATGACAACGCAACAGTTGACCCGGACGTTACAGAGGGGGAGTGTAATGATTAAAAATGTAATTTTCTGTTTGTAAAGCCAAGTTATATGCTATATTTCAATTGAAGTTTTCTTTAAATAAAATAATATTATAGTAAATTGCATTTTTTTGTGAAATATTTTTAGAGGTTGCCAGAGCATCTATTTGGTGCAAGAAAGAGGTATCTCCAACAATCCAACATGTGCCACGTCATCTGAAAGATATATTTTTGAGTGAAAATACTGTCATAATATGTAGGAATAAATAAGAAGATTGATCAAAAAGAATATCTTCACACAACTTGGAATTTTGAATTTTTAAAGTTTTTTACGGTTTTCTGCAAAGTTGAATAATTGGAGCTACCTCCTTTTTACAGCAAACCCCTCATTTTTAATTTTAACACACGTAACTCATTTTTAAATAGCAGATTTCAGAAACACACATTTGTGGAATCTGTTGCCAGTTTACGACAAAACTATGTGATTCTTCTTCAACACTTCAACTCGGCATTTGTGACGTAATCTCTCGTTTCGATACGATCAAAGATTAAGAATCGGAAGGAAAAGAAATCACTTACATACCGCAACCTAATTGACTTTTCTTGTTCTTCTGTCTACGAGTGCAGAAAACGAGAAAAAAGCTCTCGTCTTTTTCTTTTCTGTCCCTGCATTCATCTACTTATGGGATTGTGTGTAAAAAAAGTTCTTTGGCCGTGTCCCCTGAATCACCATGAATGATGTCAGGGGAATTGGTTGTCAACTTTCGATTTTTTTTATCCCCTTTTTTTGCGGCATTGCTGTGAAATGTATGGAGTTTTTTTTTGTATAATATTGAAGCTGCGATGATTATTGTATAAAAATTGCTGCTTTCGAATTTAAAGGCTATTTTTGTTTGTGACAGGGAATATTAAAAATATATATATTTTCTTTTATTTTCTTTATTAATAGAGTTAAATAAATCTTTTGAAATAACATATGGGCGGGTTGGATGCCAAGTCGAAAAGTCCCGAGATAAGAGTGTTTATAAAGTTTGCAACTTGCCTTGGGAATAATGTTAAGTGGAATAAAATTCAACTCTATATGCGGAAACGAAATACACTACACAGTAAAGAAAAGGTGCTTAAAAATGAGTACATGAACGCAATTGTTTTTTCTTTGAGTACATTTGCATCGTAAATGAGCGATGACGTACTCAAATTTAAATTATCGTACTTTTGCGAAAATGAGTAGCAATATTTCATATTGCTAATCTCAGCTTCTGTTCAAGACATCCTAACAAAGCGACATGACACACTTGATTATTTGATGTCAATTGCTTAAATAGAAACTGAGTTATTACAATTCAATTATCTTACTTCCCATTGTTTTGGCACACCTTTTTAGCATTACTTCTGTTTATAATTTCTTCTCGTCGCCCTAGTTGCTTAACGAATAAGGCTCTGGACAGCGGTGGCCTGCAGATATGGGTTTGATTCCTGTTAATTCTTGGTTGTAATTATCGTTATTTATTGAAAGTGATTTATAAAGGTAGCCCATGTAGACTAGCATCTGCTCTTTTTATTAATTTTTATCCGTTGTACTCATTTTTAAGTACATGTCTTTTGTTAAATTGAAACTAATGTATTTGGAGCCATAATAAGCATCGAATGTATTACATAATAAGTACATTTGACTTATTTTTTAATACCTATTATTAACGGTGTGCAACGGATCCCCAACCTTTATCCAACTGATAGATTTAACTGACTATTAATAGAAAATGTGTGGTGTTAGTTTATTTTCAGATTTGGGTGATTTGAACCATTTACCTCAGCCTATTTATATGAAAAATTGAAATTTACATATAAATACAAAGTGTCATGTGGAATTGTTTCACTTGAAATGATCAATGTAAATATTTTTACACTGAATGGTAGTTTTAAGAATTATGTTTGGCAGTTATTATTGAAAAATTATTCACAATTATTGATTGTTTCTGTACACGTGTGGCACTACGTTGATCAGCATTTATTTCGCTAATAGATACAGATATTTTTTTTAATCATAAAAAACCTTTCTTTCAAACTAATTAAGATTTATATGATTGTTATTTTTTATACTTTATGTTTTTTTTATATTTATTTTTACTTTATGTAAAATACAATTCAAAATATATATCTATATAAAGTATCAACTTTTAAAATATTTATTAAAAAAGTATGACTTTAGAAAACAATTCATTCAGTGAAAAAAATCTTTAAAATTTCGTTAACTCAACATGTGATTCACGCAAAAAATATTTTTTGTTGAATCCATTAAAAAAATTAAAAATGGAAATATATTGTGAACAAAATTTAATCGAATTCGAGAAATTTAGTAATTATTGAAAAATGAAAAAAAGTCCTATATATTAAAACAGTAATTTTTCTTTGTCATTTTATAATCCTTCATCCTAACTATTTAAAAAGTAGCATTAACGTCTTAACAAAGTCAGTGGACACTATGCACGACCTGGTTTCATGATTAAATTTTCAACGAATAAACAAAATCACATGGTGGATTAGCCTTTTTGATTAATGAATAAAAAACCATGTGGGTTCCCAGTCACCAATAAAATATGTGCATGACGTCATTTATACCTCAAAATGGCTTGATGTGTAATCTCGGCACCAGGTCCTGCATAATTTTCGATCATATATATAAAGAGGATTAAAGAGAAAGACATATATTTTTAAATTCGAGAATTTTTATGTTCGACAACGTTTATTTTGACATTTCGTTCAGCCATCATAAGTAATCTCTTCAGATACTGATGAAATTGCTATAATGATTTCTTGAATATAAAACAACAAATTATTGTTCAGTTGCCCTACTATTGACATAAAATATTTTCTAAAATGTCAGAAAAAATATACGATTTCACAAACAAAATTGTAGTGTCTTTATAGACTTAAATATAAACAAAAACTTAAATTACAACTATTCTTCTAAAAGCTAAATATATATTTAAAAAATTTAAATTTTGATAGTTGCAGAGGATACAATACTGCTCTCCTAATCCTCAATTTGTTCTTTTCATTTTTACGATTTCCCTTTTTAGTAATGTTTGCGAACTACTTTAAATTATTCCTAGTCAAGGAGGCCTTTATCTTATGTATAAACTCAAGGAGAGAAGGATTATAGGGGACCTAATTCAGTTATTCAAATTTATTAAATTAGGTAATGCAGAGGAATTGGAATTTAATATTGCCAATGTGACTAGAGGTTATTGATTCAAATTATACAAATCATAGCTTAATCGAGACGTTAGAAAGCATTTTTAAATAGGATAATAGACAAATGGAATAGTTTACCTGAGTATATTGTTATAATTCTTCCGCAGTGGGTAGTGCAGCGACCCTACAGTTTGTTCCCCTTTCTTTATGTCTTAATCAATTCACAGATAGCATTTTTATTTCTTCAGTGTTTATTCCCCAGAGCCATTTAGAGATCGTCAACATTGAAGCCCTTTGAAAGGAGCGGCCGATTCCGATAAACACTGACTCAACAGAAACATTCTTAGATAATCTTTAACTGTTATATTTTCATCATTAATTTTTATTTGCTTTCTAAATACTATGGCACACATCATCTTATTTATTATCATTAAATCTAACCTTCTGAATCTAAACTAATTGGAGTCAACAATAGCGTGGCCGATAAACTTACAACGGCCACAGAAATAGTTTAAAAAAGCAGTTAGATAGGCATTGTTGAACTGTCAAGATTGTCTGGCAAGACAGGACCAACCTTGCTGGGCCTGCATGTAGTTTGTCGACGTTATTTGTATTTATAAATAGTAGAATTTCACTAAAGAAATAAGACGCATCTCAAAGAATTGTTGAAATTCCAAATGCTAAAATGCTCGTAGCAAAAAGTTATAGTTTTTTGAGATACGTTTTTTAGGCTTAGAGCGTCAGAATACATAACACAAAACTAATGGCTTCCGTCATATCAAAAATAATTACCAAACATATTATCGTTATACATTATTCAACGATATAAAATATGAGTCCATTAAATGAAAAATTCCCAAAAAAGAGAAAAAAAAAATTATAAACATTTTTAAATAGGTTCCAGTGAATAGAGATCACTGAAAAGTGATTTGAAAGAAAACAGGCTTCAGAAGGACTCAAGAAAATATATTTACGAGAATTGTTTAGCAAATAAACTATGTAAAAATAGTTGAAAATCCTTTTTACGGTGCCGAGAATTTCATAAAAGCAAAATTTACTTTGACATTTTCTCATACTTGGGCTTAATATGCTAAAAAATATTTTCTTTCTAAAAGTGTTCTTGATTTAAGCTGTTCTAACACCAATTTATTGAATCAGAAAAATAAGAAATCAGTCCTTCTAAAAAAATAAGGAATAATGTGTTTTGATATAGTGCTAATATTTAGTATAGATTGTATAAATAATGATTTTAATCGCGTTATTAATTTTGAATTAAAATAAATATATAGTGGCTAATATTCTAATACTGAGAATTTAAGAGTAAGTTAGTATATTGCTTATATATTTTATACTTCCTATATTTTTTAAAGAATAGAGAACACTGTTTAATCATATTGTCTATATTTTTGAGAATATGGGACACTATTATGAGAATATCAATATAAATATGATTTTTAGGTTTCTTATGAACAAAGATGGTTTCATGTAAATTAATAAAGTATGAAATGTTAGTGTTTTAATTACTTTTTTATAAACAGTTTATAACTTCATTGATCTTTAAACCAAGGATAATTTAAATAAAGTGGTTATTCTATTTTATGAACCTTATAATTCTCCTCATGCAAAAATAAAAAGTACTTTTCTATAACGAAAATTGAATTTATTAAATGTATATCTCTTGTGTTAAATCTTTGTTATATATTATTAATAAAATCTCATTAATATAATTATGCATCCTTTCAAAGTATATAAAGTTCAGAAATCAAAAGATTTGAAATTAGACTCTTAAAATTTGTATAGAACAATACGCTTGAATATACGCCTAAAAACACTTTGTCAAATAGATGTTGTCTGAATTATAATATTCGAGGGTAAAAAAATAATTCTTTAAATAAAGTAATGCTTAAATTTTTTTTTCTTGATCAAATAACCATCACTAAAGTATTTTTTAGGTTATTAAAAACATACTTAAAAAAAGGCACTTAAAAATGGGTACCTGAACATACTCGTTTTTCTTTGAGTACAATTGCATTATAAATGAGAGATGACTTACTCAAATTTAAGTAACCGCACTTTCTCAAAAATGAGCAGTGTGATTTTATATTGCTAATCTTAGCTTCTGTTCAAGCCATCTTAATAAACCTGACAAACTTGAAATAATTGTTTAGAAGATGGTTTTCCACATTTTTTTATATTGATTGCTTAAATAGAAACTGAGTTATTACAACTGAATTATTTTACTTCCATTCTTTTGGAACACTTTTTTTTAACATTTCTTCATCTTATAACTACTTCCAGTCGTTCTGGTAGTTTAACGGATAAGGCTCTGGATTGCAGTAACCTGAGAATCTGTGTTTGATTCCAGGTAAGTCCTGGTTGTAATTTTCGGTATTTATTGAAAGTGATTTATGAAGGCCGCCTGTGTAGGTAAGTTTCTGATCTTTTTATTCATTTTTATACATTTTTACTCATTGTACTCATTTTTGAGTACATGCCTTTTTCAAAATTAAAACTCATGTATTCGGAGCCATTATAAGTATCGAATGTACTTAAAAATGATTACATTTTACTTATTTTCGAGTACCTATTTTTAAAAGTACAGTTGTTGGGTTTGTAGAATACTTTTAAAATATTTTCTGATTGCTAATGATGGATTGTAAGTTTAGTTATTAGCAAATAAAGATAAAAATATCGTAGTTGTCACACAAAATGTGTAATTTTTCTATACTTTAATTTTTAAACCTTTATTAAAACAATAAATTAAAAAAATTGTTTCGTTAAAGGAAACCCTTGCATATTATAATTAGGGAAACACGTACGCATAAATTATTTATTTAACTTACACTGTTTAAATTATTTTACGGCTAATTAAGCTTTGTTTATTCTAAGTAAATTTGTTAATGCACCAAAACACAATAAAAATGTTTTAAAGATAATAAGTTACAACGAATTTGCATATTTTATTTTAACTAAAAGCGAACAAGTGAACGATTTTTTATAAGTAAAAAGTGTGTAACTATGCTTAAAAAGTAAACTACTTAATAGCCATAATTAATTATTTTTGTTATTTTAAACTTTCCCACTTAGAATTAAATAGAGAATAAAAGTAATACCTACATGAAAAAATTAAATTAAATTAAATTAAATTTAAAATTCTGTTTATTCTAATAATATAAAAAGTGTTATAAAACGTAAATATATACTAGGTTTAGAATTTATTTGAAAAGTTATTTCAATCCCCATTTATTTCAATAATTTTCTAGTTCATTTGAGATATATTTTCGAATAATATTGTATTACTTGACTTAATATAAAAGTTATTTTATATCATATATCATAATATTTTATAACTTATATAAGGATGAATAATGTATATGTTCTTTTCTGAATTTTTTATATTGCGCGGATAATTTGAGTGCTTTAAAATATAAACCTGATAAGCATGCATAAAGGGATATTATGTATAATTTTAAATAAAAAATATTATTATGTATTATTAATAAATATTATTATTATGTATTATTAATAAATATTATTATTATGTATTATTAATAAATATTATGTATTATTGCCTAATTAGATGTACAATAGTTGAATAAGTTATCATAAAAGAAACATCTGAAAATAAATGATAAATATAATATAATATAATATAATATAATATAATATAATATAATATAATATAATATAATATAATATAAAATAATATAATATAATATAATATAATATAATATAATATAATATAATATAATATAATATAATATAATATAATATAATATAATATAATATAATATAATATAATATAATATAATATAATATAATATAATATAATATAATATAATATAATATAATATAATATAATATAATATAATATAATATAATATAATATAATATAATATAATATAATATAATATAATATAATATAATATAATATAATATAATATAATATAATATAATATAATATAATATAATATAATATAATATAATATAATATAATATAATATAATATAATATAATATAATATAATATAATATAATATAATATAATATAATATAATATAATATAATATAATACCAGTTCTCTTAGTTATATCTGCCGATATAACTAAAAGAACTCTTAAAATAGTATTTTTCCTAAAATTCACAATAATTGATATACCAAAAATCTATCAAAAACAAAAGAACAAGAATAAAAATAATACATATTAATAGTTAGCCCAAATAATTTATTTGGTATAAAACTATAATGCGCAAAAATCTTTTTTATTATTATCTAAAAAAATTCTTGCATTTATAAAATACAATTTAGTATAAAACCCGGTTTGTTCTCAAGAATAAATAGTAACAGCATTTACAATAAATAAAAATAAGTAGTAGTATAAATAGTTAATGTAAGTAAGTAAATTTCCTAAAAATAGTGTCAAAATATAATTAAATATGAAAATTAATGTTTTTATGAGTGTCTGAAGCGGAAAAATTAATCAGTGTGGTTACCAGGACGATTTCCTTTGTCATTTTTTCTCCATTTATAAACTTAGTTTGTCATTTCAAATGACGCTTGGATAACTGTTGTGACTGGAAACAATTATTTAATAAATGTATTTAATTGAGAGTGAAGTACTGTGTTCGCGTTTTTACAGATTTAGTTTTCAAGTGCTATTAAAGGCATTAGGGGAAAATGAAAGGTAATAAAAGAGGAATGTTGGAAAGTAAATGCTACTTTCAGTTTGATGTCCACAAGTGTTATATTATTAATGTGTAACTGTTTAAAAAGCTACTTATGTGTTTTAATCTGCGATTAGGTAAACATTTTATTTGTTTAAAATGACATTTCTTACAAATTAAATACAGAATTTTAACAGAAAATTTAAATTATATATAAGATATATTAACTATATGAAATTTTATGGGCATTTTAAGTGGTATAATTAATAAAATATTGCATTTTCAAAACTACATTCTATTGTTTAATTAGGAGAAATAAATTTGTATGTCATAGAATAATTAGGAACTCTACAATATATGTATTTAATAGGTTCAAAGTAAATTATTATTTTTATAGGATATTAAATCTTTAATTAAATACATGAATGCCTGGATATATTTTATGCACAATAATCGAAAATAATTTAATTTAACCATACCTTCACCATTGGGCTAGAAATGTTAATATATAGTTTTCAAAATAAACTAATAATGTGTGAGAAAGTTTTCATAAATTTACTTTATTTATAAATAAATTTTAATAAAATATCATTTGTAAAATATGTTTCCAAACTCGTTTAATTAAAGTTTACCAATGTATGAACTTTAGTTCAATATTGTTTGCTTGATAAAAACTATCGGCCACGCTATTAAACAAATATACTTTTAAAACGAATTTCATTTTTTTTTAAAGAAAGTATAAGTAAAACCCTGATAAAAGCTACCACAGAAACTTTCCACTAAAAACTAATTCTCGAACTTTTTTCAACAAATTCTCATCTCACAAGCAATCTCAGTTGCACTCTCATCAAGACTAATCCTGTTCAGAAAAGATTACAAATATTTTTTCAGCAATCCAACCAAAGTGTTGACTTTTCAGTTAGCACAAGAAATTTCCCCGGCAACGTAAACAAGCCCACCATGAATGTACCCTTCCCAGAGTGCCATGCGATTAGCTGGAAATGAGGTTTGGCACGCAAATACCCGTTCCATGGTCTCTACCTAAAACTAGGCGAGCAGGACGTAATCTTCGTGAATTGTCACCTGGTCGATCCTAATCAGGTTACATTCTTCTCAGGGATCTCTATGATTACTACGAGAATCTTTGCGATGGATTAGGCCGAGCTCGCAGAAAGATGGGGCTGATCGGAAAGTGATAAGGGCGCATGTAGGGCGGCAAGAATAAATATTTGATTGCCCCTCTCTGATGATTTCAGAAATTCCCTTTCGGGGTTGCAGGTTGCTGTGTGGTAAACTTAATTAAAATAAGGACGAGTCAGCAGATGAAGTGTAATATTTCCGTGGATAAGTTGTTTTTGCGGATCTAAATATCCGGTTGGATAAATGTAAAGATTAGGATTCAGCAAGTTGTAACGTGTTTGTTAGGAGATATATTATAAATTCGATGTTAAATCAAAAAAATATATTGACATGTATAAAATTATATGTATACCATTGTATCTAGCGCTAAAAATGTAGTGAAACATATTAAAAATTATTGAATATTCCTAATCTTTAGAATTCGTTAAGTTTTCTCTTTTTGAACAAATTAAACCACACATTGAATTGATGATTTTTTAAACTAAAGTGTGTATAGTTTTTAACATTTAGTAACAAACTAGTTAAGTGATGTAAAGTATTTTTATGGTGTGAACTACTTGGGAGCCCTTTAGAAATCTGAAGTGTAATCCCGGGATTGACGGGACTATTTGGTAATCGGGCCTGGTGAGCTGCTCGATATAGAGTATACAATATTTTACGATAGGAGTAAAAGAAAATTCCTAACTGATTTTTTAAATACTTCTTTAATTTGTGCAGTGTTTTCATAGCAATTAAATGTTATGATTAGTTTTACGTTTCATTGTTTTTATGACTTAAAATCAGTGGTTTTATTGAGTAATCTTATCAGCTCATTTAAGCTAATTGGTGGATCATTGGACCAACGAGCATTAATGAGGTTTACGCATGGGTCTAGCTTTATTTCAATTGTAAAAGAATTTTTGATTTATTAAGATTTCATTTAATTTTTGCAATGTTTCTTAATCACATATGCAAATTTGTTCGTATATATAGGATGATAATATATTTTCGTGCAAAGTTTAGCGGCAGGATTAGTTTGACAGGAACATATTTTAAGAATATTTTATGCTAGTTAAAGTGTGAAATCAGTCTATGTTTAAAAAAAAATCCAATATTTTTACAAATGATGGTAACCCCCACATACTGAAGCCATACTTTAAAACCTGTTTACTGATTTTCATTGAATAAGAGCTTAAGTATTTTTGGCAATATATGATTTATACCACAAACCAATGTATTAAATAAGTTTCTTTATGAAATTAAAATTTGGGTGAATTTTCTTGGAAAAATTGAAAATCTTATAACGTAATATCAAGTTCATTACCATCCATGGGTTGATATTAAAATTATCAAAAATACGCATAATATACTTAAAGCTTTGTGAAGAAATTATATGAAGGAATTATACATTAATACTTTAGGCCTTTATCTCGGTGAATATAATACCACAAAAACCGTTAACGGTTCCTAAACTGTAATATTGTTGTAATCAGGTATTTTATACTCTAATACAGGTGGTTAAAAATTGTTATACGATACTCATTGTTTGGCTGTATCATATTTAGATGTATTGGCATAATAAAAACCTTTTATGACCCAACTATTTTGCATATATTTTAAGCGTCTGTTGTAGATACGAACAAAGCAATTAAATACACAACATCAGGTAGACTGATCGAGTTCGATTCCCGGTAAGACTTGGTTGAAATTTATTGAAAGTGATTTATGAAGTCAGCCTATGTAGTTAAGCGACTGCTCGTTTTTACATATTTTTAAATACATGACGTTTTTAAAAATGAAACTTATGCATTCGGAGCTTTGATAAGCCTCGAATATAATCAGAAATGAGTACATTTTACTTATATTTAAGTGCCTATTTTTAACAGTGTTCTTTTAAGTTTTCACATAAAACTGTTTTCAAATTAGCTACCTGTGGTATTAGGATAGAAATATCATGTTACGTTTTTTGGGGAGCCTATTTCAACGTTGTAGTTGCGTTACAACTAACGCAATTGATATAAATTTGGTTTTGTTCGATAGGATATTACATTGTATAAAAATGTGCTTAAAAATGAGTATCTGAACCTACACGTTTTTCTTTAAGTATAATTGCAAAATAAATGAGCGGTGACGTACTGAAATTTAAGTAACCGTAAGTTCTCAAAAATAAGCAATGTGATTTAATATCGCTAATATTAGCTTATGTTCTAGAGGTCTTAATAAAACCTGACACACTTTAAATAATTATTCAGAAGATGGTTTTCCACATTATTTGATGTAGATTGCTTAAATAGAAACTGAGTTATTAGAAACTGAGTTATTAAATAGAAACTGAGCCGATATAACTAAGAGAACTCTTATAAGAGTATTCTTCCTAAAATTCACAATAATTGATATACCAAAAATCTATCAAAAACAAAAGAACAAGAATAAAAATAATACATATTAATAGTTAGCCCAAATAATTTATTTGGTATAAAACTATAATGTGCAAAAATCTTTTTTATTATTATCTAAAAAATTTCTTGCATTTATAAAATACAATTTAGTATAAAACCCGGTTTGTTCTCAAGAATAAAATAGTAACAGCATTTACAATAAATAAAAATAAGTAGTAGTATAAATAGTTAATGTAAGTAAGTAAATTTCCTAAAAATAGTGTCAACATATAATTAAATATGAAAATTAATGTTTTTATGAGTGAGTTTTTATGAGTATTTTATTATATTATATTATACAGCTCAGTTATCTTACTTCTCATTCTTTTGCCACATACCTTAATGTCGCTCTGGTAGTTTAACGGATGAGGCATTAGATTGCGGTGCGTAGAATGTGAGTTTAATTTTCGATAAGACGTGGTTGTAATTTTTGATATTTATTTGAAGTAATTTAAGAATGCAGCCTATGCTGGCAAGCATCTACTTATTTTTACTCATTTTACTCATTTATGAGTGCATATCTTTCTCAAAATTGAAACTTATGTATTCGGAGCCATGATAAGCATATAATATATTAAAAAAGTGTACATTTTACTTATTGAGTATCTATTTTTAATAGTGTAGGAACATCTGCGTTTCAAATCTTAAAATAGAGTAAAACATGTACAGGGGGTATGCAACTGAGCGTTAGAAGGACAGCTTGTTTATCTACTTTATCTTGGCGATGTTTTGTTGGACACCAATCGTTATTTCAATAGGGATCTTAAATGACATTTTAAGAAAAACCCTACTGGCCGTGTTCCGACACAGCCATACCTTATTTTAATTTTAAATATCATCTTGTAATCTGGTGAATTGCGGATTCATAAGACAAAAGCTGTTATATTTTAGATTGAGAAATATTTTGTGTCGGCATTGTTTACTCTTCTCAGAGTTTTTGAACTAGTTATTAAGATGAAACTTTTAGTGTGTTCTTCCTTTAATTGAAGCGAATCTTTGAGAGAAAAAAGTTGAAAGCTGTAATTCGATGCGTGGGACGTGTCAGACATATCAATATAGGATTCTTATTTCAGATCAAAAGTTGTCATCATCCATTCAGTATGTACATTTTATATTTCGAATTGAATTTATTATCGAAAACAAAATTTTGTTTCATAGGATATTTTCTTTTGAGATATCCAGATTGAGTGCTTTTCAATATTTTGATTTCGATGGTGCATATCTTATTTTATTATTCAATATTAAAAGTATAACGTTTCTGTACGAATTCCATCTTATAACTCAAAAACATCGCTTTGTATTAAAAATTTAATTTGCTTAAAAAAATATAGTTGAATATAAATTTCAATTAAAAATTAATGATTTTTTTTATAAACAATTAAAATTTTAAGTATCTTTTTAGTATTTATTAGAAACTCATAATCGTATTTAATACTAAATTTAACATGTTTATGATTTCATTATTTTATGCTTAGAAAAATTTGGAAGTTGAAATTATCATATATTCAAATTAATTTTTGGTGTTATTTTAGGATAAATGAAAAACTTCTTACTGTGTTATTGAATTTTGTATGTCTTCAAACACTGTTAAAATAAGTACTCAAAAGTAAATAAAATGTACTCTTTTTTGAGTACATGATGCTTATCGTGTTTACGAATACATAAGTTTCAATTTTGAAACAGACCTGTATTCAAAAATGAGTACAATGAAAGAAAAAGAGCAGATACCCAGGCAAGGATCGAACCCAGACACTCAGGCGCCGCAGACCAAAACCTTATCCGTTAAACTTCTAGGGCGATTTGAAGTAATTATAAACAGAAGACTTGTTAAAAAGGTATGTCAAAAGAATGGGAAGTAAGACAATTGAGTTGTAATAACTCAGTTTTCATTTAAGCTATTGACTTCAAATAATGTGGAAAACAATCTTATGAACAAATATTTTTAGTTTGCTAGGTCGCTTCGTCAAGTTGACTTGAACAGAAACTGCTGAGATTAGCAATATTAAATTACACTGCTCGTTTTAGAGAACGAACTGTTAATTAAATTTGAGTACGTCAGTGTCCTTTCACGATGCAATTGTACTAAAAAAAAAACCAAATAGGTTCAGGTACTCATTTTTAATTTTTTTTTTACAGTGTGAAGTAAAGCTTAAACACACACACACACAATAAAATGAAAATTGTTTAATTTCCTTTCAAATGAAATTTAGTTTTCATTTTTTTTTTGTTTTGTCCCAATTTAAAAAATAATCAACACTAGGTTACAATAAAAGAAAAAATTGTATTAATAAAATTATAACTTAGATTACCAAAGTTTACATTTTTTAAAATCACATTTAGATAAAACAATAAAAAATATATTTGGCAAAAACATATGTTTAGATTAGTTTTCTTTGAGTAAGACATTATATTTTTAAACTAAATTGAAATACGAACGAATATTTTCTTGAATCTTTGAAGTTCTCATTTTTGAAAATCGTAAGGAAAAACTTTATAAATGGGATTAATCAGCAATACGTAAAAAAAATTTAGTTAATTATAATACCTAAACATATTAACAAACTTTTAAGTTAAGGAAATACGAGATGAAAAGATTTGTTTTATGAAATTAGGAAATCGTTCCTTTTGAAACATAAACAAGTTTTTATATTTTCTTTCAAAAACAAAATATAATTGGGTATTTGGGGTGTTCATTTATTAGTCAATTATAAAGTTAAAAATAAGTATTTGTTTTAAAAAAATACAATTAAACTTTAGATGCATTTATTGATTTTTTAGATGTGCTTATATTCTTTTTTTTTCTTC
>OZ010666.1:34078522-34223522 GCA_963932185.1 Troglohyphantes excavatus | reverse complement strand
AAATAACTACAGAACATTTAGTTATTAAAAATAACTACAGAACATTTAGTTATTAAAAATAACTACAGAACATTTAGTTATTAAAAATAACTACAGAACATTTAGTTATTAAAAATAACTACAGAACATTTAGTTATTAAAAATAACTACAGAACATTTAGTTATTAAAAATAACTACAGAACATTTAGTTATTAAAAATAACTACAGAACATTTAGTTATTAAAAATAACTACAGAACATTTAGTTATTAAAAATAACTACAGAACATTTAGTTATTAAAAATAACTACAGAACATTTAGTTATTAAAAATAACTACAGAACATTTAGTTATTAAAAATAACTACAGAACATTTAGTTATTAAAAATAACTACAGAACATTTAGTTATTAAAAATAACTACAGAACATTTAGTTATTAAAAATAACTACAGAACATTTAGTTATTAAAAATAACTACAGAACATTTAGTTATTAAAAATAACTACAGAACATTTAGTTATTAAAAATAACTACAGAACATTTAGTTATTAAAAATAACTACAGAACATTTAGTTATTAAAAATAACTACAGAACATTTAGTTATTAAAAATAACTACAGAACATTTAGTTATTAAAAATAACTACAGAACATTTAGTTATTAAAAATAACTACAGAACATTTAGTTATTAAAAATAACCACAGAACATTTAGTTATTAAAAATAACTACAGAACATTTAGTTATTAAAAATAACTACAGAACATTTAGTTATTAAAAATAACTACAGAACATTTAGTTATTTTTAAAATGTACCCGGACTACCATCTTCCAATAAAATGTACCTTTGACTTTCGATGGGAATGCGCAGTTTTCACAGATAATGGAATCGTTCCGTTTTCAATGTATTGCGGATGTGGTTCGATGCTGTCTCCTTCCGTGTGTTTGTTTTACAATGTAAGGAGTTTTCAGAAATGAACAACGCCCCCTCTTGAAAATGTACTTTTATAAACTATATAATATTACACTCTTTTAAAGTTTATCTTCATTCAGTAAACTATTAATTAAAAAAAATGAAGAAAAATTCTTGTATTCTCCATGAAAAATTTAATTTAAATTGTGTTTTTCTGTATTTTTCCAAGAGAAGTGGGAGAATGCATCGCCCCCCCCACCCTCAATTATCCCTCCGGATTACAGGGGAGGGGAAGGGCGAAAAAATCTGCATGCAATATTTTTTTTTTTAATTTTAATAAAAAAACATAGTTCCTACTATATTAAAAATCTTGATTAAATTCTCTTTTTAGTTAAATTAAAGTATAATTTTTTTTATAGACAGTTCATCTTTTAAAAGCTAATTTGAATGAAAATCGACAATACGTTATATAAATGCCTTATATGACTTTCTGCTTGATAAGATAATCTGGGTCTCTCCTAACTTCTTATTAAAACCGATAGCTTTAAAGACCAATTTCAGTCTGAGTATGAAATATTGTGATGGATTAAAGACGAGAAAATCGACTTTCAAAGTTTGCTCCCTAAGCTCCCTGAAAATATTCAAGATCTGTACGCTCTCCAGTAGTTCAGAGGATAAAACAACTTTCAGAAAAATAGAATGCGACTACCATAATCGGACATTTCAGAAAAATAGAATGCGACTACCATAATCGGACATGTCGTTTAATTTTATAAATTTCTAAAGGTATTTTTAGTTATAAGAATAACGTTAAATGCATTTGTCTATAACTAAAATAACGAATTTTCTAAAAGACTGGCGTGTTTGTTGCTGTTGTTAATTCTTTTTAGAAAAAAAAATAATATTCAATAGTAGGTTTTGTTTTTAATAGTTCATGTGAAAAACCGAAACGCCCTTGTCTATTTCTTCTTTTGGAGAAAAAAAAATCACGCAGACTACCAACTTTTCTTTAAGTAATAGTAAAAATATCAAACTAGAGACGCGCTTTCTGTCAAAATAAATTTAAAATTTCTTAACAATTCATACTACCCCTCCTAAAAAGTAAAGAAAAGAACGAACTTCTTTTTTCGCGAAAAGTTAAAATAAGCAACTGGAACAATGCTTTCCGACATGCAACAGGTTAACTACCGCTTGTCGCTGAACCGGAACCCACACGAAGAGAAGAACAAGACCTCACGATTGAACCGTTAACTCTTGAGCGGCGGAGCATTCGGTGCTTTTCAATCTCTTCTTTTTTATTCTTCTTCTTCTATCTGATGGAAACCTCTGAATAGACTGAGCCTGTTTTAGAGATTTTATTAAAGGAAACTAAAACAACGTTCATTTCTTGTTTTAGTTCTTTATTGTACAAGAACTTAATACTTAATAGCACTGAACAAGAATTTAAAAATAATTAAATTGGCTAATTGTTATAGGAAAGATATATTTAGTGTCTTATTACCTAGGGGGAGACATATTTAAAGAAGTGTATCATAGTGTAGTATTTATTTTGAAGTTTTCCCTCTTGAATCATACACATAACTGTAATCATCCTTGGAAAATATAGGCTTCTTATCGGTTATATGATCTTACTTACTCGATCGATTACATGCTTACATGATCGATTTTCAAATTACATATTTTCACAAATTAACAACACCAAATGATAAGTATGAATAAAAAGGATGAATGAAATATAAATGAATAAAAAGAAGCATTTTCTTAGTTTTAGATTCTGAGAATTACATGGACAGACAAACGAATGTATGCATTCAAGTAAATGCCGATACAGACAGGACGACAGTCAGTGTCTGCCCTTTGTAAGATTTAGATAACTCTAAATCAACTTGTATTTTTGTATCAAAGCCAATTTTAAAATAGATAATTCCAAAAACAGGTTTTAAAATTTAAATCTTAATAACTTTGGGCTTTATTGCCAAATTTACACAGCAACATAATAATACAAATTTTAATTTTTTTTTAATATTTAATGTTCTCAATAACTAAAATTACATGCTATTTCAATAAATTTTTGTGAAAAAAAGCCACACAAAAATTCCCATAATTACATATATTAAGTAAGGATATTGAAAAATTAAAGACATTTTTTATGAGTTTTTACTTCCTCAAAAGCTTAAATTTCTATGCTATTTCAAGAATTTGTGGTGAAAATAATTTCCAATTAATGGCTTTAATTTAGATTTTTTTTTTTTTTTTTTTTTCAAAGTCAGAAGGCCGTGATTAGAAATTTTTCAAAGTTACTTAAATTTTCTTGTGTTTTTTGTTTATCCAAGAACGCAACTTATCTATAATTATTTTTTACTTTTTTGTTAACAAAATCAAAAACGTAAAAATAAATATAAGATATCGTGAAAAGCACATGTGGTTGTATGCTAATAAATAGACTTACACAGTAAAACCACTTTGCAAAATCTGCTCTCTTATAAGTGACATTTAAAACTATTATTTATTAGAGTAACTATTTCATTATATTTTTTAAATCGATTATATTTTTAACTATCATATCGATATTTAAACCTGCCTAATGTTTACTAAGGATTTCGGAATCACAGATTTCTAAACTCTTTCAATTTGAAATAAAAATTATAAATATTTGAAAATCTTTATATTGTGTTTTATAATAACGAACTTCTGATTATAATACAAATATAATTTAAAAATTAAAAATTAAAAATCTATATTACATTTTTTTTATGCGTCAACATTAAAAATTAAATTAAATTTGTTTTAAATTTAAATTTAGTGTTTTTGCATACTTGCCGTAGAATTTTTTCTGGGTCCGCCACTACATTCAAAAAGAAGAGAAATGGAAAGAGGCTATTCAAATTATAAAAGTATATCCTGTTGAATACATACTTGTAATTTAATACACAGATTGATTAGAGGTCATCAATTCAAACTGTACAACTCATAGCGTTATTGGATAACAATAAATCACTAGTTTTACAATATTTTTATTGACAAATGGAATCGTTTGCTTGATAATGATTAATTTGTCATGAGTAGTAAGTTGTTTTTAAAAAATTTAATCTTCATTACCACATTGTTTGAATGTGCTGGATAAACTTTGCCGGACTTATTTGAATTGAAAATTAATAATTTTGAATAGTAATATTGATGTTGCATTTTGGTCTTATGAAATAACTTCTGGCAAAAATTTTAAACGTAAAATATGTGGGAATTTTTTGTTTCTTAATAAAACGGAAACTGTCCACTATTTTCATTGTTCGAGAATTTGACAATTCGGAATCTAGGACGTGTGAATGTGAATCCAAACCAGCCACAGTACTATTTTCAGCCTTTTTATAAATTTTAACAATGGAAATCGTCTGCAGATTCTGGGAATGACCAAGCGCGGCTTCCGGTTCGGACGCCAATGGCCTCTCCACGTCGCGGTGGAACGAGGCTAACGAGGCACATAAAATTTCCTTTTATGTCCATTTGGCATTTATGTATAAAAAAAAAGTCAATGTTCCTGTCGTTGACCATGGGAAATGTGCATTCCAAAAAAATCTAAAATAACAACATATGCTTCAGTACTGTGCGTAGGAGAGGCTAATTAAAGCAATCTGTGATTATTCATGATTGTATTCAATTAAATACTGGTGTTTTGTTTATACACCTTTAGTAAAAACCTATTAATATAAACAGGGTCAAAAGTATCTCTTTATAGGGTAAAAGTAAAAGTAGGTAAACTGTAAAATAAAAAAAATTCATAATTACAAGAGAAATTGTTTTTAAAACAAAAAAAATCAGTTAATCTTCTTTTTTTTAATAAACCTTTAAACGAAAACGTTTTTACACAACACAAAATAAATAAAACAATTTTTAAAATATAGTTCAATTATGACTATGTTTAATTCTAATGAAATTATAAGTCTTGTAAGTTAGAAATTGTAGATAAATTAAAATAATTGCAATCGTAATGTGAAGAAAAATGTTTATTTATATTGCACTGTAAAGATATATTCTTTTTTTTTTTAAATAAATATGTGTGCAGTAACTATTATCAATGTTCATATTCCATAACGTTAATTAGGAGATAAAATTTATAAAAGATATTTTTTTAAATAATCGTAATTACTGATTGTTGCTTTTTCCTAATTTATTTTTTCAAGAAATACAATAGTTTTTTTTTTTTAATTTTCTAAAAAAAAATATTATGAATTTTTTTCTTACTTATTTTTGTTTTTTACATTAAAAAATACTTTTTAAAAAATTTGCATTGTTTACCTATATCGAATGTATAAAAAAAACTTAACTACCTTTTGTGAAAGATGTACGTGTTATAGTCACAAGCAGCAGTAAATTACTCGAATAGTCGAATTGTTTATTTAAAAAACCAGCTAAATGTACTACAGTAGAACTCCAATTATCCGGATCAATTTGAACCATATCCAATCTGGATAATCGAATATCCGGATAATTGAATAATTCCCGAAAAAAATCTTAATTCTTAGTAAAAAACCTTTTACTTTAATATGATCGAAAAACAATATCATTCACCGATAAGAAACTTTTAATGTGGATTTCGCTGATTTATCTTTTTTTTCTCAGTGATTTGAATCCGGATAATTAGCGATCCACGTTGTTTGATCCCGATAACTGGAGTTCGGATAACTGAAGTTCTACTGTATTTCAAATTTCCAGGAAGCAAAAAAGACCATTCTATCTTTGTTATTAATATAGATTTCGGATTGAAAAAATAAAAGTATTAGTTAAAATCTCCTCGAAGTGGATGTTAGGTGTAATTAAATTATAATATTTATTTACTATTTTTAAATATTTTATTTACTAAAACTGCAATAAAATACGTTTTTACTGTAAAAACGTACATTTTAAAAGTTAATTTTGCAGTTGACGGAATAGCAGTTAACATAATTGCACACAAAAATAATAAATATGTGTTTTCATTACAATATAGTTATATATTATATATGCATAAATAAAACATTTATAAAAATACCGTAATTAGCATTTACAATTGCACAAAAAGTTTCTTATATCATTCCAAAGCACAAGTTACGCATTTTAATAAACTAAATTACGAATATCATAAACTTTAAAATACCATTTAAACTTTTGTAATATTATAACTTTAAAAGAAGTAAAGCCGATTCTTTAAAAGCAATTTCCTAACTTTCCTTCATAAAATAAGTGCATTTATGACTACTTTAAAGATTACTTTGTAGTTATAACTTTTGAAGTTTCTCAAAGAAAATAAAAGAGAGAGACCTCCTTGCTCTATTTGTTCATAAGAAAGAAAGATTTTAACTTAATAACTGAATCGCGTGATGCGTTCGTTCCTTTGCCTTTTTACGGTAGCATGCATATAAGCACGGGTGAGGGAAATCAATTCCCATTTTCAATTATATCACGAACGAAGGCAAAAAAAAAATGCTATTAGAGCAGAGTATTGACCGTGAAATCACAGGTAATAAACTATCTCGTGCATATCTGTTTCCAAATTTGGATAAGTTTACAGAACATTTTATTTGGACTGTCGATCGGGGATGATTTAGAATCGCTCCATTTCGTTGAAAATTAACATACATTTGAAAATGACTTTTTATATTTCTCATAAAACGATTTATTACAAATGAATATTCAGATAAGAAATTGAGATTAACTAAAATTTTTATTGAGGGTGTGAAAAGCCAAGGGGTGTAAGCGACTTTAAAAAAAAATAGAATTAAGTGCTGTTATATAAATACAAATATTGAAGACCAACAACAGGCTCAAGGCCCAACAAGGTTAGTCCAGCTAGTATCTCGAAACTATCCCCCAATGAATATCTAACTTCTTCTAAAAATCCGTTGCTCCTGTACAATTAACAATACTATTCACTGGCAAGTTGTTCCATTTGTCTATTACCCTATTGTAGAAATTAGTGTTTTCTCCCTTCCCGATTAAAATAATGGGATTTGTTTAATTTAAACCCATGACCTCTTGTTCTATCACTCATATTAAAATCTAAACACTCCACATCCCCTTGTTTAATAAATTTAAACAGTTGAATCAAATCTCCCTTAACCCTTCTCTCTTCCAGAGTATACATATTCAAATTTTTTAATATATCTTTATAATTCATGCCTGAAAACCCTTGTACCATTTTAGTAGCCCTGTGCTAAATTTTCTCTAATAATTCAATGTATTTTTTAAGATATGATGACCAAAACTAGTGGGATAGTTAATACATATGAAATGTTAGTGACAAAGGGATACAAGTAAATGTTTGTCATGAGAAGAAGTGGCGTAAGGATCAACTACATCAATAATCAGCTTTTTTAGTTTAACTGTAAACTGATTTTTTCCACAAAATAATGAAATTATCACTTTTTCCCCTTGGCTTTACACACCCTCAATTTAAATTGCTTTATATTGGTTATTGTTAAATAGTTATAAAGCAATGGTTTTAGTTATCTTTTACACCTCATCTGTAGATGCATAGTAGAGAAATGACTTTGAATTTTTTTGAATATTCAATAAATTGCGAATAGACGTTAAAGATAACGATTCCAATAAGAACAAAAAAAAATCACTTATAAGTCATTATATAAATAGTTTAATCCTTTAACGGATGAGAAAAATGTCGAATCCAAAGTAAGATGCTGTTGTGTTTTACTTAACAGGCCATCGCCAACTTTGTTTTTTATCAAATTGTGCCATCCAAGCTAATGAAAGTGAATATAAACTCGTCTAAGCCAGTCAATATTGAAAATAGAGATAAACTGTTTCTTTTCGAAGCACTCCGCGAGGTTATTTTGATAAATATTCGTGAGGTATATTCTCCCACAGTGCCCACACACACCTGGTTATTCTTTTTTTATAATTTCTTATATATTTAGGAAAATGGAACAAAATACTAAGACCTACAAATATATCATACAGTATCTAAACTTTCTTTCCCACAGTCTATATGTATTTTTTTTATATATATATACCCTCTTTTCATACAAAGGTCATTTCCCACAACTGTGGCATGTAAATTAATTCGTTATTCTTATGATTTCGAAAATTAACATGATATTTTTTATATATAATGATTGTGCACTTTTCTACACGAGCAATTCCTTACGAACATTACTTAAAGAGCGTTCATTTATTACATCATACTATTTTTCATCCTTTGTAACCCCCACCCCCATGTCACTTAGTGCACATCACCCCATGTCACATATTATCATGTTAATACTTCCGTTCTGTTTATTTTAGCGAACATACCCATTACGTATACTGTGCATGTAATTAGAAAGTCAGTGATTTCTAAAAAAAAAGTTACTTTTATCAAAATTACCAAGAGAACTATACCTAGAGCGTGTTTTTCAAAAATCATTATGGAGTTAGATTACATTTTTTAAATCTTGTATAGATAAATTATTGTTCAAGCCTATGTAAATCTTTGAAACCTGAAAATCCTTAGGGTGAGGCCAGGATTTTACACATTATCAAAGTTTGTGAAAGGAAAAAAAATTCTAAAAATTTTTGCTGCGCGTCACGCAACAACTGAGACCCTCTTCCCCAATGTCACGCCACAGTCACGCAGGATAGACCCCATCCTCTTCCCAAGGGTGAGTAACGTAATAAATGAATGGCCTCTTAAGGAAGACATTCTCCAACTAAAAGTATAATTCCAAAAATGCAGGCTGTTTGTATGTCTTATGAGAAAAGAATTTCGTCCCTTAAAAATAGTTTTAGGTAAATTTATTCAACTAGGATGCATCATCATCGTTCAAATTCATAAAAACATCTTATTTATAATATTGTGTGTGTAAAATTAAATACTTTAGGGGGTCATTAAAAGGTCCTTTTTTTCTGAATAAATTTAAATACTTCTGACATATATTGTACTAATAAACAATTGATATGATAATAACCTATGGAACTATAGATATTTATTTTAAAAAATTAATAAAATAATGTGTTATAATCAGTAGTCAAACATAGAACGTCACGAAAAAAAGTTAGTAACTCCTCTATATACTTTATACGCTGAGTGGCCAAAATAATATGGCCATACTCATACCCATAGGCTTCCTTACCTCATTTGCTGAAGTGTACAGTGAATTGCGTATAGTTAAAATATTTATAGATCCTTAACGTAAGTTTCAAATATTTATAGATCCTTTTAGAGGATCCTTGATTAATATCTGCTGTAATTTGTTGCACTGTTTTTCTTCAATTGTCCCTTGTAAATATGGACACTCTTCTTTTCGTACGAGCATACATGGGAGACAGCCCTGACGACAACAGGAGGCACGTAAAGACCCAAATTTTGGACTAACAGTGCAGTTAAAATTTTCACTACAGCTGCTCTTAAGCATGTCACAAATGAAACAATTTAGCTAATGCACACTCCAGAACCCACAATCATCCCACGTTCAAAGTCAGTAAAATAACTTTGTTTACCCATGTTGGAACAAAATACTTCTGCTAACGTTGTAAGCAAGCACCTTTCTTTTCTTATGTCCTCTGACGGAAACAGTGTGACGTCATAGCTCATTTACTTAAAAAAGTTCAGGTGGTTATAATATTTTGATTACTCAGTGTATAAGGTAGGACACGTTAACATTTTTGATTAAATTGTAATTTATATCTCTTTAACCTTTTATAAAATCAAACATTTTAATTGACATTTTCTTGTTTCTCATCCATTTTTTTATTTTTATTTTATTTTAAGGATGGCGATGCTCCCAGTCTCTCAGCTGTTACAAAAACGAACATGGTTCTGGGGAAGTTGCTCAAAGCCACGGTAGAATAAAAATTTATATTTCCATAAAAATATAATTAACTTTGAATATAATGAAAAGTTTCAAAATTCAAAGCCAATCGACCGCGCAAATTTTAAATCAGCCTTGGATTTCCTAAGCTTAATTCTTCAATTCGTCTCTTTTCCTTACTGACAACAATGGAGTGAGCCGGGTAAAGTTTATTATTTTTGTGCGTTACATTCGAACATCTCAATGCAAAATTTCATCATTCATTCAAAACTACACTTCATACTAAGCGATATTTCACCATCGATTTCTCTTGCATCTAAGGAACTTCAGACATTGGTTGATGATTCAAAAACAATTATTACACAAAAACCGCTTTTCAATTATTAAACAATTGTAAAATAAGTGTTAAAGTTCCTTTTTTCCATTTGTACTCACGAAATAAATGACTAATTCACAGAGGGAAGTACACTTCCTCTTTGGGGTCCAATGGTGTCTATTGATATCACTGCATTTAAAAAAAAAATTCATTGAAACATGAATTCCCGTAAGTTCCATTTGGAACCATCTAACTATAGCATTATCTGTCAATGCACGAGTATTTTTATATTGAATAGTAACTATGGCTCCAGGTTTAGGAAATTAATTTGTAATAGAAACACACTCTGAAGCCAAAAGTGAAAATATAGTTGCGAACAATAATTATTAATCTTACTTTTTCTGTTACCTAAGGTCTGTTTATTGAATAGCCCTTTTCTTTCCATGACCTTAAGTTCCAGTGATGCCAAATGGCACCATGAAAGTTTCATGTACCTAATTACACTGTTAAAAGTTATTACGACTTTGCACCAAACTTTGGTATCCATTTAGCTGCAACCAACATTTGGTGCTTAGTTTCACGATTTTACGTTGCTACCAAGGACGGTTTAGTGATGAAACGTTGAACCCTCCGACCGCAAGATAACAACTAGTCACCAATCAGGCTCGAACTAGGAATCCTCTGATTCATAGCTGAACGCCTTTATCCACTGGGTCGCGGAGGCCCGTGTTCGTCAACGTCTTCCTTGGAGGTGTAGCTTGTTGATGTAGCGACAGCGAAAATTTCGGTTGCAGTTAAAGAAGTTGAATCAATTTTCAGTGAAACCTCTGCTTTTTTCCGATAAAGGATTTTTGGTTCAACCTACATTCCACCATACTATGATGTAGACGTCTGTTTTGCGCCAAGATATGGTACATCGTTGAACTGAAATTTTTAACAGTGTAGATCCCATTAGGCCCCAATGATGCCAAATGCACAATTAAAAAATTAAGTTATATTTTTTTAGTGAATATTTATGTTAATCTAGACTTGAAATAAGCATAATTCCAGAAAATAAAAAATGTCTACTGCTAAATAAAAATGCGGGCCTCAACGAGTTAAATAAGACAGATATTTTTTTGCGTAATAAAATTCGGTACTTTTGTAGTATTGGGGTCATTCAGATATAAAACCTCCGAATTCTTGAACTCGATTTACAATAAAATATTCAATTATAAAAACTAATATTAATAGCTAATGAAAATGAGTTTAAAATTTAATTAATTATATATGTAATTTTAATTAATCAGCTTTATTTGAATTAAATTTGGATCCACCGCTGTCCTGAATATAAGTTTAATGCTATTTTAATTTGTATGAGAGAAGTTTTAAGTTTATTAGATATGACGTCACAATACAGATTTTCTTTGTTCCTGTTTTTATTTTTATCTTATTGATAGACCGATGAAAATATTTAACCTCATTAGACGAATAGAGTTAAAAGACTCGTACACATCTTACAAGAGTGTTATTTACATGGAGAATTTGTGTTTGATAATTTATTTTTAAAGTATAATATTTTAAAGTATATTTAGTAATGTAGCTTTAAAAAGAAAAAAATATTAAAAGAAGCTTTACCATAACTCATGATTAATCCTTTGAATTTTAAACAAATATTTTTAGAAAGGTTTAAAATATTTTTTATAATACACAAAATTAAGAAAAGAAAAAATATTTTGTAATGTAATTCCTAATCGACAAACTATATACCATGCTATGTTAAGTTTAAAATACTGTATGATTATATCCTAGATTATAATTCAACTTTAAAATATAAGTAGGATTAAAATGTTTTTAGTTTGAATTTAAAGAAAATAGCTTGTTATACATTTATTTAAAAAAAATCGTTATAGTTATAAAACTTAACAAAAATTATTTGACAAATTTTAATTAATGAATGTCTATATTTCAGAAAAAGTGTTCAATTCCTAGTACTAATAGCAATTTCAATGTTCTTTTTTTTAATGTACATTTAGTTAAGTTAATTAATTGAGAAAAAAATTATCAAATAACATACTACGTTGAATTAGATGTTATACAGCAGCTACAGGGACATATTAAAAGTAATTTTTCTGAAGTTACGCTTTTTTTTCTTTACCTCTCAGTGAAATTTAATGTTTTTTTTATTTAATTAAAATATCTTTCTATATAAAATATACACACTATTAAAAATAGGTACTCAAATATAAGTAAATTGTACTCAATTTTGAATACATTCGATGCTTATCACGGCTCCGAATACATAAGTGTCAATTTAAAAAAAGACATGTACTCAAAAATGAGTAAAATGAATAAAAATAGCATATAGGATGCCTTCATAAATGAATTTCAATAAATCGACAATTACAACCAAGACTTACCGGGAATCGAACCCTGGTCCTTATGCACCGCAGTCCAGAGCCTTATCCGTTAAACTACCAGGGCGACTCGAAGAAGTTATAGACAGAAGAAGTGTTAAAAATGTGTGCTAAAAGAATGGGAAGTAAGACAATTGAGTTGTAATAACTCAGTTTGCATTTAAGCAATGGACATCAAATAACGTGGAAAACCATCTTCTAAACAACTATTTTTAGTCTTCCAGGTCGCTTTGTTAAGATGGCTCGAATAGAAGTTGATATTAGCAATATTAAATCACACTGCTCATTTCTGAGAAAGTACGGTTACTTAAATTTGAGTACGTCATCGCTTATTTACGATGAAATTGAACTCAAAGAAAAGCGAATAGATTCAGATACCATTTTTAAGTACCTTTTTTTACAGTGTGTAGAATAAACGTATTGTTTTTGGATCAGAAATTTAGGGTTATTCGTATTTTTATGTTCATGTATCCAAAAATGTGTTTTTTAAATTATTTTAAATTAATAGCTGTTATTCCAAAATAGAAATTACAAAAAAAATAAATTGATGTAGGGTAATAGAACATTTTGTGAAGTAACGCACCAGATTCTTTTAAAATTAATTTTAAATACTTATCTGTAGAACAATAGATAGTTTATTCTTTTAAACACGAATAAAGGCAATAAAGATTGTATGTAAAGCTTTTTTCTTAAGATTTCCTTTCTCACACTACTTTATTCGTGCTAAACTCACATCTCTAACCCTTTTTAATATTGCATGGGAATTCTTTATTTTTCTCTCTCTCAAAGACTCTAGTAACGTTGTTGACTGCTAAATTGCAAGACTTGTAGTTGATGGGTCATTCACGTAAGGATTTAATCTTTAACCTTATCGGGGTCGCGCATCTTGAACTGCGACTAAATCCTGCATGATTAAAATCGAAGTAATTTCGGATCGTAAAGTTTCAATTCTGATCTACAAAGTACGTGATCCTTTCTTCAATAGAAAAAAAAATCTTTTTTTAAATGTAACCTCATTTTCTCTCAAATTAGAAAAACGTCTTAGACAGTTTTTTTAATAAAATGCTCGTCACACTTGAAAATAGTTTTCATATTTTAAGACACAGCAGCATTTTTTGTATTTTTGTAATAGGTAAACTTGTAACGCATCTTTTAAATTTCTGATTTCAGTATAATTCGATATCATTATCTAGAGTATTTCTCACAACTCTTAACAATAGGAGAAATGGACATAATCATCTACAATTTCCATGAATTCTTGAAAATAAAAAAAAAATTGGTAAGCCCATTAGTATACTATTAAATTGATTGTTACATAACACAATTGTGCACTTGCCTTATTCAGGGTACACGTGGTTAACGTAATATTAATATATACAGGTTTTTTTTTTGGAAGAAAACCCATGTTGTACCTACACAACAACACCTTTAGCTATAACCTTCCCTTACAGAAAGTGAAAGGAAAATTTTCTCATTTCTTATATTCATACTTATATATGTATAATAAATGTATGTTTATTATATATCAATGTTTTTTTGTAGAGCGAAAGTAAAGATGAGAACCAATTGAAGGAAGAACTGGATGGCATTATTGACAAAATTAAGGTAAAAGAAAAGTTTGTTTTTTAACTTTTCGTATTCATAATGTCTTGCTTTAAATAAAGGATAAACTTTTCTTAGTTAAGTTGTGGTTGAAAAAGGAGTGTATGTAGATCGTTTGTAACAGGAATCGATGCTTTCCAATCGTTTATCGATCTGAAAAAAATACTTTATTTTATATACTCTCTTTTTTACAGTGGTTAATACATCAAATAAAAATATTATTAATGGAAAACACATTCTTCAAATTGGAACTCTTGAAGTTCGTTGTCATAGATTGAAACTATATTATATTATTTTTTATAGAGAAAATGAACGTAATCTTTTAAAAGGTACCGAAGTTTAAGGTCAAAAGAAAATGTTCCTGAATCCAAAAAACTTAGCTTTTCCCTTTCAAATATATCTTATTTTATTTTTTAAAAAATTTATATATTTCTGTCTTTTCAAAAGAAAATGTTCCTGAATCCAAAAAACTTAGCTTTTCCCTTTCAAATATATCTTATTTTATTTTTTTAAAAATTGATATATTTCTGTGGCTTAAACAGATTATCGTATTATTTCAGTATCTATTTCCCGTATCGTTCGTTTTAAATAGATATAGAATTATAGTCAACAACAAACTTATGTTGTTTATTAAATATAGCTTTAATCAAAAACTTACCATATACACTGCAAGAACATTTTTGACGTTTGCGCTCTTTATACGGAGCAGTTATTCCTTTTTCTGTTCTTTTAAACAGATTTGTTTATGCTCAAAAAGGAAGAAATAATAATCTGTATTCGATATGCAAGAGAACAAATTAAAAAAAAAAAAGATTGATGTTTTTTAAACCCAAGATCATGCAGTTCACGTTTATTTTAAAGAACAGTTAACCAAAACAACAGATCATTCATTATGTTATTGTCTGAAAGGAGACACCCGAGAGCAGAGGGTTAAATAATATCATCAGATATTTAGATTTCATTGTCATATTTAAATTTGGCAGCGTTACGTATTCGGTTATTTCTAAAGAAAAATACCGCTTTCTATTCTGGTAAATCTTATAACGTTCTTGTAGAAAGCCCAAGCTGAAGCAGCAGACAAGAAAATAGCAGACATATGTGGGGACATGTCGGATAGTCCCAAGATTCCGTTTCGAACGAAGAAAATTCTCAAAGGTCACTTATCAAAAGTCACAGCAGTCCACTACTGTGGTGATAACAGGTAATTTTCTAAACCAAAACTTTAAATAAAAAAAATCTTGTTATGCGTAATATATATAGTCTGACATTCTTCAAAAGATGGGTTGAAAAACAGGATTGATATCCCCCAAAAAAATTTAGAAAAGTAAAAAACACTATGCCCGCCCTCCCCCTAAAAAAACCTTTAAAATTATGGCTAAAAAAGTTTTGATATAAAAATAACAATAAAGCCAATTGCAGGGGGATCAACCCTGCACACCCTATCTCTATCCTTCTCCCGGAAACAGCTGCGCTTTTTTTTCTTAGCTTGGTTAAAATGTTATACACACATAATTTTTTTAACCGAGCTAAGAAAAGAAAGCGCAGCTGTTTTCCGGGAGAAGGCTAGCGATAGGGTGTGGAGGATTGATCCCCTTAGTGCAATTGGCTTTATTGTTATTTTTATATCAAAACATTTTTAGCCATAATTTCAATGGTTTTTTTAAGGGAGGGGGCTTGGCGTTTTTTACTTTTCTAAAGTTTTTTTTTGGAGGGGGGAGGGGGAGGGGCTGGTAATCTATTCCTCCTTGGCGCTTTTGGTTGGTGTGCTTCAGTCGGTTAAAAAAATATATTTTAGCAAAGCTTGATTTTTCAGAAAAATTATTTTTAACATGTTGCAAACTGGTTTCAAATAAATTCTTTTTCATTGCAGGAATTTAGTATCTGGAGCGCTGGACGGAAAGCTTATAATTTGGGATACATGGACAGGAAATAAAGTATAAAATTAAAACACTTTTTTTATATTATAGTTAGTTTCAACACCACCGTTCGTTACCATACAAACATTTAAAATTACTACTACGTTTTAATTATGATATTTAATTAAAATTATTGTATTAATTTAATAATACATGATCTCTCCATAATACGGACATGTGAGCTTGTATTTTTGTATATGGTACTTTTATATATTTACTATACCGATCCAACTGTGAAAAAAAATTAAACACGATTGACGATATTTTAAATTACAATTGCAACGTCGACATTTGCGATCCTCAAAGTTAATTTTTTTTTTAATTTCTGACCATGAGGGCTTATAGTACAGGCTATCATCGAACTTTTAAGGTATTACTCAAATTATATTACTTTTAAGTGTACAAGAGAAAAGTTTAATGTGACTATGAAGTTCAAAACTGCTTATATTCACCCTGATTACACGGTACATCAGAGACGCAAATTTTAAAAATTTGAAATTTTGTCAAAAATAATACAATTTAAGTTAAAAATTGTAAACTTTTTTAATGAAAAAATCTGCTTATAATATAGGTACATTATTTAATATCTCAGTTATGTTAAATATCTAAGTCATATCCTAAGTATTATTTTTAATGTTATTACAGGAAGGTGGTCCGCGATTTTTCGAAATTTTGGTTCAATGGCCATTTTAAGGGTTGGAGTAATCACTGATCTTAATGAACGATTGGATGTCTTCTTCAGGTGCGAATCATCCCTCTGCAGTCCAGCTGGGTGATGACCGCCTCTTACTCGCCGACAGGGAACTTCGTGGCCTGCGGGGGGATGGACAACATGTGCACGGTGTACGACGTCAACTCCCGGGACAGCGCGGGAACAGCAAAGATCAGGAGGGAGCTCATGGGATTCGAGGGGTTCCTCTCCTGCTGTCGGTTCCTGGACGACAACAAACTCATCACCGGATCTGCTGACATGAAGATGTACGAACCGGCTGACGAAATATTAAGTTTTAGTTTTTTACTGGCGAACTGACTGCCAAGAGCGGATCCAGAGATTATTGTTAGGGGGGGGGGGTGTAATACAGTATATTTCTATCATGAAGACCAAATTTGACCCCCCCCCCTCCCCATCCAACCTTCTTGATAATCGAAAGTTTTTCCGTTGCTGGATTGGTTTGGTTTTGTTAATTAACATCGCGCTAGAGTTGCACAGTGGGCTATTGGCGACGGTTCGGGGTCAATCTCGAAGGAAAAACCCAGGAACACATACACATTCCTACATTCACCTCGTTATTTTAGAACCATGGTGAGATGACGAGGAAAACACCTGAACTGGCACCCAACGCCTTCAATAGACGTTGGGACTTTGGACCCCGATCAGATTTATCGTGCACCAGTCCCGTATACACGCCAGTATAATTTGTTGGATATTCTGGACGACTTTCTAGTATTTTTGTAGCGAAGCAGGCAACCCTCCGAAAATAGCCTGACGTAATAAACGAACGAACTCTAATAAAATTAATTAATATATATGTGGCTTGGAACAAGAATTATTAATGTCTAATGCTAAACCAATGCAAAATTTGTCTTTCGTTCTCAAGCCACAGATATACAGGCAATACTTCCCCTCCCAAGCTAAAAAAAAAATGCTTTTAAACAACATTTTTTTTTAAACAAGTAAAAATAAGAATACTTCTTAAAAAAAATAAAACTGTCTGATGATTTCCTTATCGATTTCAGACTTTTAATTAGTGATAAAGATTGGGAAGTCAATTTTCTGAGCAATAGATCAGTCGCAAATTTTGCTTAGATTAGGCCCTGGCAAAGGGAAACCGCAACCGTGTAGAAAAGTTTTAAAACTAATTGTTTAAATAACTATACATTTTAATTGTGAGAAGAAACAGTATGCAAGATAATAGGATAACAGAGACGAATATTGAGAGCCGTGTGCTAAGGATCGTTATCTTGTTAAGGAACAAAGTTGATTCCAATACCTAAACTTTGAGCTTATACTTTTAAATTATGTGTTAAAATATTTAAATAAACATACTGATCCTTTATGCTATCATTAAATACCAAATTACCTAGTCCTGATGCTAATTTGCACAAGGACACCTCTAAAGCAAGCTTTACTGTTCTAACTTGTTTCTTTCGCAAATTCTTGGTATTTGCGAAAGAAAGCCTAGGTTTTCTATTTTTCGTACTAACAAAAAATTTACTTCGGACAGAACGCCCATGTAATCCAGTTGATATGAACACTTGTCGAACAGTTTCGGTTGAAATTGAAGTAAAACATGTTTCAGTAAATTCTGTAGATATTTTTACAACACTCAAATGTGGATTTTTCACAAATTTTCTAACTATAAATCTCTGATCACGTTGCCGGATAACATTTTCTTACCTTTTTTTTGGTCCTATTTTCTTCTTTAAGGCGTTTTATCACAAACTGCACGTAGAATAGGATAAATTTATTAATTTAGCGATACTCCGAGATGATTTACCACTATTATGATGAAAAATTATCAATATTCGAAGGCTATTCTTTGTTTCCTTACTACTGCGATCCAGTTTTAAATAATAAATAGAATATTACACAGTAAGTAAGCAAAAATTAAAGCCAAACGAATATTAAATGTCACCACAATGCAAAAATAAAAAGAAAGCGACAGACGATAATTTTATTTATGAATTATCCAAAAATGTTTCAGTATATGATAATTTTTGTGACGTTTTTTTTCTCTGCTTCTTTGCATTTTCATTAAAATAAATTAATTCAATATTTAAAATATATATACTAGGTTTTATTCATAATTACATGGAGATTACGTGGAAAAAATATTGGAGTTTATATTCGAATTTAATTTCCGATTACAGCGTTTTTTCTACAAATTTGTAAAGTGCACGAACACTTTTGGGAGCCATTGTACGTTCCAATAAAAGCATTTTTAAAAATTACTATAGAGCTACTTAATTTTTCAGCATATTATGGGATTTGGAAACAGGAATAAAGGATTTTGAATGTGACGGCCATGCAGGTGATGTCATGAGTATGTCGCTTCATCCTGATAAATCAGCTTTTGTTACTGGCTCAGTTGATAGAACGATAAAGGTTAGTGTATAAGTTATTCTTTTGGAAAATCAAATGAAAAAGAAAGGGTGTGCATTATTAGTGATTTTTTAAAAAAAAATTACGATTTTGTTTTTTAAATAAGTGTTTGGAAATTTTTGTATTCTGTAATGGAATTTTTAAGTTTTCATTATCTTCAACAAATACTAGTTGACTTCCATAAAACAATCATGCGACTGTTCTTACCCAAGTTAACTTTTCAGAAACAAAAAATGTAATTCCCCGATTTGTTTTTAAAAATTTATACCTCCTAATATTTCCAAGTGTCTCCAGTTCTCTGTTGCTAGTTTCGTTTTTGAAACAATTCGGCTGCTTGGATGCCAAATGGTATAACTCAAAAAACAGAGTTTTGAATTTGCAACTCGCCTTGGCTATAATGTTAAGCCGAATGGCGTTCAACTCATTATTGGGTTACCTATTGAACTTGGAACCACACCACTTAGACAATTGATAGATCTAGCTAGTAATGGAAAGAACGTTAGGTAATATTTACTTATACCACTTAGCAGCCAAGCTGCCTAATTGGTTACTATGTAAAGCTAAACCATATTCGACTTTCACAAGGGATATTTCAATTTATTTTAGCTTTGGGATACCCGAGATGGTGAATGCAAACAGACCTTTTGGGGTCACGAATCAGACGTAAATTCCGTATGCGTAAGTATAATTACCATCTATTAAAGGATTCCTATTTTAAAAATCAATAATCAGTAGAAATAAAGTTGACTTCTTCTAAAATATAATTTAAAAAAAATATTACAAGAAAAGTCCAATAATAAACACATTGATATGTGTTTATAAGAATAGCACTTAACGCTGAACACGAATTTCTTTTCTAGTTTCATTCAAGTGGTTTCTATTTTGGTACGGGTTCCGACGACAAAACCGCACGCTTGTTTGACATTCGAGCTGATCAGCAAATAGGGCTCTATCAGACCCCTTCCAACAAGAGCGGGTTCACTTCTTGTGGACTTTCAACAAGTGGCCGAGTGATTCTCTGTGGATCTGACGATTCAGCGGTCCACAGCTGGGATACTCTCAAAGCTAAGCACAATGGTAATACTATTTACTTTCAGGAAAGTTCCAATTGCGGCCCATGGTAACCTTTTATCTGGGCGATAAACAAATGTCTTCTTCTTAGAGAATATGGTAAACCCGCACCTCTTCAACCGCAATCGGGCTATTGCCTTACTTTCAATACTTACCCAATTTCAAGGTACAATGCAAATATTTGTCCGACCGAATGTTTAGTTTCCTTTTAAACTTACGTTAATGTTAATGGAATCTATTTCATGGATAAAAGCAGTGGCGGCTGTTGAGTATAAACCGAGCCCTTTTTGTATAAACTGAGAATTAATTCGAATTTAAACAAATAATTGAATATTAAACTAAAGGTGGAAGAATGAGCAAAAAATTTACTTCACAATAGATAACGTATAACAATCAGTGGAAAATATTTAAAAAAAATCAATAAAGCAAGTAAATGATTTATTTGAATAAAATTCGACAATTTAGTCCCAAAAATAGTTCAAAATTACACACAAAAAAAAGTGACGGGATCAGTCTTCGGCCTCACGTGCCAGCCCCCACTATACGAAAGAATTTTCGAAATAGAGCAACTTCACTGGGCATTCAAATGACTGAACTTGCGACTTATTCAATGGCGAAGTCCTCAGTCATATAGCATTGTCGAACCAATTACATCGTTCAAATATTTAGCGACTTAACGTTAGCAAACATGAATATTTGTAAAATTTAGTTCTACTTGGATAGTTTTTTAGAATAAGGATACAAGAATTAATGAAAGTCAAAATAATAATTCCTGGTAAAAAGCATTTAAATGTCTTCAATTTTAGCACAATATTCATTAAATGTTTTGTGCATTTATTAAATATTTTTTTATAGGTTGCCTAACGGGACATGAAAATCGAGTTACTTCACTAAGCATGCCAGATAATGGAATGGCAATGGTGACTGGTTCTTGGGACTCGAGCGTTAGAGTTTGGAACTAAATTGTACATCTAGAAAATGTGATATTTTAGGATTTTTATGTGGAAAATTAATGAAATTTAAAAGATAAATTTAAGAAATTATTTTTAAAAAAATTATGAAATAATAAATTGCATTATCTGATGTTAAACACAATACAAAAAATTAAATAAAGGAAATCCTTACAAGAATAAAAAATACGAGGAAATCTGATTAAATTTATTTATTCAATACTTGTTTTCAATAATACTGTTCATAATATTACCTTACCTTATTTAACTTTTGGTCACAATTACTTATGAAAATTAGTTTAGTATGAGGATCTCATTGTTTTTCCAGTCGCAAGAAATGCGATTTTAGGATAAAATATCCAAGCACTTTAACATTTGCTATAATGTAACATATATTTACCATAAACATTTAAATACATTTACTTTCATATTTATTAAGACTATTTCCAATAACAGTATTACTATTTATTATTTTTAGAGTATTAAATGTTGTAATATAACATCAATGTTAGAGGTTCAAGTGGCACATAAGTGTTAAATGCCGTGCCCTGGTTCATAATATTAATAGTACGATAAAAATCAACCCATTGCTTGAATGTGGGTAGATGCACAAAGGAGGTACACAAAGGTAAAGATAAACAGCTTTATTCACCAATTCGTTTTAAATTACATACGATTTAATAACTGACAAAACACAACTAGACTCAAATTTGACTTTCACACTGACAATGGCGAAAATAAAACGAAGCTGACATGCACAGCTCATTTGTACACAGGAAGATTCCAATATGTATGAACAGGGGGAAATACACTTCCAATAATATCAGAGAAACAGTATTTCCAAGGGTCGCCCCCCAACGAAGGGCTGCGAAATGACACCACAAGGAGTTAATACTATACACACAAGAGGTGGCATGCTCTGAGCTATATGCTAATTTTTCTAATGGGAGCGACAACAAGAACAAAACGATTAAGTAAAATTTGAAATTGACAATGGCCTGCTACAATTTCTCTACATCTACTTATATAAACATAGGAGCCTACAAAGTAGTTCCTTTTCCATTTGTTAAGAAGAAAAAAGCAAAGTTAGATATTTTTTTTGGTTTGGTTCGTTTATTTAATAAAGAGCAGCCAGGAAAGAAACACCAGTATATTGTGATGAATCACTTGAAAAGTGCAGTCACATTACAAATTACATATGCACCAAAAGTATATTAACCGAGAGCAGCGGCAGCTTCCTGTCAGTTAAGGCCCTGATCAGTCCTTAACTAATACACCAACCAGAGCAGCTGGGGCCCGCCTCTCTTCGAATGTACAGTTATTTTTTTGCAGTTTAACAAAGCTGTTCCGAAGGGGCGAAACTTTCGATTCACCATGGCAGAATACAGCTGGATGTTAGATATCAGACAATACAAAACTACATGCTACGTTGGGGAAATCGTTTGTATAAGGGGGACAAAAAAGAACCCTCTCTGGATCGTTCTCCCGCCGTTGCAATAACGAAGCACGTCTCTCTCCAAACCCGGATAGTAAATTTTTTGTTTAACATAAAAGCATTCAGAGCCTGACTATAAATAGTGTGGGTGAGTTGTAAAAGCTTTATGTGCCTTCACAGCATCTAAAGAGTCCTTGTATAATCATGCTTGTCTAGTTTCATATGCAACCTTTCTTACCACTGCATTGGCAGTTACAGACTTCATGGTCTGCAAGTTGAGTCCAACTTGGAAATGTACTTCAGCAGTAATTGTATTGGGCGAGTTCCACGTCATCTCAATGGTCCCAAGAGAAGTGAAACTGTGCATTTGGGGATCTGCCTTTCAACACTGCAGGCAACACGTTATACTTTTTTAATAAGTCATTTAACCTAGATTATCCATGTGATTTGACCACAAATAACGAATTCACATTATTTACAAATGGAATCCACATCTAGCACTCAAGAAACAGAACTGGCTTTCACAAAAGATTACAACAATACATTTAGTTAAAGCCTGGAATAGAATTTCTTACAGATAATGCATGTCTGTATATATAGCAATAATAATACAGATTCAATCACAAATTAAAAGACATGCAGTGTGCATATAGAGCCAACTTTTTTTTTTTATACATTTAACGAACACCGTCTTGTGTGGGGTGAGAGAGGAAGCAGCCGGGGCTCAGTCTGACCCCTCACCTCAGCGCACACAGTGTACACCTTCACTAATAATTTGGAATAGGGTTAAAAAAATTGGTTCTATATGCGCAGAGAAAGAACAATCTCCTAGAAGCTACAGTTAAAGTATAGCATGTCTGGACAATAAGTTAACATGACTGTCAAGTGGATACTATGCAAGCAAAAGACAGCAAGCACCGTGCACTGAGCCACTGTGCTTCAGGCAGTTTGCGACAGAGTATGACTAGACAGAGCTGTAATAAATTCAGCGTGTGTGAGGAAATCAAAAAAGAGGACCTTCATTTTTTTTTTTAAGAGGAGATTTTGTGGCTGTTTTTTGGATCACTCACTCACAGATATAGATATAAACATGCACGTCTGAATATGAACGTCAAATCACACATACGAATGGAACACATACTCAGGCTCAATATGTGCTAGATGTAAAGTTACAAAAGAAGGCCAGAGGAAGCAACACTACTGTGTTCATGTGTAAACAACAAATAACTGGTCCAGGAAATATGTTTTGTTTCAGCATCAATTCCATATTTTGAGGAAGCTGTCCCAGGATCCAGTGGCAACTGCCATGCCATCTTCAGTTACTCCAAGACAACTTACTCTATTGTCATGACCAGCCAGAACACCTGCAAAACAAACAAAAAAGTTTTGATGGTGGTTGATACAACTGACAATCAAAATGATCGCATTCACGTATTAAATGAACAACGTAACAAATCTTGGGAGTTATTTCGGAAATAAAAAGTTTTCCAAACTCTTTAACCGCGATTCTCAGATTAAATTTATTCAGGATACCTACATAGATGTTGCATGGGCAATTTGTTATGAAGCAGGTAAAATTAAATGTTAATATGTATATTTAACTTCAAAACCTCAAGTTCCCCTGAGAAATAAAAACTATTGTATGCATACTCCAAACCGAATGCACTTTTAAGGTTAGTATGATGAGAATAGAATATTCAAACAGAAAAATAAGACGTAGCCATAAGCAAGGGTGCAGAATATGTCCAAACAAGGTTTGAAGGAAATTTGGGCAGCCCCGGGAAATTTTTATTTCAAACAGAAATGCCACTGAGATTAATGTAATATTAAAAAATATATATATACAAGACATCGATTGCATAATTATTTACACATTATCAGTTTCTTAATAAAGTGTGAATTAATTTTATTAGTACTACATGAACTTGGTAAAGTTGCCATGTAACATAAAGTGGCCACTGCATTTTTCAAGTCTATTGGCCATTAGTAGTCGCTATCAAATTTTCTCTTTTATTCGAATGATGTATTCATCATTAAAATTAATTAAAAAACACAGCATATATTCTACTGCTTGTCTCATTTCGTTAAATTTTTTCCATGGATAAAGACAATTAAATTAACTCTTACAATACTTGTTGGGGAAATTTTTATTTAAAAAAGATGCGTTCAAGGGAAATTCCAGGTGTTAACATTTTTTGCAAACCTGGCCTTAAGTAAAAAAAAATATTAATTTTAGTCTAAAACAAAGTAGAATGCAACTCTTAAAAAAGTTAAAATGTATAGGCTGCTAAACAAGTCGCTACTATACATACTTCCATGGTATATTTTTATAGTACAATTCCATAAAATAAAAGCTTGGTTAATTATAGTCGCAATAGCAGGGCTGCCACTGAGTTGTACCTTTGAAAATAGTAGCTTTAGTATCCTCAGACATCAAAAATAGTAGCCTAAATAGTCTCCTTAGAGATCAAAAATAGTAGCCTAAATAGTCTCCTTAGAGATCAAAAATAGTAGCCTAAATAGTCTCCTCAATTATGCATATATTTAGCAAAGATGACTAAAAGCAGTAAATTGCGACAAATGCTAAACAAATTGCGACAAAGGCATTTTATTAAAAGCAAGTAATATTACAAATTGATATTATTTTTATTATTGTCACTGTTTTTATACAATTCTAAATATGTACTTTATACTTATTTTCTTAAATAGACTGCATAAATTAAAAATGTACATATTCACTAGATATGAACAAATTCCATTTTTAAACCGTACAACAATAGTGCTGTTTTGTAAAAATGCCTTTTTGCACCAATATTTGCTTTTAAAAAAAATTAATGTATTTAAAAATACCCGAAGAACATATGCCTACTTTTAAAGAAACATAATAGAATATGACTGAAGGCAATGGTTATAAAAATACTGCATTCAGGGCTGCCACTGAGTTGTACCTTTGAAAATAGTAGCTTTAGTATCCTTAGACATCAAAAATAGTCGCCTAAATAGTAGGGATGAACCGGATAGTGGTTTTGCCGGATACCGGATATCGGATATCCGGCGCACATTACAAACCGGATATCCGAAATGGATATTGCCGGATATCCGATCGGATATCCGGCAGTTTCTTTTTTATGAAAATATCTTCTCATACACACTAGAAAATACGGAAATCGGCCAAATATTACGAAATATTTTTTTATTCTATAATATTCCCCAATTACTTACCCTTAAGGTGATACCAAGATTGAATAAACATTCAAAAAACTTTTTTATTTACAAAGTGTTAGCCTAGGGTGCTGCAAGCAATGGGCGTATGTTTTGTACACTTTGAACTCAATTTCTGAATAATTGTATTTTTACCATATGCCCTTTCATTCCAAACATAAAAATTCAAGTTTGCTTAAACTTTTGAGAAATTTATTTTTATTTTCACTTTATATTAGTTGTGTGATGTGATGACCCTCCACCATAACGATTCGTTAACAAAAAATTAATAGAATTTTAAAGTTAAAAACGAGAAAAATTCAAGGGAGAATCTGCACACTGTTAATACATTGGTAGAATTTTCAGGAAAATACTTAAATACCATATTCTTAGCAAAGATAATTGACCGCCACAAAAAAATCTTCGATGTATTATTCATCCGGATATCCGGCTTGGAAAATCGGATATCCGGCACTTTACTTCCGGATATCGGATAGTTAAAAATCAGCCGGATAGTTACCGGATATCCGTTTCATCCCTACTAAATAGTCTCCTCAATTATGCATATATTTAGCAAAGATTACTAAAAGTAGTAAATTGCGACAAATGCATTTTACTAAATGCAAGTAATATTACAAATTGATATTATTTTTATTTTTGTCACTGTTTTTAGACAATTCTAAATATGTACTTTAAACTCATTTTCTTAAATAGATTGCATAAATTTAAAAATGTATATATTCACTAGATATGAACAAACTTCATTTTTAAACCACACAACAATAGTACTGTTTTGTAAAAGTGCATTTTTGCACCAATGCTTTTTTTTTAATTAACGTATATAAAAATACCCAAAGAACATATGCCTACTTTTAAAGAAACATAATAGAATATGACTGAAGGCAATGGTTACAAAAATACCGCATTCACAAAAATTGCCAGATTTTTTTTTGCTGAACTTGGTAGTAATAAATATTAGTTTATAACAAATAACTTTCTAAAACAAACAGTAGTTTAATAAAAAGTGGAAAATAAAGACAATTTTCACAAATTTTGAAGAAAAAAAAGAAAAAACTTCAAAATTGAAACAAATCACTTCTATAATTGCAGTCTTTTAACCAAATTTAGTAGTAATGATAAGTTGTTTATATCCCGAAACTTGCTAATTGCATTCGTATTAAAAATAGTAGTAAAATTCACAACAAAAAAAAAATACACCCACAAATTTTGTCTATGCGTAATCAATCACAAAGCTAAAAATACAAATTTTTCCTTAAACTCTGAATAATTTATTAAGTTTTATAAAGATATCTACTTAATTCCATCAAAGTTTACACAAATAGTTCTGGGAACAGTTGAGGGTTGCATCAAATGCTTCTATTTATGAAACTTTTTCTTGAACCAATGCATAATTTGATTTCTATGCTAACTTTAATACATAGGCCCCACAACAATAAAACACATATACGTTGATATTAATGACTTCAAGCAACATTCATGCCAAATTTGAAGAAAATCAAACAACACATTTGGACATAAATGAGTAATAAGCAAATTTACAAACAGACGAAATGCTGAGGGGTCAAGTTAAAACAGGGACCTAAAATTCTCAAAAGCAAAGACATTTCAACTCTAAAATGCCCATTATAAAGTTCTTTCAAGGTATAACTAATTTTACCAGCTAACTTATGCAAAATTCCTAGAAATTTCCATTTTTGAAAATCAAGGAAATTGCGACGCTAAAAATCTTTTTTTTTTAAGTGGGTGGGTTGTGAGAAAGGAAAATTTAAAATGAAAATAATTAATATAATAAAAATATATAAACGACTAAACAAAATATTATTCAATTGTAATTTGAATACCAACCAAACCAAACCAAAGAAAAGAAAACGAAAAGAAATTATATAAAAAAAAATTATTACTGAAAATGACAAGTCCTAAATTTCAACTTCGTGAATTAAACTATATTTTCGAAAAATGGCATGCAATTTTGTTAAGTAGTGCAAAACAAATCATGATAAAACAGTAAGTAATGAAATATATGAATTTATATATCAGATGCAAGAGGATTGAATGCCTTTAAACGGTGATCTCAGCAGATCGCGTTTAGCGAATTTCTACAATTTCAAGGTTTCCATGCATTAAAAAAAACAAATCAAAAGAGTGTCAATTGAAAGTTGCATTCGGTAGATGTGCCGAAATTTAATCATCTCAACTTCCGAGAGATATCGTCCCCGTTTGACTAAGATCGCAAATATTTTTTCTAAATGTGCAAGATATTAAATTTTTGTGAAATCATCCGAGTTTTTTTAGATTGAACATCGATTTTTCATAAAACAACAAGCGAACTGAAGCAAGCCGCGTTTATTGAATATCTACAATTTCAGAGTTTTCATGAGCAAAAAAAAATTTTAAAACAGCGTCATTATGCAAAGAAAGACATTGAACCATCAACTTTCGACATAAATGTGGTTTTGTAGCAAGTTGGCGCAGGATGACAATTTTGGCGCAGGATTCCACCCGATATTTTTACAACAATTTTGATTACAATGATCTGGCCCATAACGATATTTTTGTTTAAAATTGCGATGCATTGACACCGGGAAACGTGATCGCCGCGATACAAGTCGAAAATCCACTCCTCCCCAGCTGGTTTATGCAATTATTTTAACTAACATACATATAGGCTACACATTTAATTGAAATTTTTCGGAATATACGCGAGTATATTTGGCCCGATACATTTATTAAATTGATGGTAATAAAAAAAGGAAAACCGCGGAACCTCCGAAGATTTTCATTCCTGAGGTGAATCTCATGTTCTTTGCTTCGCGCAGTGAATTCTAGAAGTAACCCACGCAACCTAAACGCAAATTGCTCTAAAAGGTAATGAAAGCGATGTCTATTGGGGATAAATCATGCTTGGCAAGTATTATTTACTTGCAAACACCTCCTACAGCGTTTAATGGTGTTGATTCTTTGACTGTTTGTCCTTTAGAATCGCCAAATAGCAGTACATTGGCGTCGTATGCAACAGCCAATCAGATTACGTGACGCTTCAAAATCAGTTAAACGATGCGTGATTCTGGAAATATTAGTTGAAAATCTATAATGTTAAAAAAAAAAGTTACCAAAAAATAGTCGCCAAAAGCTGAAAAAAGTAGAGGGTTTTGATGAAAATAGTCGCTTTTGGTACTATTTTAATAAAAATAGTCGCCAAATCTTAAAAATAGTCGCTTTAGTCGCCTGTGGCAGCCCTGCAATAGAGCAGCAAAGTGGGCTATTGGCAATATGGTTCGAGGACTACCTTGAAACAAAGACCCTAGAACACTTCACCTTATTTTTAAACCATGGTCACTTTCCAAGAAAGAGTTCAATATGCCTTAATAAGATAAAAATTCTAATTAACCCTCTCTTTTAAAAAGTTGAGAACCAATCTATACAATAATACATTTATTAGTTTTCATTTTTAATATGTCAACAATACTTTGTATGCTTGAACTTGGCATAATTTTTTGGTAATTATTTTGAAATTACTATTTGTCTTCCCTGTGCTTTCACATGAACACTTATCACAATTGAATTGATTTCTCAAGATTTTAAACCATTAAAATAAAAGTAATTTCTAAAACCAAAAGCTTTTAACAAAGTTCCCTCTATGTAGGATTAATATCAATAAGAGTTCACGAGCAATCAAATAATTATTTGACAACAGCAGGGACCGCAGCCGAATTTTGAGAAAAAATAGTAGTAAAAATAGGAATACTAAACATAAAAAATAGGAATTTTAAAAAAAAATTAAAAACGGAAAAGCACTTATATACATTCTATAAGTCTGTCATTCAAGCAAGAGCCTACATTTGAAAGACAATGTAAAGATTTTACTATACTTAATTTTCATAACTTGATTTTTTTTTAAAGTTAAATGCGGTTTATTTTTTTTAATTAACCAACACATTGTAGAAATTTTGCATAAGTTGTACGTACATGAATTAAGGAGATTGAAGAGTCAATTAAGGAGGTTGCTAATGTCTAAGGGAAATTGAATTCTGTAATTTTTTCAAGGAAAATTTAGATTTATTAAAGAGTAAAATGTTAATAGAATACCTACTTAAGCATGTTAATCTAAATCATTAAAATTTACAAAAACAGTTGTATAACTTTTTTTTAAACTTTCAAAAAGTATATATATATATATTTTTAGGGGGGAGATGTGAGAAGGGGGAGTTTCAAATTAAAAATATATATATAAACATTTAAATAAAATATTAATGCGGAGACGAATTGCAAGCCACATAAAAAGAAACAAGCTTATTTCATATGTTTATAGCTATTACATTAAAATAAGTTCCTAAACTTCAATTTCATGAATAAATTACATTTTCTAAAATAAAATTTAATGCTATTTTTGTTAGATAGTGCAAAGCAAATCATGATGAAATAGGAAGTAGTGAAAAATAAGCCTTTATTTATCAAATGCAAACGGATTGAAAACATTTCCACGGACATCGCAGCAGATCGCGTTTAGTGATTATCTAAAATTTCAAAGTTTTCACAAGAGAAAATAATTCTTAAAACAGCGCCATTTTGAGATTACCTTCACCAGATGTAATGAAAGAGTTTTACCTATCAACTTTCGAGTGAATCATCTCCGCGTTTCGTGAAGATTGCAAATATTTCTGCATGTTAAAAATTCTATATTTTTGTGAAAATTCGCCGTTTTTCAAGGTTGAGCAGCGATTTCGCACAAAATAAAAAAAACGAAGTGACATTTTCCAATGATGAAATCTCCATGACTAAAAAAATAGGACAACATAAATAAGTCCTTTTTTTCTGATGTGAAATCCTTCCATTCACACCTTTTTTTATCCTTGCCATATTGCTTACTTCAGACATGTTACAGACAAAATAAATTTAAAAAGGCTTAACTTCTAATCTCCAAACCTAATGTTTTCCCGAACAGAAAATTTCTAAGTTCTCAAATTTTGTAGAGTCCATGTGGTGAAAAGTTTCAAATAAAAAAATAATAACTTTAATGAAATATATAAACATTACAACAAATTAGAAAATTATTGTCAGCCAAACAAAAAGTAACAAACTTTTTTCAAAAAATCAATTTTGATTAATTTAAATGACAAGTCCTAAACTTCAATTTCGTAAATTATATGATATTTTTGAAAAATTTAATGCAATTTTGTTAAGTAGTGCAAATCATATCATGATGAAATAGGAAGTAGTGAAGTATAAGGATTTATTTATCAGATGCAAAAGGATCGTAAATTTAGCAACGGAGATCGCAGCAGATCGCGTTAAGCGAATTTCTCCAATTTCAAAGTTTTTATGAACGAAAAATTCTCACAAGAGTGCATTTGGAAGTCTCATTTGCCAGATGCATCGAAATTTGAGTTTTAACCATCTTAACTTTCAAGTGATATCATCTCCGTTTGACGAAGATCTTTCTCCCTTTTTCTAGATTGAGTATCGATTCTTACCAAACGAACTGAGATTTTTCAGTGATGAAGTGTCTTATGATAACGAAATACCATTGACTAAAACAACGGACAAAAAGGATCAAAAGTCCACTTTTTTCTGATGCGAAGTCCCTCCATTCGTCTTTCTCTTCTCGAGTCCTTGCCGATTTACACTTGCGTATAACGATCAAAACGGCGCCATAAGTACCTTATATTTCTACAAATATTATTTAAAAACCAGGAATTCTGGGTTAGGATTTGGAAAATTAGCACCCCTGAAAGAAACATCTGAGCTTTCTCAGAACTCTCATTACAAACAGGTTTCCGAGGTGCATTCGAACACCACCTTTTTGCGCTTTCGGTTTTTCCTTTCTCTGTGGATATAATTTCTTCAAAAAATTTCTTATGGATCTCAGAGTCACGACCCATTACAAAGACATACCGAAATTTTAAAGCAAATATGAATCAAGAGCGATGATAAAATTAAAGTCTGAAAAAACATAATTCCGCGGAATTATGTTTATGTCCGCGCTTCCGTGGACTTGAAGCACATTATTCAGCGTTGTTTGTTTCTTGGGTTTTATTGGCGCAAGGGCAACACAGGGGCCATACTGCGCCAAACACTCGTCTTTTTTTTTTTTTTTTTTGTTATTGTCAATCCTTTACTAAAATAAGATTCATATGCTAATTATTGTAAAATTTACTGTAATAAAATTCATATTCATTCATATGCTACATATTGTAAAATTTACTGAAATAAAATTCATATGCTATATATTGTAAAAGTTATTTATGTTAAAAGAGGTATATACATTTGCTTAGATTTTGCGATAAAAACCAATTTCTGTTAAAAACGTGAATAAATTACAATGAGGTGAAGCACTTAACAGTTCGCTAAGTGAAGGATGATGAGATTTAAAAAGGCGAAGCCTGATAGAATTAAAACCTGGACATTCTTCAAGAATATGTAAAACAGTAAAATTTATATCACAGTAAGCACATACAGGTGGTGATTCTGCTAACAAGAGATGAACATGAGTGAACCGAGTGTGGCCAACTCTTAGACGGGACAAAACAACTTCTCTTTTACGACATGGCTGATTAAAATTGAAGCCCGAAATATGTGGTTGTATTGCGTGCAATTTGTTTAAAATTTCCGCGTCCCATGTGGTCTGCCAATAAAGATGTAGAATGTTTGCGATTCTTTTTAAAGCATCACCAAGGTACAACCAGCGTAGCCTAGTGTTATCAACAGTCTTTGCAATTTCATCGGCTCGTTCATTTCCTTTGATACCGACGTGACCCGGTATCCAGCAAAATAATACATTAAGATTTCTATTAGAAAGTGTTTGATGAAGATTAAAGATTTTAATGATTATGGGATGATTTCAGTATTCAGCGCACTCGTGAACTGAAAAAACAGAATTCCGCGCTTCCGTGGAATTGTACCATGTCTGATATTTACACAAGAGTGGAGCGATCAAAAGCGCGGCATCGTAGCATATGATTCTGTAAATATTTGAAATTTTAGAAAATGTGTTTAAAATTGCAATTTTGGCGAAATTGTTAGTTTAAAAAAATCTAGATTTCCGCATTCCAAAACTTTTAAAACACCGGGAATTTCAGGTACCGAAATATTTTAACAAAATTAGTATTCCGGGTTAAACCAACACCACCTAGATTGTACCCAGAAAAGTACCACCCCTGACGCTCGAGAGATAAGAAACTGACTGTTCAGTGCCCGTGTGCGCGCATCAAGTTCAGCCTTGGTAATGGCGAAAAAGTTCGCAGTTGTTTCCTTTGTATACGTAGTTTCATAAAAAAAAAATTCCGTTCATCGGAAAAATCCAAATCTGCGCGCCACTTTATAACTTCGGAGAGAAATGTCTAAAAAATAGGGAAAAAAAAAAGGAAAAAAAGGAGCACTTAAAAAAAAATAGGAAAATAGGAGCTCTGCGGTCCCTGCAACAGCTTCAAAAACAAATCTTCAAGAGCCAACAAAAATATAACAAGCTTTTTAGTTCAGTGGCATCACAAATTCATGCTTCACATTTGGAGATCCATATATGTACCTACCAACATTTTAAAATTAAAATCCATTGCAAATTGTATGACATTACTGCCTAACATTCGACAAGAGAAGGAGTTGTCGAGTAGTTCTGTTGTGTCATTTTACCGTTTATTGGCATTAACAAATTGCCAGTCACATAGAGCATTAACTATGCAAATGTTTTCCCATTTAATTCCCTCCTGGACAAAAATAATGATATAAATCCATTTTAGAATGGAATGCTTTCACTCACGGATGGATTAAAGGATGTCAGAAAAATTATAATTGGGCAGTCGAATAAACTGCACTGTAGTTACAAAATGGATTATTGCTAACGTTTTTGGAATCTATTCCGAAAGGAAATACTGCCTCATAAAAATTAACAATAGTTAGAGAATGAGCATAATCTGTGTAATTAAATAGCTCCAGTGCAGGATGAAATAAACCAACCTTCCAGTCACCTGTTTGGCTTTTAGGTGAAATTAGTTCAACTAACCAACAACCATTTGTGCAAATAGCTCATTGTACAAAATCCATAAAAAAGCAAATCAACTACTAATTTGATAAAATGGATTAAACTCCTCCTCCTGAACAACATAATATCATCTAAGCAGTCTTCAAAATTTAAAAGTAGTGTTCCTAGGTCTTTCCTTCAAGATAGATCATAAACCTTTGAAAATATCTCATTTTGTAGCTCTAGTACAAAGTTATCTCACCATCAACACCTTGAAGCTTCAAAAATAATCTGGTAAGCAGTATTTTGAACTAGTTATAGGTGGAACATACCACATTGAATATACCTACTTAAATCTTTACATACATATACAAGTAAGAGAATACTGAATTAACAACACAGTCAAATACTAAAAGATTTATTTTCAAAATTATATGCATAAGAAAGAAAACAATCATGTCAAGCAAACTAAAAGAACTGTCATTTGAAGTAAACTTACCAGCACGCTCAGCTTTCATAGAATCCCATACATTGCAATTAAAATCATCGTAACCAGCAAGTAACAGTCTTCCGCTCTTAGAAAATGCCACAGATGTTATTCCACATATAATGTTATCATGAGAGTACATTGCTAATTCCTGGTCAGCTCTGATATCAAAAAGCCTGCAGGTAGCATCATCAGAGCCTGTTGCAAATGCAAATCCATTTGGAAAGAACTGAAAAGAATGATTTAAGTTGAGTATACAAAATATTGAAACAGTAAAAATAACTTTGAATATAATAAAATTAGGAGAGTTCTAAAGGTGAAAATTATATAGTGGTCAGTGGCCACTAGACTTGAAAAATAGTGGCCACTTTAGTTACGACATGACGCAAGTTCAGGCAGTACTAAAAAAAATTAATAACTGTAAAATGTAATAATTCACACTACATTAAGAAGTTCATGATTGTGTGAATTAAGCTATTAGTATTCAAAATAATCATTATTAATTAAGCTATTATTCAAATCAAATTGCATAAAATAATTAAATCTGGACAGGAATACACCGAGGCCAGAACCTATCTTTTTCGTCAGCCTCGGTTTGCAACACAATGTGTAGCAAACTTACGGCGATCTGAGATTTGGAAAATCGTCGATTGGTGCGATTTCATCGTTTGAATTGGACCTAAGCTACCCTTCCCGATTTATATATTTTAGACAATTTTTTAACCTATAGTAGCAAGCAGGCATAAAGAGTAAATTCATGCCATCGATTTCCAAAAGTGTTAAATTTCTGAAAGAAAAAAAGAAGAAAAATCGAAATCCTCGGTAGTGACTGCATAAAAAATTTTTGATCGACAAGTATTCCCATCAAAAGGGAATACTTGTCTTTCTTTACTAATACAACTTAAACTGAGTAACTTATAAATAAACCACACATATAGAAATGCCTATTGCTTATAATTTATATTGTTTTAGAAATTATATAAGGAATATTTGCAATTTAAGGAAACTAGTTAGATGAAATAAAAAATGTGTAAAACATGCAATAAAATTATATATTAAATTTTTTTTTAAATATGCTTCATTGTATAGTTCATATTTATTTAACAAAATGTGAAACAAAATTCATTTTTTTGAACAAATTAAATACATAAAATCAAATGTTTTTAACCTATGTAAAAATATTTTTTTCTTAACAAGTTAATAAATTGAAATGTCTAATTTTGTCCTGTAGTTATTTAAACTTTACCCTTGCTTGTATTTTTACTCTTGTATAGTAACCATGTTAACTTTTATATAAATTTTGGTGGTATTTGTTTTGGAGGCTGCGTTAAAATAAAGCATTGGACAGATTTTGACAAAAGCTGAGTACAATAGTAGAACTGTCTCTCGTGATGCTAAATTGAATAAATTTCTTACGAACAAATACTACAGTTTGCTATTAAATGAAAGCAAATTAATATCACATATTTTTCCAACAAAAATTATCATAATATTTGATTAAATATAAAAACATGCAATTATGTTTCTAAAATTAACAGTTTGGAAAACCAATCGAAATTAGTATATACTAATAAAACATTTATTTTATTTAAACATATCTTTTATTCAAGTCCTTCTTCATGTTTAAAAATATAAATTTTTGAAAATAAAAGAAACCCAAATAAAAACTAAATATATGTAATTTAAATGCTTTTCATCACATACTGAAAGTTTATTATGCACATATAACTGAGGATAGCACCGCCTAAGAAATTTGACCATATCAGTTTTTCTGGTATTCCTGCCTTACAAGGCTTTGGTTGACACTGGGAAATACTAACAATATAATAAAAATTATTAGATTGGTATATTCAAGTTTTGAAAAATTATTTTTTGTTAAAATCTAGAGAAGAGAGGAGTCAAATTTTTAGAATATTTAGTGCATGTTTACAAATTTTAACAAACGTGTATTTATGCTTCGTTTTACAGGGTTTTTTGGTTATTAACTGACAATCAGTGTTCTTGAATTTAGCCCCAAAAACAACACATTTTGGTTTGACAACTTTCAAGATTTCCAAAACTAAATTAAAAAAATTTAGTTTTTAAGCATTTTAATTATATATTTTTCAAACCATTTCTTTAATGAAAAACTTAATTATATTATTAAAATAGCTATTTCATACAATTTAATTCTTAATGCCATGTGGAATACTAATTTAGTTATAATTAACAAAAAGCAACAAAATCCTCATGGCAGTTTCTTAAGGGAAAAAAAAAAATTGGACTACTATAAAAATCAACATACTAGTTAAAAATGCAGGTGAAAATGAGATACAAATATAAATTGCATATTAAATCAAAAATCCATCAAATACATTTATATAAGGAAAGCAGCAACAATAAATATCAATGAAAATTTAGAAGATATATCTTAAAAATCTACTTACTGTAACAGCATTAATATCAGACTCATGGCCAGGAAATGTTTGTTTACACATACCATCTCGTATATCCCAAAGCTAAGGAAAACAAAGAAAAATGTTAAAACCAAGAAGGTATTTAGTAATATCTTCCTAAAAAAAATTATTATGAAGTTACAATATGCATGCAATATATTATTTAAATAGTCAAACCTCGATAAGATGAACTTTGTGAGACAGTAAGGAAGGATTTCAAGATTAAAAAGACTGCTTAAGTTTGTGTAGTTTTAACTAAAACTCTTTTATTTGAACTATGCAATATTGTTTTCCCGATTGTAGATTTTTTTTACATTTGAATTAATGGTATTATTAATATGAGAAAACTTTTCCTATTTAAAAAAAAAAGTTTGATCACCGATTGCTTTTTGCTCTTTTCGCGACATTTCTTAACCTTTACTGTTTTTGTCATTTTTTAATTCAGCAGACACATTTTTGCTTCCTATCAAAAAAAAATTCTGAAACGGAAGTGGCACTGGCCAGCAAATTAAGAACATAATGCACAATGGAACCCTCACTGGTCAAGAATGATATGGAATATTGGCACATTCATATTGGACTCCTGTAAAACAATCCAATTAAAAACTGCCGACATGCATTTTAATAAGCACCAATTCTAGAGGCAGTGCTTTTATGTTTTAATTTGGTTTCATCCAACTTTGGCACTCTCATTCGGACATCTTTTGAGACAAGAGCCCCTACTCTCTCATAGATAATTGACATTTAAAGACTTAATTAGCCTTAATATTTAAAAATCTATTTGTCTATTCCTTGTTCCAATCAATCATGTCTAAGCGTTTAAAAATCGATTAGTTACTTTTATCTCTGCCTTATAGGCGTTACTACTTTAGATTAAAAAAAAAAAAACATCCTGGGCCAAGACCAGTAGGGTAAAAAAATTACCTTCAATATTATTCAAGAAAGTACTACACGAGAATTCCCATTTCTAGGAAAATCCTTTAAATAAGGCATGAATACAATTGCAATGTATTTGCTCAACCTTAAAGTTTTGAAAATGTGTCCTTATTAAGCAGAAGTTTTCATAATCATTAACACCATAAGAATATACAGTAATTAAATTTAGTTCATACTGTCAGTAATTTGCATTAAACGAGTTCATATTAATGAGGTTTGAATGTATATGTAACATTACTACAGATATCTAAAGTGAGGTTGATTATTACTTTAATAACCAAGAGGTATAAATAATAATATAAACATTTTAATAAAGACGTTTTTTAGATTTAGTTCATTATTTACAAACTAGTATTTTTTCCTTTTCAATTATCTATTTTAAATTAGTAGCAGGGGTCTTGCAAATAATTCTATAAATCTAGCTGAATAATTAGCATATATTTTCGAATAATATGAATAGTTAAAGTTACTACATATTTAAAATATCAGTTTTACATAATTACAAATATATGAAAAAAGAAAAGCAACAAAATCGTTTAAAAAATACCATATTATTTATAAAAAGTTTTAGATTACTGAAGTACACTTTGGCCCAATTTCTCACAAATAGAAATTACCATAGGAAAGCTACACATTTTAAGAATATATACAAGTTTTTTCTAAACATAAGTGATTAATTTTTAAGTTCAGACAAGTGCAATAGTAAAACCAATAAAGAAAATTTACACTATTACAAAGAAAAATAAGTTGATGAAAACTATTTTAATGTCTGTAAATGTAAAATTTAACTTACTACGACATGTAAAACTAAAAACCAAATTTTCATTAGTTTTTTTTTATATGCAAAAAGAAACAATGTACCTTTGCAGAGGCATCACATGCTCCTGACACAAATGTTCGCATATTAGGTGATAAAGATAGTGACATCACATCACCTGTATGGCCAGTGAATGAAGTACACTGTTGCCCAGTTTCTATATCCCACAATGCACTGAAAGAATACATAGTAGAAAATTAGTTTTTAGGTTTATAAAATAGCTTACTATTTCATTTCAAAACCTTGTCTGCAATACCCAACTACTTCAATTTTCTTATATACTCAACAATCAATTTTGATTTAGCAACATAACTTTATTTTAACAGTACTCAGTTCTCTTCAAAAATTTCGTATCAATGGGATCTAACTCCATGTTTAGATTTTTAATGTGATATAAGTTGATAAAACTTAAAGCAAATATAAAATTATATTAAGCTTAAATTTTTTTTATGTGGTTTGAATGGGGCAAATAAACCCGAATGAAATTGAATACATATTTCAGCCACATTCATGCCCAGATTTTCCATAATAAAAATTAGGAAAACCAATTGCATTCAAACTTTCACCAATGTTCTTTTATATTGAAATTTCAATAAATACGATATTTTATAGCATCTTGAAAATATATACCCATAATTTGTTTTAAAAACAAAATAGGTAAGAATGTCTTTAGACAAAAATAAGGTAACCTGTACCCACAATTTGTTTATCAGTTTTTTAAATATATATCTACATTTTTAAAGAAACAATTTTAAAACAAAGGACTTTAGAATATGTGAATCTTACTATTTTACTCTTATTTTCAAGGAACCTACAAACATGAAAATCATCACATATAAATTAGATTAAGTAAACAATCAACAAAATACTTATTAAAAGAAGTTACTCTAATGTATAATTTTCCCACAGCAAGGAAAAGAGTACAAACCGAGATTCCTTACCAAGTCATATCTCCTGAGCTTGTGACAATCTGGTTATCATCTAAGAATCGGCAGCACGACAAGTAGCCTGTATGGCCGGGAAGCTCTCGACTCACGCGCACGTTACCCTCACGAGTCTTGAGACTGTATATGGAGCATATGTTGTCGAGGCCACCACAGGCAACATAACTACCGGAAGGGGCGTAGGCACAAGTCATTACCCAGCTGGATCGCAGGGGAATAGCATGGACCTTTCAGAGAGAAAAAGGGAAGCAGGAATGAATGAAACTTATAAAACACCTGTCGCACTCGTGTCACAACAAACATTTTTAACGCTCAAAACAAAAACATAACACTAACCTTATTTGTTGTATAAGCATCCCATACTATGAGTTTCCCATCCTGCGAAGCGGACACCAGGTAACTACAACATTTTTAAAGAGGAATTTACATACAGCAAATAGTTCGGGAGAGGCATAGATCAATTAAACTATCTGCTACAGAGAAGCTTTGGTAGTTACCGAGAATCCGATCCCCAATGCATGGCATATATTTTCGCCAAATGTCCTCTAAGAGTACGCCTTGTACGCATCTGAATTCTTCCCACCGGGTCCATGTTAGCCGTGGCTTGGACCAGGGTCGTATCGCAAGCAGCTTTCCTTGCATCCTGTAGAGAAGGAAAGAGGATATGAAATAAAATTGGAAATGATAAATGCCCAAAGATACGAGATAAAATCTTTTAATTATAAAAACTTACTAGTTACAAATTAATTTTTAAGCTTCAGCTTTTTAGATATTTTATTCAATTTGTAATACCAAAAAGACATGGTGTAAATTTTTTTTATGTAGTTATTAACTAACGTTAGCACACTAAGAAATCAAATACCTAACAATACATCTGAAAAAATATACACTGCATATTCACATTTCCAGTCAATTTATTTAAATTGGAAAAAAAAATTCTGTATATTCATAACACCAAAATTATATGTGGATACTTTCCTTGAAAACGAAGGACCATTTTACACGAACAAGTAAAACTCGAGTGAGCTTCTCAGTGACTCGAGAATTCATTACATGTACTATGAATTATCGAAACACCGAGAAGCAAACAAGAGTTTCACTTGTTCGTGTAGACTGGTCCCAAGGAGATTTCTTCCTGCTAATATATATTTTCCTTGCTAATTCCAATAAATAAAAACTAAGCAATATTAGAAGGCACACTGAGGATAATATGGGAAGCATAAATAATGCATTTCCTGTGCTATCAAGAAAAGTTTACCTTTATAATGGTTTCTAATTGTAATGAATGTTGTAAAAGCAGATTAAACTTATTTTCAATTAAGTATTTTAGAATAAAAGGAAAGGTAGTATTGGTAAAGTTCCTTCCAACTAAAAGATAATTTTTTTTTAATGATGGACCAAAAGACATTAGTTTAAAATATTTTTTATCCGATCCTATCAACGAAGACAATCCATTACACCTTTGACATATTGTTACACTTACTCTAATGGTATTCTTAAGAGTTTCAGCCTCTTGACGAAGAGTATCTAGCTCATTCATTTTGAAAGGTTAGATGTACTACCTGCAATTGGAAAAAGTACATTTCAGAACTAAAAAGAGATAACATTTATAATCACAATGAAAATAAAAAGTTAACACAAAAACTACATGTATTTAAAAATATCACAGAAAAGTTAAAGGAACTGTCTACAAGCTGAAACCATATTAGTCATTTCCTTCCTGAAATGACTTGTGAATAACATTTATTAAAAAGAAAAATATGACATTTTAAAAAATGACTAAACATTTAACAAAGAATTTATTTATCAAATAAGGTATCAACATACAACTATTAACAAAAAATTGGTTTATTTTAAAACTCAATTTAAAATACATTTTAAAGTATTTTACTTTTAGAAAATAAGCATGTCTTAAAAAATCGTACACTCAACACAGTTAAAAAATGGTGTCACTTTTCATATGTTTTTTTAAGTTTCGATGGTCAACACTTAAATGCCAGTTAGCAAAAGGGGCATACAATGCTTTAAATATTAGTTATTGCACAGTTTTGTAATTTTTAAACATTTATGCTAGGGGCCGATTCCAAGTCTTGTGCGTTTAAGAGACCAAATTCAAGGTGCTACTCAATATTTAGATAACAATTCCAACTTTTCCAGGTCTCCAAAACATTGGTAGTCTGAGAAATGCATGAAAAAATATCCAGTTTTTGGTTGAAATGAATTGACCGGTCTCTTTGATATTTCGAAAAACCTCCTTGCCCTTTACAGCAACTCTGCAAGAGTTCGTTAATTGGTAACCAAACTGGTTTTTGTCACCAAGAATATGTTAGGACTTTGTTAACAAGAACATGTTAGGAAAAAAATTGCTTTGTTAACAAAGTCGCCAAGGGGGACAGTTCAATACAATTTAACTTAAATTTTTTTTAGAAAAATGGAAAAGTCAGTGCATAGTTTCTGTCAACTTTTGTATAATAACAGCCAATGAATAATCTCTTATAATTATACATTTGATAGGGCACACCTTTCATTGACAAATGCGATAAGACCTTTAAAAACTACAGCTGCACTATAAGCATTTTTTTTCTCTCTAATTTAGTCTTTATTTAATTCATAACTGTCTAGGACAATGGCTCTAGACCTTTTATTTCTCACATTACACATACCCTTTGATGACTTTTCATTTACGAGTGCCCCACTTCTCACCTAACCCTCAATACAAACTAAAAAGTGTTTTTGTTAGGTAGCAATGTTCTTTTTGGTTAGATGGCAAATTAATCAAACATCTTAAATTGATCACACTTTTAGGCTTTTATTTTAGATTTCATTTATTAATTAAAATTATTTTAGATGTTTGGTGTCATTAATATTTTTTCACATACCCGCAACTGAACCATCCCCCAGAGTATGTGTACCACAGGTTTAGAACTAGGGATGAACCGGATAGTGATTTTGCCGGATACCAGATATCCGGCGCACATTACAAACCGGATATCTGAACTGGATTTTGCCAGATATCCGGCAGCTTCTCTTTTATGAAAATATCTTCTCTACACACTAGAAAAAACGGAAATCGGCCAAAAATGGCAATTTTTTTTGTTTTATAATATTTTCCAATTCTCTCTCATTACTTTTTAGATGATACTAAGATTGAATAAATATTCCCAAAACTTTTATTTTTAAAGGGTTATTCCAGGATACCGCTTGCAATAGGTGTATGTTTTTTGTAAACTTTAACATTGATTTCTACAAAAAAAATCTTTTTTATAATAGACGTTTTATTCATCCGGAATGGTAATCGGATATCCGGCACTTTATTTCCGGATATCGAATACTTACGGGATAGTTAAAAATCAGCCGGATACTGGATAGTTTTACCAGATATCCGTTTCATCCCTATTTAGAACCACCATTCTTCGATGCAAAAAATTAAACTCAAATAATATATATATATATACAAATTAATAAGGTTAATTAAATATAAAAGTTTTTACTTGATTATACTGCTGTTGTGTTTATACTTAAATATTTTCCAAAATTAAAATTGTAAAAATCATTCAAAAAATCCCAAATGCCCGTGTACCTTTTATCTTCTAATAATACGAGAACCTAGTCATAGTTAAAATTGAGGACAAATTAGTGTTGTAACACACAAAATTATATAGAGTAAAAATTTTATTGAGGATCTATTATGCAATGTTTAAATTGATTTCAATCTTATATTACATTTAAATTGTATTATTAATACAAATAAAAGAGCTTAATACGATCAATTCTAAATACAAAAGAAATTGTAGTATCTTGCACAATGAAGACAAACAGAGCAGACGTAAAGGTGTCAAACTAGTATAGGCATTGAAAAGTAGATGGGAAATTATGAGTCGGTTCGATCGTGATACTTTTTAAGTGTACTTACATGTTGTACATATAAATCAATCAACTCCAGAAGTTTACGTCAAAATATTACCGTCATCAACTACATGGATTGATGTGTAGTAGCCATTACACGTAAGCCTAGTTGTCAAATGTACCTGAAAAGCCTGCAGTATCCAATCATTCGTTGTAAACAACAATCAAATACATAACTGCACTTACACAACAAATCTCCCCATCATTTATAGGTTTCTAAAAGTGTTTCAACATCAATCACCCGGGTTGTACTTTTAGTGGGTTATCGATCAACAACGAAAGACAAACTAAGCATTAAAGTATCTGCAAAACGTGCATTTTTTATTAATTTATAATCATATTCACTCAAATGTAATGACAAAAATGTTGATTCAGTGTCTTAAATAATCCATACCTGTTGCGAGAAAAGCGGAGAAACCTAGTTTTCTTAGATGTTAAGTCTAACACCGGCTGATCCGCCAAGGATTGTATGTTGTCTGTCCCTGGCGGCTCTGTTATTGAACCGATTTGTGTAGCATCGAGCTGATCTTGCTACAATTGCATTCACTTGCTTTGATCTAGAGCTTCGCTGAGGCTAAAATCTTGTATAAAATTTAACTGTGCATTCACCGGCCAAATATAAAATGTATATTTTACACAGAAACCTTTGTTCCGTTCCTAATTGCACACATTCCAAAACCTTACATAGAGGGTGCGGTTCTCCTGCGCGCATTAATGGAACCCCGTAGCAAAAGGAGGTACCGAAACAAGCGCATGAGCAGAGGCCAGGGTCATATAAACGGCCATATTATTTTGTGGACGTTGTCTGGTGTATTAAATTGTGTGAATCGAAATGTTTAGGATGTCAAGGTTTTTAAATACTACTAAAATTCGTGGTTTTTACCGTGCCTGCTGCATTCAACAAATTTCTTACTTCCAAGGTAGGAATTTATTTACTTCATTTCAACGTGCTTCTGCTAGCTCGATCAAAAACAAAGATGCTATTCGTCCTAGAAGAGCAATCATGTACGTTCCTGGACATGATCGGAAGAAAATAAACAAACTTTCAACTGTGAAGGTAGACTGCGCGGTATTGGATTGCGAAGATGGAGTTGCAGTAAATAAAAAAGCAGATGCCCGTGAAATGATTAAAGAAGTAGCAGACAGTTTCGATTTCGGTAATATTGAATTTTCTGTACGAATAAATAGTATTGACAGTAAATGGGCTGAAGATGACCTGAGAGCAGTTTTAAGTTGTAAAAATATTCCTGAAACTTTAATGATACCTAAAATTGAAGATACTGATAATGTTTTATGGATCATTAATAAACTTAAATCAACCTTTAAACCTACCGAAAACAGAATGAAACTGAATTTGATATTCTTTATTGAAAGTGCAAAAAGTTTATTAAATATGCGGGATATTTGCAAAACTGCTATAGAAATATCTAATAATAGTTTATTTCGTTTTGAAGGTGTTGTTTTCGGATCAGATGATTTTTGCGCTGATATTGGTGCGACACGAAGTGAAACTGGAACTGAATTGTTAACTGCTCGTCAGTTGTTTGTAATAACAGCAAAGTCCTTCAACATTCAAGCAATAGATATGGTTCATATCAATTATAAAGATTTTCCAGGTCTCCAGAAAAACTGTGAAGAAGGTGCAAGCTTTGGTTTTACAGGAAAACAAGTTATACATCCTACACAAATTCCTATTGTCCAAAAAGCCTTCTCTCCATCCGCTGAAAAAATAGCATGGGCAGAAGAACTCATTCGCCTTTTCAATGAACACCAAAATGAAGGAAAAGGAGCATTTACATTTCAAGGCTCTATGATTGACAAACCTCTGCTCCGACAAGCTGAATATATTGTAAAACTTTCCAAAATACTGACTTAATTATGCCCTTTTTTGTTTTATATTCATCCATTTAGAATTTATTTTTCTATTTTATTCCAATATTTTTATATCTTTAATCATTTTTGATGTATGTTAATAAATATATTGAGACATAAGACCAGACCATATGGTACATGTTAACTATTATAAAACAGATTCACTAATAAATATCAACAAAAAATACGTTAAAAAGGATTTGTGTAAAAAAGGATGATAAAAAATAGTGCTTTGAACTTGTTAGACAGAGAGAATATCGTTATATTAATACCCAATAATAAAAATCACAAATTGGACTTTTCCGGAAGGCAGATTGAATAGTGAAAAGTTTATACGTTACATCACAGGATAAATTGAATGTTTAGCTCTACTTTTATAATTACAGTAATATTAAAACTTTAAATATTAGCTTGTTATAATTTAGTGTTAAAGCAAAATTACAAATATCTATGAAAGTATAAGGAATACTAACCTACCGTATAATTTATGACGTCATAAGCTCTTCCTTAACTACCCGGCTATTTAATTTTTAGAAGTTAAAGTGTTTGTTTTGCACAAAGGTTACTGTTTCGTTTGTTTACATCAATTACATTACGCACTTTGCAGCGCCAGCCGGTTTTTAATCATCAAAGGTAATTATTATTAAACAATTAATAATTTATTTTTTAACAAGGGTTCTTTTGAAACAATTTATTTAATTCTCCTAATATCGAATACTTATATGAATGTTGTAAGAACATCTTACAATTGTGTTCGTGCTATACAATTATTTCCTCAAATATATTCTGCTTCCCACTCTTAAAATGGGAATACAATTTTTTATTATTTTTTATGTATAATAGTAATTTAAAGTTCGATATGATATGTTATGGTAATACTAATTTAGAACTTACCGATGTTTTCGACTTTTGGCGCCATGTTGTTTCGGCTACTATAATTTGTTTACACATTAAAAATGCAATTTTAAATCGGAAAATATAATAGGTTAACTTGATTCAATATATCATTTTAAGGTTTATTCGTAAATAATGCATTAAATAAAGGATTATTCGAAACAGACTGTCATGACAAATAAGGCGTGGGGTACCTTACATGTTCTTGACAACTTTCGAATAGCATTTTTATCCGGAAAACATAAACATTACAATAAGACATTTTTTAGTTAAATCTTTTTTTACTGGTTATGAACATGTTAAAATTTTAAATGGGATTATGTGAACTTAAATTTTAATTATAATTTCTGAGTTCTTTCTTCTAACTAAAATAATTGAAACTAGTTAGAATATAGCTGTCTGCGAAAGCTAGGCTAGAACAAAAATTCAGTGTAGCCAATACAAATTTTTTTTAAAGCATTCATACTAGCAATTCTTAAAAAAAAAAAAATGTGGGAATTGACATACTTGCCTTTTAACATTTATGTATTGATATAATCTACATAGAATTGCCTACTTACTGCACATAAGATGAAACTTTATATTTCAGCTGTAATAAATATATAATTTAGTAAGTTTAAAAAAAATCTATTTTATATAATTTTAGGTACTTCAAGATGAGTGCTGAAGACGCAAAAGTGCAAAATATTATCAATTGCTTATGCATTTTGACGGATGATATTAAAATAGGTACAGTTATAAGTTATACAGAACTTTTGTCATTATTAGTATGTATATTCCCATCTAAACATTAGTAGCACATGATATACAATAGAAAGTCTCAATTCCGTTTTTAGATCATCATGATATTTGCAAACATTTCACCTCTCTGTCCAAAAACTATTCCGGAATTGTATTTTTCCATGGCCAATTTCAATTTTCTTTAACGCTGATACCTAAACTATTCAGAGAAATTGCTAAATTAGATAAGAAAAAAAAAGTTGCTAGCCATTATTTTATTGGAACCAGAATGTATAGAAAATCTTTAAATCTGTAATGTTTTGATATGACATAAAGCTTTAATTATAATAATACATACTTCAGTGTTCACTCTAGAAATAAAAAGGGGCAGATTGCTGTTTGCAGTCAAAGGGCACCCGTTTTTGAAAAGGCACTTTAAAAAAAATTTGGGGTTGGGTATAGCCATTCGTTGACACATCGGACACTTGTCTGGAGGAATGAGTACTCAATTCTTAACTCGAGTGTAGCGATCTGATCTTGGGGGGGGGGGGAAACATCGCATGCCAAAAGTAATTCACTTTGTAGAAGGAAAATCCATTGTGATCCTCATTCATATTCAAGTTGCATGAGGTAGCAGCTCAGTGGTAGTATACGAATAATCAAAGTTCAAGATTGCGAGACAGTGTTCTCGAGTCTTTTATTTTCCGGAATAGACCCAGAACCTCCGCCAATAGCCTTCTACACAGCTCTACCGCGATGTTAATTCACTAATCAAACAAAAAAACTATGACTTGTTTGTTGACAGATATCGTGCTAGAGCTGCATATTGGGCTGTTGGCGACAGTTCGAGACTTATATCAAGGAAAGACCCCTACAAAACTGATGTCTCTTTATGAAAATACTGCTTAAAATTAAAAATTTGACATTTAAAAATTAATGTTTTCGCTTTGAACCAAATCGATATTTAGCCCTATCCAGACCCTTACAAAACTGATGAAAAGGCTACTTAAATCCAAAATATGGTAATAAACCTAATCTGGTTACCTAATCCCAAGCCACCGTCTCTTTAAAAAAACACAGGAAAAAAACTTAGTATTTCATATGCGTGCACAGGCAATCTATAGGATTCGTGGAATATGCGCTCGAAATTACCGCAGAATCATCACGATTGTGCAATCCTTATTGTTAAAAAGTGTTTTGTTTTTCTACTGTCATAATTAACTTAATTCCAATTTACACACACACAAAAAATTTTAATCGATACCTTTTTTAAAGATAGGTACGGAAGCAAAGGCGTTTATGCTTGATTGAAAAGGGCAAGAGGGGCGGATTTTTTTTTAAATAGGACATGAGGGCGCTATTGAAATGAAAAAATGGCGAGCCGTCCTTCAAAAAATCTGTAAAGTAAACACTGCATAATTTTTTTGTTGGTAATTCTTAGTCAAGAAATTTTCGAAAACTTTCTGGAAATGTAATTTTTTTATCTTGATCCTGGGCTGAGCTTGTTGTTGTTTTGTCATCGAATAAGAGCTGTGTGAGTTCTGGGTTAATATTAAGTAGCAACCTTGTACATTATGATTTAAAAACAAAACAAAAAAAAACGCTTTTTAAATTGAAACTAAAATTTTTTTTGCAATTTTTATTGTATCTAGCTCTAGTACCAAGGTACACAAGTTCTAAAAAAATAGTTTGTGCTCTTTTCTTTTTACATAATCCCTTTATGGCCTTGTTCTATGTATTTATGATGCTCGAATTAAGTTTTCCTCTATTTAGTTTCCATTACTTTTCCCATTCAGAAGTTATGTAAATTAGTTTTTCTTTATATTTCATTTAACTGACTATTTTAAATTTTTAGTGGATTCAGGTGATGCTACCAGAGATCCCAAAAGCATCAAAGAAGCATTTTCCACTGACTTGAAAAGAAATGTTCATAACACTTTCATCAAAATTGAAGACTACCCGAATATACGGACATTTGTGATAGAGTATATCCAGCCATGTTGCAGCGATGATAAATGCAACAGCTGTGATTATTTAAAGTACCTCCAGCTGTGCCTGGTTCTCCTACGATTACTGAAGATAGCTCTTACGAAAGGTGTCGAAAAACTGGCCAAACAGGTTGAAGCACCAAATGCGCCAGTGATGCGAGGATTTCTCAGTATCGCACAGACGAAGACGCTACAGAAGTGTCTGCAATTCGCTGTTGCACTTGGAATCCTTCCCAATCTCCTTCGGGGAATCGGAATACCGCTCAGTAAGCGCTTGAAGCATGCGATCATTTTGGAGCAATTCACGTCTGAAAGCACCCTGTACCAGAAGCACATCCAAATAGCCGTGTGCTTGGACACGTTGATTGGGTGTTTGGATTGTGATGCCATGCAGAGTACCATCATGTCCTATCATGGGACTGATATATTGGCTGCACTTCTTCAGCTGTGTTATGCTCCCATAAAGAAGCTTGAAAAGGATGAGGTATGGTGAACGATTATATATTAAGTTCGTTTCCATTATGTTGCTTGCATTTGTTCTTTTGCACCATAACTTCAAAGGAAACCCTTGTATTGTCATTTTCATATTTGTCTGTACTGACATTTAAAAAAAGTCGTGTATAAATGATCGTTTGGAAAAGTTCTCAAATATTTGTAAATATACAGTAGATGCTACTATCTATGATATATGATAATGGTTTTACCCTAAGTCATAATCTATTTTTCTTAACCAAGATCAGTGGGGGGTTTTTTTGTAAGGGGGGGGGGGTGGGGGGGTGAAACAAGAAATTTCCCATCTTAACAATGCAAAACTCCCAACTTGAACAACTCGAAATTCTCAACGTAACGATTCGAAACCAAATTTAACGATTCGATATTCTCAACTAAATTGTGCTAAAAATTCTCAGTTCCAACTTATTAACATTTTTCAACTTTTTTTTGGATTAGGTAATATTAAACAGTTTTCTTCAGAGTATTAATTTGTTCCAATGCAGTGTCCATTCTGAGATCTAATTTAAGTTAAATCTTACAAGCTGGGCAATTTTTAATCTTCCCTCACTTTCATTTATTAATAATATTAATTTTCTTCAGGTATAAATTTTCCCAACTCGGGGATTTTTAAAACTCGAAACTCCGAGCTTTTAAGGTTTCTGTATTATTGGGGGTGGGGGTTGTACTCTCCCCCCCCCCTCCCCATATATATACACTTAGAAGTTCCCTGGATTTGCTTGTGCTATTTAACAATTAGCACAAAAAATATCTTTATTGAACGTGAACTGTGTAATAGCTAATTATGTATATAATTTATGCTCTAAATACACAATGAAAATATATTGATTCTGTTTAACATGCTTCTAGGCATCTACTGATGAACCTGCAACCACAGGTAAAATTAATTTTAAATCGATGATTACTTCAGTTCTAGGTATGTATTGTTTTACATGTTATTTTCACTTTTTAAATATTTTAAAAGTAATTATTACATTGAATTTTAAATTAGGTCACTCTCTTTTAGACACTACCGTTACTAGTGAAGCTCAAATCGTCAACATGATGTTAGCCCACCGTAAATACTTTACACCACATCTGGCAACATTTGTGAAGCGAATGTGTCCGTCTTTGTTAATGTGGGAATTGTTGCTGTTCCAGGGAATTCCTGTTCAGGCAGAAGTATGTACCGGGGATATTCTTTTGATAATTTAATTTCAGTAGAACCAGTAGTATAATGTACCCTATGATAACAGACAGTTAAAATAATTATAGAAATTCAAATCCTAGTGGTTGAAGAGCCGCCCGACCCCATGGTGGACGACCATTTAAATTTTGTTACCCAATATGTTGAATAAACGATAAATGAAAATATATTTGCATATTATGAACATTGCGGCACTTCCATCAGCTATTAACTGAAATAACAATCATTAAACAGACCCAGCAGAAAATTGTTTTTTTTTTAAACCAATGAATATAAGCAATTAAGATAAATGTTCTAAAATATCAATGTAATGTAGTCTCAATAATATGTAGTATATACATACATATCTTCAATTCAACCTTGGTTGAAGGCAGGTTGAATTGAAAAGTGTTTTTTATTTGAAATATAATAAACATTTTTTATGGCTGAATACTGTATTTCCATTGATGTACACCTTGTTTGCATTACATCCCTGTAAGAACTATTTGTCTTGTTTGCATTACACCCCTGTAAGAACTATTTGTTAAAATTGTTTTAGGGTGAACTTTCATTAAAACAGATAACCTTCAACCCTTATTTTTCCTTTATAATGAGGTTCTACTGTATTTATATCACTGGTCACAGCAGAATATAGGCACCGACCTTATAATAAGTCACACTGGTTGACACAAAGGGCAGTTTTCACCCTAGGCATTTTTTTAAGGGCGGTCCACCCTGCCCGCCCTTTTTTCATCTCGATAGTGTCCTCATGCCCCTTTTTCAAAAATAGCGCCTTCTTCTGCCCTTATTGTCCTCACAAGCATCCTTGCTTTCCTAGCTGTCTTTAAAAAAGGCATCGATTAAATTTTTGTTTTGTGTAAATTGAAATTTAGTGAGTTATGACAGTAAAAAAACAAACTTCTTTTTAACTAAGCTTGTTGTGAAATCGCCATGATTCTGCGGTAATTTCGAGCACGGGGCGTTGCACGAATCCTATTGGTTGCCTGTAAGATGGTTTGGGGCGAGACTACAAGATTAGACATTTTATTGCCAAATTTTGGATTTTAGTATCCTTTTCATCAGTTTTGTAAGGGATAAATTCGTGCTACTTGTCAATTTGGTTTTTAGCTAAAACTTTAATTTTAAAATGTCAAATTATGGATTTCAAGTAGTATTTCCAAAAAGTGACATCAATTTTGGACTGTTCTTTTCTTCGAGATAAGCCCTTAGTCGTCAGATAAATCAGATTTTTTTTTGTTTGGTCACGGGTCCGATGTGTCAACGGTGGCCACACCCATCAAAATGTTTTTTTAAAGTGCTCTTTTAAGAACAAGAAGTGTCTTTCTAAAAACGGGGTGCCCTTTTTCTGCTAACAGCGCCCTGCCCCTTTTTATTCCTAGAGTGAACACTGCAAATGGCATTCTATAAACAGGATTAAAGTTTTTATAGATTTACATGGAATAATAAATATTTTTATAGGAATTTTTTAATGGCAAGCAAACTAAGTACACATATAAAAAAACTAAATGCCCTGGTGATGTTTAAAAACAAGCTATTACTTATCAAAGGTATTACTTGTCAAACAGCTAATTAATAAGCCTAATTTAAATTAAGAATGGTATTTTATTATTTCTTGCATCAACACAGGTCCCTTTTTTTAGTGAAAAATATAGATTTGTTTGAAAAATTACATTGTGGGATTGGTAAAAAACTCACTGATTTTTTTTCCCTTTTTTGTTTCTGCATAATGCTAAAGGAAACTGTTATTATGAAAAAACCTCAAGTTTGACACAGTCTAGTATAGTTTCGTCAAAACAAAAACCCTCTATCTCAAAACGCTTATATCTCAAACGCTATTGTTTCCGATGTTACACTTTCTTGCATTAACCTGTTTTTAAATTTTAGTTTCTTAAAGATTAATAGCTGTAAGGTTCGTACGGTCCTTAAATTTCCTTAAATCAAGTTACACAAAATTCTTAAGTTCTTGAAACGATTATAATTTAGATCATTTTACTAAACCTTTATTAATTAAAAATATTTTATCTTAATGTGAATTAAGCACAACTTTGCACCTGAATAGAAAACTTACGGCTATTTTTGCACCTGATTCACAGCTTTTAGCAGCTTGCACCTATTTCATATTTATTAATTTAAATTTAAAAAAAAATTACTATGAAGACTATTTGCGACTTTAGAGCTAACTTTTCATTAGAAATGTATACAAGTTATTTGCATTAAAAAATATGATCCTTATAGATTGCATTTGAGGTCTCTGAAAAGTCTTTAGAAACTTTTATTTTGTTGGAAAATACCTACATATCTTGGTGTAACTGCTTTTTATATACCTGATGTGTATCTTGTTTTGGAAACAAAAGTTAATGCACAGAAAAGGAATCTTGATTCTCCAAGTTAATTCAATGATATTGTAAGCAAATATCCAACAATATATAGTTTGTAATCTTGATTCTCCAAGTAAATTCAATGATATTGTAAGCAAATATCCAACAATATATAGTTTGTAATCTTGATTCTCCAAGTAAATTCAATGATATTGTAAGCAAATATCCAACAATATATACTTTTTAAAAAATTTTAGACATTTTTGAATTAAAATTGTTTGAGATATACATTGCAATTGATTTGGGTTATAAGTACAGTAAAAACCGCGTATATCGATGTTCAAGGGACCGTTGTATCCAAATCACGAAAAATATAGCTTAATAAGAAAGTGTAATACTCATACATACAATGATTTTATCGACTATATATACTAGTTAGATAAAGTTAGTTATATAAACTGCTATTTTGATAAGGAATGGTCAGTAATGTTTGTTTGCTTTGATTTGACATTGTAATAGGAAATTTTCTATTACAATGTCAAATAATTTTTTACATTGTATCTTGTCAAATGGCTCTCCCTCCTTCTACATTGTTATAAGCCGTTTTTATCAACATAAGACGGGGAAAACTCTCATTACATGTGGATTATCGTTATAACCTGCATCATAATATCCGAAAAAATTAACGTGGACTGTTATAGAAATCCAAATTTCCTTTGCATTTGACATTGTTATATATGGCGTATCGTTATACCCGACATTGTTATAAACGGGTTCTACTGTATAGGGAACTACCAATTAATTCATATAGCTTCAATGCTTGCTTTATTTTTTTAATAGAATGAACCTGTTATCAAAACACCAATCTGGCTGAAAAAAATCTGCAATCAGATGTTTTCTGATATGATTCTTCAAAACAGCTATGGTGTAGCCCGCTTAGTTCAAGTTATAATGGATAAAGCATTTGGTAAATGTTCTTATAATAGCTATTTTTTACTCTTATTAATAAATGGATGAATAAAAAAACGTATGTTTTACTAATAAAATATGTTATATATAAATAATTACGTATATGTTACTAATAAAATGGATAAAACAATTCTAATTACATTCATGTAAACTTGTCTACTTGGGACACTCAAGGTTTGATTTATCGTATTTTTAAAAAGGGTTATAAAAAAACTTTATGATTTTGCTAATTATTTAATGTTATTTAAAGAATTTGTAGCTTTAATACTTTTTTATGAGTTAGCTACTGCTTTGTGTTTAGTACTAATGTTTATGTGTGATATTGTTTAAAGCATTGTGTTATTTTAATTAAAAAAAATTGTAGTGATGTCTTATAAAGTTTTTTACTTTTAAAAAAAATTGCAGCTTGCTATGTTTATACAAAGCTGTCTTGCTTTTAAAAAAATATCTTTGTTTTCTTATAGTTAAACAGACACTCCTTATTAAATTCCGTATTTCAATATTGGTTATTTCATATAAATTTTGGTTTATTTTCAGATTCTGACATACATACGGGGAAAGTTGAGCATGTAAAAATGGAGGCTATAGCACGGCTTATAACACATAATCCTATTAGACATTTTTCTATCCCAGATTACATTGAAAAATTATCCAAACAGGTATCTCATTTATTTAATTAATTTTACTTAGTTGTATACCAATTATATGTTTATCAATGATTTGCTAAAATTGTTTTTTTAATCTCTATTGTAAACACTCTTTCGTCTTCCATATGTCACTTTTTAAAAAAAAAGTAGCTGCCTCTGTTGGCGAACGGTGACCCTCTTTCTTCCAGATTTTTAGAATCCATTTAGAAAGTAACTATCAGATAACTATGAAATTTACTGAGTTTGTTTAAAAGTGTTTAGGGACTACAGTAATAGTATTTTTATTGGAATGGAACATTTATATTAGACATTATTTTATGTTAAAGTTGAAAAATGCAAGAATTCGAATTTGTGTCAAGCAAAATGTATAGAAGTAAACATTCTATAATTCAAAGTTTTTTGTTCCATATATCTGATCTGGCAATTTAAAAAAAAAATTGTTTTTAAGTTGTTGCAAAAAAGAAAGTACTGTTATCGGGAAACAGTAATACAAAGGGTCTGTGTTTGGTTACTCATATCTCGGACAACAATTTTCCGATTTTGTTAAAATGTGGTAAAAATCAGATTTCTTACTCTGAAGAAAGTCGAGTTTTGTTCGATATCCTAATTAGCCAAAAAGTTGTATTTATTAACATTTAAAGAAAATTAAAGTTGGCAATAAAGAAATTGCTTTGATGAAATACAATGTTATTCTGGCTGTAGAATTTAAAATATTTTTAAAATTTAATTTTCATACAAATTACCATCACTAGTAAGTTTTAAAACTAGATAAAAAAATAATAATCAGCATTTGGCGTCCAAACAACTTGAGCCAAAACTCAATACACGGACACAGCAAGCTTTATGGGATGAACAATTACGGACACAACAAACTTTACGAGAGGAACAATTCCGTGCGGAACAACATAAAATGTTCGAGACCATTTTGAAGATTCATTCAGAACCTGGCACAAGTGGAACTACATCAACAGGTGCTGTAAACATTCCTTCAATACGTGAATTCGAACCAAATGACAACTGGGAGATGTATTTAAAGCGTTTAAATCATCATTTTGATGCACATAATTTATTAGATGATAAATTAAAGTGTTCCTATTTCTTATCCTGGATTGGAAGTATTCTATACGAACTTCTTCAAAAGTTATTTGGCACTTCAGACTTAGGTCAATACGGATTCAAAGAATTGACTGATAAACTGTCAGCTCATTTTAAACACAGCACGCATTTGATAATTGCTCGTCATAAATTCTGGGAGTGTATGAAAACCGCCACTCAAACATATGCCGAGTGGGTTGCTGAGTTACGAGGCATAGCTACTGATTGTAACTTTGTGTGTCCTAAAGAAGGATGTGAACAGTCACTAGTGGATGAGAACATAAGAGATATGTTACTGCGCCATTCACCAAATGATTCTATCCGGAAAGCTGCGTTAGCAGAGGATAATCCAATGCTTGAGAAACTGTTGACAATAGCAACGTTGTATGAATCTACCAATGCGGCCAACAACGCTTTAGGTGGAAAGAATACTGCTGACTCTCAAGTTCATGTGATGCATCCGACATACAGAAATACAAGGTTCATGTCAAAGTCGCACAATCGTCAACACCCAAATGATTCAAAAGATACTTCAAACCGTTTAAGATCCTGTCCATATTGCTTTATTAACCATCCCAGATCAGACTGTCGTCATCTCAAGGACACTTGCAGATCATGTAAAAAGAGGGGACACTTGTCTTCTGTTTGTGAAAAGAAAACCACTAATTTTCAAAGATTTAGGAATCGCAGTCTCGATCGTAGCAGCCAAAGATCCAATTTGAGTGCAAATGCAATAGAACCTGAAAATGTCAATGAAATTAAGGGCGTCGAAAATCAAAAGGACCGGTTCCTTATCAACATTACAGTAAACAACAAGGAAATGAAGTTCATATTGGATACTAGAGCTACATGCACTATTGTGGGTCTGGAGGGGTATAAGCATATAGGATCTCCACCGCTTAAACCACCTAGTGCTCAACTAAAGAGTTATGGATCAACCCAAATTCTTCTAAAGGGTTGGACCACTGTAGAAGTGCAACTGGGAAATAAAAGAGATTTCTTCGGTTACTTGTACCTGACACTTCTACGGGGGCCAATTTATTCGGAGCAACGTGGTTCAACGCATTTGGCTTGAAAATTTCTCAAGATAACAGCGACTTCCCTCCTGAGATAGCACATATGATCGAATCTGTGAAAAGTGAAGAAGTTAAAGTAGAAAACTTGTGTAATCTGTTCCCGAATATATTTTCAAAAAGTATAGGAGCATGCAAAAGTTTCAAAGCTCATCTTTATTTACGAGCAGGTACAACACCGAAGTTTTTCAAACCTAGACCGGTTCCGTTCGCTCAGAAAGATGCAGTTAAAGAAGAAATTGACAGGTTAGTCACCGATGGAATTTTGAAACCCGTACAAATAAGCGACTGGGCAGCGCCAATAGTTGTGGTACCTAAGCAAAAAGGCAAGGTTCGAATCTGCGGAGATTTCAAAGTCACTATAAATCCTCAATTAGATATCGAACAATATCCACTACCACGACCGGAGGAACTTTTCCACCAATTACAAAATGGGGAAAAATTTACGAAAATAGATTTATCTGATGCGTATTTACAACTGGAGCTAGATGAAGAATCTAAAAGAATTGCAGTTATCAATACTCCATATGGTCTTTTCCAGTATCAGCGCATGGCGTTCGGCATTGCAAGCGCACCAGCTATTTTTCAACGTTTTATTGAACAAGTTATAGCCGGATTAGATCATTGTGCAAACTACCTAGATGATATAATTGTCACAGGAACATCAGACAGTCAGCATTTTGCAACACTTGAACAGCTATTTCGAAGGCTAGACTATCACGGACTTCGCTGTAATCGTACCAAGTGTGAATATTTTAAACCTGAAGTTGAATATTTAGGTAGTGTCATTTCATCTACAGGTATTAGACCATCAGATTCTGGTATTAACGCAGTAAAACAACTGCCAAGGCCAGAAAATTTAGGTCAGTTGCAATCTTTCTTGGGAAAAGTTAATTACTATAACAAATACATAGCAAATTTTTCTGAAATTGCAGCTCCCTTAAATCAGCTTCGAAAAACTAACGTATCTTTTAATTGGTCGAAACCCCAAGAAGATGCTTTTCAAGCTCTCAAATTATCTATTGCAGAAACTGCAAAATTAGTACATTTTAACACCAAACTGCCAATTATATTAGCAACGGACGCTTCTTCATATGGTATTGGTGCAGTACTGTCACATCGTTTTCCTGACGGATCCGAGAAACCTATCGCATTTGCATCCAAGACAATGACGGATGCAGAGAAAAATTATAGTCAAATTGAAAAAGAAGCACTATCTATAATTTTTGGAGTGAAGAAGTTTCATCAATATCTTTACGGATTAACTCGTCCTTTTGAACTACAAACTGATCACAAACCACTTCTCGGAATTTTTTCTCCAGATCGAAAACTTCCAGTAATTTCTATTCAGCGTATTCAACGTTGGGCAATAATCCTAATGTCATATCGCTTTGTGATCAAATATCGTTCTACAGAGAAACACGCAAATGCGGATGCTCTCTCTCGACTTCCGCAGGGGCCTGACTATCAATTCGATAGGTCTGAAGAGGCGTGTTTCCATTTAGTCGCAGAAGAAGACGCATTATTGGATTTTCCAATTAATGCTGAGAAATTGAAAAACCTGACAGCACGAGATCCGGTTTTGAAACGAGTATGTGACTACGTCAAAAATGGATGGCCTGAAAGGGTATCTCACAAAAATGATGAAATACGACCTTACTTTGAAAAAAAATTCAATTTATCAGTAAAGAACGGCGTTTTACTTTGGCATTGCGATTATACACGTGTCATTGTACCATTCATGCTGCGGAAGAAAGTGCTACAGTTATTGCATGGTGGACATTTTGGAATTGTAAGAATGAAACAGTTGGCTCGTCGACATTGTTTCTGGCCAGGTATAAATGCTAATATTGAAGAATCCGCAAAGAACTGCGAAGCTTGTAGCATAAACCAAGCCAGTCCACGACAAGAATATCAACCGTGGCCCACTACAGAAAGACCATGGGAACGAGTCCACATTGATTTTGCTGGACCTTTTATGAAGAAAACATGGTTATTAGTAGTGGACGCTTATTCAAAATATCCGTACATTTGCCAAATGAGTTCGATTACGACGGATAATACTATCAAAATGTTAAGTAAAGTTTTTTGTCATGAACGCTTACCAGAGACCCTAGTTTCCGACAACGGGACCCAATTTACATCTCAACAATTTCAAGAATTTTGTCAGTCTCATGGCATCGAACATTTAACATCAGCGCCTTTTCATCCAGCATCAAATGGCGAGGCTGAGCGTTTTGTGCGAACATTCAAAAATGCCATGAATAAAATTTATAGCGGAGGGGAAACCAATTCACTCCGTGCACTAGATGAATTGCTATTTGCTTATCGCACAACACCAAATCCGATCTCGGGTAAATCACCTTCTGAACTGCTCCACGGAAGACAACCACGGACGCAACTGTCCTTAATGATGCCGCAAGAACATCATCGCGTTGATAGCAATCGTAAACATAAGTTTAACCAAAATGATAAAGTTCTATACAAGAATTACGGCATTCGTGGAGACCCATGGCTCAAAAGAACAATAAAAAGCACATTAGGAAGAATGATGTATGCGATTCAAGATGATCAAAATAAAATAGTACGACGACATCAGAACCAAATTAGAATGTCGAATGTATGTCATGCAACCAAGTCCATAGCTAACTATGATGATTTTTTACTAAATAAAAGTATAATGGATCAACTTAATAAAATCACACCAAACTTAAACATCAGTCCTGTGATGCAACCTCAACCTACCCCTTTATCAGAAGATACACCAAGCACAATTCCAGTCCAACAACTGCGGCGGTCTACAAGAATAACTAGGCCGATTGTTCGGTTCGATCCATGCTCCAAACCTTAGCGGGGAGGAATGTAATATCATCGCGCCAACCATCATCATCATCATCACCACCACTGTATTTAGTTTAGATTTTGATATACTTAGTTAAGAATGGCAACACTAATCAATAAGCTGTGACACCTGTTTTCATACTGTGTCGCGAGTTCTAATAAATCATCACTCTCATCTTGACGTGAGTTGTCTTGTCTCTGATTTGTATCTGAAATATATCTCTTAATACACAAGAATACACACTTTGATGAAATACAATGTTATTCTGGCTGTAGAATTTAAAATATTTTTAAAATTTAATTTTCATACAAATTACCATCACTAGTAAGTTTTAAAACTAGATAAAAAAATAATAATCAGCATTTGGCGTCCAAACAACATGAGCCAAAATTCAATACATGGAAGCCACTCCAACGCAATAGCTAATGACGATTCATTAACTTTTATGATAATTGTGTTGTTGATCAAGTATTAGTGTAGCATTTTCAAAATGGGGAGTAGAAGAATCGCAGCAGTGTGTTGTTAGAGAATAAAAGACGCTAAGTATAAATGAAAAAAGTTAAAGTATAAATGAACATTTATTTTCAAAATGGCTATGGACTACGCTATTCTATAGAAGGCCAGAGTCCCTTATTTATGATTTAATTAGTCCAGGTAATCATTTTATCCACTAAGAATTGGACGTGTATCTCAAGGTAGAAGTTCCCTTCCCTAAATGTTCAATGGTAGCTAAATTGAAAAATAAAATATTTCAGTAAACTTGTAGCGCGATGCAATTATCTGATGCATTATGCACTACTTGGCACCGCTCAGTTTTGATCCAAGGAACTTCGGCTTGCTACGCCGATACTCTGCCGGTCAGGCTAAAGTGATCACTCTCGCCTGAGCGGGAGTATCGGGTAGATGAAGTGAACCCCACAGTACCCCCCTCTCAGTGAGTCGGACAGAGGAACAAATGATTGAGATGCCCGTGAAGTGTTATCACGTGGGCAGTAGTTGATGCTGATCTCTTGTGTTGCAGTTTTGCCGGTGTTGCAGTTTTTGCCGGTGTTACAGTTTTTGCCGGTGTTACAGTTTTGCCGGTGTTGCAGTTTTTTGTTTTGTTTTTTGGGATAGAAGGTTGCGTTGATGTGTAGTCCGGAAGTCACCAATTGTAGCGCGATGCAATTATCTGATGCATTATGCACTACTTGGCACCGCTCGGTTTTGATCCGAGAAACTTCGGCTTGTTACGCCGATACTCTGCCGGTCAGGCTAAAGTGATCACTCTCGCCTGTGCGGGAGTATCGGGTAGATGAAGTGAACCCCACAAACTGATTGTTTAATGAAATTCTGTTTTATCAGTGCATTAAAAAAACTCATACAAATTAAATTAAGCATTTACTCAGCTAAAAGGGCTATCTAGAATAATAATTCCTCTGTTACCACAATGATTAATACTGATAATTTTTCCTTCTAGGTATTCCAATGTCTTCATTTAGATAGTGGATCTCCAATGCACACTATTCTGCAATACGTTGGTGCTTGCATTCTTCTGCAGTTTTGTGCTAGAGACATAAAGTCATCTGAGCAACATTTTTTGGTGAGATTGCTGAAGCCTCTTTGGGGATGTGTTCGACAACCAGGTACTTCTTAATATTTAAAATACAAGTTTTTTTTTTGTGAAAATATATTTTAGTTAATCGTGCGTTTTCTTAATTCAATGTGCATTTAATAGTTTATGTTAGGTTTGTTCTATAGTTTTCTAATTAATATTAGGTTTCATTTTATATTGAAGAATTAGACATGTTTATGTAAGGAGAGAAGTTGCACAATTAACAAAAAACATTCTAACAATGCATTCTGTAAAAATTTACATTTTGCAAGCTTTTTCAAAGGATAGTATTTAGACATTTTGAATAATGTCAACTTGTTTTCATGTTAATGAAGAAGGCAAAAGTCATAAAACATGGTTTGGGCGCTGCTTTTTAATAATGAAATAAATATATGAAAAGAATTACGCTATGCACAACCTGGTGTCTATATTAAATTGTGTGGATAAACAAAAGCATGTGTTTCCAAGATGTTGTGATTGGTGAATAAAAACCATGTGCTTTTTATTCGTCAATCACAGGCAAAATGATTTTTTTACCTCAAGCATTTTAATCTCGACTCCAAGTTGTGCATAGTATTAATTCTATGACTGATCTGAAGTGATTTTATTGTATTGTGTACTTGAATAACTTTCTTTAACTTTAAAGATGTATGTAATTTTGAATTGTATGAAAAAATATTTAAAAGATCATCTTTAAAATAGCACAAATATACTATATGCAATTTATTTGATAAATGAAAGGGCAAGTGGAAGAAGGGTTTAACTGACAAAAATTTCTTTCCTAGATAAACAGCTTTTTAAACTAAAAACAATCTTGAAGAAAAGGGGCGCTTTCCATTGAGCATCCATTATTTGTCACCAAGGGAAAAATTGGTGCAATGCTTTTACCTATTTATCGACCGTGATTAGTGGTGGTAGATTAACAAAATTGGTACGTTTTTGCATATTTGTCATTTAGCTTTCGCATTATGAAATCCAAACATTATAAATGAATGCCTAAATACATCAAGAAAAGCCATACAATTTTGAGGGAAGAAGAATACCATATATACTTGCGTATAAGGCAATCCGCATATAAACCGACCCCTTAATTTTAGGACGATGTTTGGTCCAAAATTGAAAACTCGCGTATAAGCCGAGTTGTATTTTCGTCCTTGAAAAAAATTCTGAATAAAATCAGCAAATCATCGAAAAAAGAGTGAAATTTTAATTCTTAAAATAAATATTTAAGCCGAGAAATCAAAACTTAAAAAAAAAGTGGATGGAGAAACAGCTTTTCTCGAAGTTCGCGACAATTCATCGCGCATAAAAGTATATACCACTCGCAATGTTTGTGTGTTTTTCAAACTTCCATCAGATTTCTTAAATTAAATCTCCCTTATTATCTTAATAAAATATTTTAAACCACATACTTAAATACCAAGATGTGTAATTTATAATTATTAATGTTGTTCAGTAAAGATTTAAAAACTTAGAAAACATCAACTTTTTTCTATCAACATCGTTGATTACTGTTGCTATTAAATACGGATGAGCATTTTTTTATTCATCTTGGAAGGAAATACTAGAATATTATGGATGAATGTATATTTCTTATTAAAATATTTAGTTTTTAATTATGAAATAAATTACTTGAAGGTAATGCTAGATTTTGCGGATTAGCAACATCCCGATTTTACCGCTTTAAAGTAAATTCCATCAAAATCCTAATAAGACAACTATTAATATCTTTAAATAATATTATAAAGGAATAAAATTTGTATTGGGGAAATAAATTTTGTTTAATTATTGCAATAAAGTAAGAAAGACTTCTTTAAAGTGGTGTCATTCGTTATGCACGATGTCAATTCTTAGTCTTCCATCCCAAATCCTATTAAAGTAACGTATACTAGCTTCATAGATTCTACAAACCAATGAAATATTTATCAAAATATATACTTTGTATTTAGTTAAACTGATTATTTATGCGAGTGCGATTTTGTGCTACGATTACGCCTCGATGCACAGAACTGCTGTCTTCAGTAAGCATTTGTGACGCACATTCTGTATCTCGGATAGGAGAAATGTGTCGGCACGTTCTCGCTTAATTTCAACTTGTCTCCTTTTCCCATTTTAGGCAAATTTCGACTTAAATTTATCGGCTTATACGCGAGTATATAGGGTATGTATTTAAAGTTTTCATCTACATCAAAATTATATATATTTTTGTTCTTTGGTGACTTAGGTTTATTAATTAAGAATCATTATCAGAAGGTTTATTTTAGTATGTTATTTATTTAATCACGAGAGCTACGGGTTAGGTGCGACATGTTCGCCATCCAATCTCGTTCTGGCTCGTCCGGTTCCTCCTGAGGTAACCCTGTGGTTGCCGAAAAGACTTGGCGAATTATCGCTCAGTCGGCGCACACCACAGAGTATCCCCTCAGTGAGTGTGCCGAACGATACATAATTAAAATATAAAAATTACATAGTGTTTACATTGCGAATGAAATATAATTTTACACACATTTAACAATGTAATTTACACATCAGATATGTTGTACAATTTTTTATTTTTTTTTAAGTATATTTATTAGATCACGAGAGCTCCGTGTTATGTGCGACATTGTATCGCGATCTGACTCCGTTCTGTTTTGTCCGGTTCCTGCTAGAGGTAACCCTGTGGTTGCCGAAGAGACTTGGCGAATTATCGCTTAGTCGGCGCACACCACAGAGTATCCACCCAATGAGGGAGCCAAATGATAATTTTAATTTTGTGGAATTTTAATTGTGGAATTTGCAGTGGTAACAATACTAATACTTAAAAGTTAATTATAATATTTTTTATTGTGTTTCAGCCAATCAACAAATGAATGTTGTTGTGAAGGAATCAGATCTGACGACATGCATTGAAGATTTACATCAGGTATTTTTCTCATTTCAATTGTAACAAAATTTAAGCTTTGTTTGATAAGATCATATTTCTTCTTAAAGCTAACATAATTAAAATTTTAAATCCCAGAAACAGATAATTTTTTTTTATTTTCCTTTTATATATATTTAAATTAAACATTTGTTTTGTAGATATTTGTGGTTGTCAATTGTCCATTGAGTCGGAATTTTGCAAAACTGATCTACCCGTTTTCGCATTGTCTTTGCAACATGTTTTTCTTTCTCCTGAAGGGAAAGTGCTATTTAAAGTAAGTAAAGTCACAGAAAAAAATAAAATGTATTTTTAAAATACTAAAGTTTTAGTAGTAATAATATGTATTAGTATGTGCTTTTAATATTTATTGTGCTTTATTTTTTACCTACTTATTGAGTTATCTTTTTTTAATACTAGTGAATTGATCAATATTTTTTAAAAATTGTCTGTTTTGCATCTTAGGGAAAACTTAAATTATTATGTGAGTAGCAATAACTTCACTAGGATTGCATTTAACATTAAAAGGCCATATCCATGTATTACAATTTTTGAAGACATATATTACTTTAGACATAAAAGTAACTCTTTTATACATTGTACTTCTTACTTAATTTAGTGGGTCATGGAGGTGATCTAAAAAAATATTGATTATGAGGTTTGTTTCTCAACTTCATGTTTCAGGGTAGTCTATTTTACGATGGTAAATTGTCACATTTGCGAAAAACATTGAAGCCTCAACAGCCAGTGTTATTTTATGTGCAAAAAAAAATTAAAAGTAGTTTTATGTCTCAACAGTTTACAAAATGTGAAGACACTCCAATAAAAGCTTGAATATAACTAAATAGACAATTCAATTGCTTTTTTAAATTGGTTATAATTTTTTCTAAATATTTTGAAATTTTTTGTTATAAGAAGTCATTTTGCCAAAGTATCAAATTGTTATTTTTTAATTGCTATATGTATTACATATAACTATATATATTTAAAATATTGTAATTCATCTGTTCTTTTTCCATATCTTTACTGAATATTTCTTGAACCCATAATTGAAATAAGGAGTTGAATAACAAGTGTTATTATATTATTTAATGTTTTATATCTTGATGATATGTTTCTATTGTTCTGAATATTTTTGTGTTTAACGTAACTCATAACATAACCCTTTCAGATCCAAAGTTAAAAGCCTGATAAACACTATACTTACAAATTCGAGTGATGAGCAAGCTTTATCTTTGCTTCATGCAGTATCTTTCTCTAACAACAAGGATTGTGGGGTTTATATAACTAAAGTGAGTTTTGTGAATGGTGATGATGCAGGAATAATAGCTGTACAAAAAGTCGAAGAAGAGTAAGTTTGTACTAAAAGTATTTCCCTCAATGTCTTTCAAGTAGTTATTAAGAGAGTTTATGGTTGGAATAGGGCTTAATTTTAATTTTGTAATAAAATCAGGACTGTAATGATCTGGTCATTAGATAAGGCAATTCATAATCGAAGGGTTGGGTGTTAATTTTTTGTCTTCTGACTAAACATTTTTCGTGTAGAGAACACTGGTGCAATTTAAATCTGTATCTCCAAATATCCTCACAATGGTCAGGTTGTGGAAGCTTGGAGAGTGAGGTGCCAGATCAAATGTTGTCCTCTTCATTTGACCGTGGTGTAAAGTTACAAAGAAGTATTCCTTTGTCTTTACTTCCTGATAAATCAAACCGAACCGTAAAAATGTAATTATTTCTTTGATTTAAACTTAAATTATTTTTAAAAGCATTAAAATTTGTATTTACATTTTCTCATATTTTAAAACAAATTCAATATTTTTATTTGAAATTTATCAATTTACTTGGATAAAAGTTAAAATGCTTCAAAAAAATATTTTTTTTTTCGAAAATTTATTTTACATACGAGGTCATATGCTCCTTCATTACTTAATTTATTTGTCTTGCTTTCTGCATTAAATTAGAGATGAAAAGAAAAACATTAATTATTTAGTATATAAGTTTTAAAGCATAAATTAGACTAAAAATAAAACAATGTGTTTTGATTCAAATGCATATCACTGTTGTCCTTTATCATTCAACCTTATATTTCTATTACAGTTTTTCTGATGAAATTGTTCGTTACCATGCAATTCTGGATCTCTTGAGCGAAATTCAAAATAAAAATCTAAACAGATCTTACATATTGTTGGTTTTAAAAGTAAGCATATAAAAAATTTTTGCTCATATTTTCCATAATATAAATATAATTGTTTACATATCCTTTTGACTTTCAACAATTAGAGCAGCCCTTCTGAACCAATTTTCTTGTGTACCCCTTGGTAAAACTTTTTATTTATGAGTAGCCTCTTCTCTCATAACCCTTTCATATGCAAAAAAAAGTTTTGTGTTCGTTAAGCAGTAATGGTTAACTAATCAAATGACTTAACTTGATGACATATAGGCTTTTATTTCAGATTTTATGTGTTACATTTATTATTATTTTCGCATACCCCTAACCGGACAGCCAATTACCCTCAGGTGTACACGTACCACTGGTTGAAAACCGCTGAATTAAAGTATATCTTCAGCCTTTTTTTTAATGGATATTATCTAAATAAGGAATTTGTTTTCAAATTTCACAAATATAGCCTGAACAATTCAAGCTCCATTAGCTGATAACTCACAAGTACCAAAATAAATATTCCACTAGCGGCTTTGATTTTAAGTTACAAGGCGTTAACCTTAGTATGAACCTTTTGCCAAATTCACTAAGGTTAAGCCACAAGGCGTTAACCTTAGTAAATTTGTTATATTGTATGCAAGTGTTACACACAATTAGCTCACTACAATCTGTATTTTTCTCTCTAGGAATTCTGTACTTTTCATCTAGAGTCGAAAGACAACATAATGGACCCAGAAAATATTAAGACAGGTATTTTGTTCAATGCACTGTTGCAAGAACTGTCAGAATGGAATGTTGATATTGGTGAAGCCTTGATGTCCAACATTTCGGAAGTGATTGATATTCTGATGGTAAGTATAACTATTTTCCCTCGCAAATGCTTACAGGATTCCCATGCACCTGGAATAGTCAGAATTTTTTTTTGAAAATGGCCTAAAAAGTCATTGAAAATGAAAATTTATTTTAAAAAAAATTGGAAAAGTCAGAGAAATTTTCTAAAAACATTAGCCATACGTGTCGGTCATATTCTCTTTTTTTTATCATTGATATCAAATTGTAAAAATACAATGCTAAATTTTCAATTTTCCTTGACATTGCTAAGTTATTATTTACAAGCACTTTATTTTTCCCAGCTTCAAGGTAAATATGTGAAAAAATACTTTAATTCTTGGTCTGGAAATTTTTGAAAATCTTCTGGGAAAAGTCCGGGAATTTTAATTTAAATATTGAGTGGGAACCCTGTGTTTAGCTAGATTATAAAACATAAACACAATTGTATTTTTCAGACTTTATTAGAAAGCATATGCAACTGCCGAACTGATGCCACATTTTATGAGAAAACTCTTTGGGTCGTGCTGATGATTTTAAACTCTATCTTAGAAAGTGATGATCAGGTGAGTTTTTATATTAAAAATAAATTAAAAATCTCTTAATTGTTATTTTATTTGGTTTTAAATATTTTTAATAAAAATGTTCTGAATTAAATTGTAACTTCTAAATCTTATACATTTGAAATATAAAGTTGGTTTATTAAAGTATAAAAAGGTTAATTCAGACATTGACGGATCCAAACGAGTATATATGTTCGAGTATCTCCAATTTTTCCAGTAGTACGCATAAAATATAAAACGTTATTAAAAAAAATTCTTTTTTGATATATTTTTCAAATTTAAAGCATTAGGATGACTTTTGAAAACTTTCTCTACTAATAAAATTAAAAAACTATTTTTTTGTAAAACAAAATGTAATGGAAATGCAGAATAAACTTTCGTGCAGCGAAAACAAACCTACAGATTCGACATTTTGCTTATCGTCAGAGGGTTAAGGAAGAAAAAATCTCGTATAATTTTTATATCATTATCTAGAACATGTTTAAATAATTTCTCAGGGAATATAGCATATGCAGGGGGAAAGAGACACAAACTTCGAAGAGCTTGTTTGAAAAAGTTAACCAATCTGGATATTTCTCTTTATTTATAAGTTAAGTGTACTATTATTTATTCGGTTGTTGTACAAAGGAAAATATAATGTTATTAGAAATAAGGATAAACTGAATAGTGGTGTTGCCGGATATCCGGGATATATTACATACCGGATATCCGAACTGGATTTTGGCGGATATCCAGCAGTAGTTTTTTACGAACAGATCTTCTCTTAACAGCTCTTTAATAAATTGTTCAAAATTCATATTGATTTTGAAATGGTTGGAGCTGTACTGTACGATGCATTTTAAAATGTAATTGTGAAATATTTCCAAATAGTTGATCTAAATTGCGCTAGCTCTTCCTAGACTGGAGAATAAAACAATTTCTAATATATAATGAACGGAGATATAACTATGCACCTTACCCAGCACCACTCCATGTGGATTCTTCAAACTCGAAAATACTTCAAGATAGCTAATAGTGGGTTCCGATTGTCTGCAGCATATCTTCTTTACTATCTATTCTCTGTGACCCACTATGCCTAAAATGTACCCATTCAGGTTTTAATGAAAAAGTTATCACTTCAGTCCTTACCCACCTGAATAGCTCGAGAAAAATTCAAGAGAGAATCTGCAGACTGTAGAAGACATTGGTAGTATTTTCAGGAAAATACTTAAAGCAAGTGCAAAAGATAATTGATGGCCACAAAAAAAATATCTGCAGCATTTTATTCATTCGTATATCCGGCACTTTGGTTCCAGATTTCGGATAGTTAAAAATCAGCCAGATAGTTGCTGGATACCTGTTTCATCCCTAATTAGAAACTATACTAAAATTATTAGAAACTGTACTTAAAAAAATGCAATAAACTCTTCAATGAACCATTGCCCAAAATCATTACCTTTAATTTACCTTATTAATTAATAATTTAAAAAGTCAAAAAAAATTAAACAAGACCAGTTTTATTCATAATTTTTAAAGTGTGTCCTCTCTATTAATATGCAAAAATGTATATTAAATAAATAATATAAATTATTTCTATTGTAGCTTACTTCTTCTGATTGGGCTTCACTCAAACTCTGTCTGCCTAGCCTGCAGACATTGCAAAGTTCTGACGTTGATTTGGATTTGAAAGAGATTATTTTTAGCATCATTATACACATTGCCACCCACGGAGCTGCATGTAAAAATGGAATAGAAGCAATGAAAGACATCATGACCAGTTTACCAGACACCGCAAACTTGGCGAATGTTCCTAGCGAACAATGCTTGCTCGAAATAATCGAAAGGTACGAAAGAGAATGCAGCCTGGGAGCGCAATCTGTGATGTCGAAGCCTCCTAATATCAATGATTCTAGTAGCAGGTCTTCCAAGAAGAGCTCTTCTGCCAAGAAAAATGTGCCAAAGCATACTTCAAAAAAGTCCAAATCGAATGACACTGCTTCGAAGAAAAGGGAATCTCCATATGAAGCTGCCATTAAAGACGTTAAGAGCACTTCCATTCCGATGCGAGGGCATGGCCTCATTTCCTTGGGAACACTACTTAGAGAAAAAGATGAAGCAACTTTGCAGAGCAAGAAGGATCTTTTGAGTATATTTCAGGTTAGAGGAATTTATGACTCTTTTGTACTACCTTTAACGATCTAGAGTTCATGAATGAAATAAATTATTTGATTCTTGAAACAAATATTGTTATTAACGCATTGATCATATCACCATAGAATTGTACATAAAATGATTAGTAAATTATAGTTCCCTATTAGGTTTAGTCTGGTTTTAGTTAGTTAGGTTTATTAGTGCAATAATTCTAATTGGGGTCGTGCAAAAAATATTTTACAAACCCTATTCGGCAAAATATTAACAAAAAAAATGTTATTGGCACCAGTAGATGCTAGTCATCTTCAATTTGACTGAATGACATTTCATTTGCCAGTCATCATATTGATAATACCATAAGATGTCATAAGTAGATAATTTTTTTTCGCGTTTTGCAAGGATTGTAACTGAAAAAAAAATATATAGCATATTAAGAGTATCATAAATTAAAAATAGTTAAAGATAGTACAGTCAATATTTACACAGTGCTGTCAGTAGTTTCAAGAGGAAAGGGGTATGTGCAGTTGTGCACTCGAATTTTTTTTCTGAATAATTACCTATAATTTTTATTAAAAAAAAAATTCAGATTATTAGTAGCATACCTAGTATTTTATAAAAGAAATTAGGCATGAGTATTTATCAGTATAGCCACATGCATCAACAATCTCACTCAATTTTTGCAATATAAAATCTTTGCGAAAACTTGCAAATATTTTATATGCCACACAATTGCATTCAATGTTATGCAGGCCCCTTTGTGGTGCAGGCCCGTAGGCTGTAGCCTATGCCTAAATCGGGCACTGAGAATAGGATAAATGGCCACCTTGTATTTCTCCCTTTGTTTGACTAATGCCTTTCTAAATTGACAATTCCGTATTTCATCGGTAATGTTAGTCATACACAAATGCAAATTCTTGGTAAAGTTTAAATTTTTTCGAAAGAGGTACATATAAGAAAAATATAATAAAACTATTAATTATTGAAAATTAAACTTTTTTTAATTTTAGGAAATTAATGCTAATTACGTAATTATGCATATTGTTGACTTGGTGAAATAATTATACATATTATTGGCTAAATTATGATCTAATATTTATGAAAAGAAAATTGTTTACATTTATTTTAGGAAGGGTCCTGATCATTTTTACTGTGTCAATATAGACTTATACCACATTTCATTTAGTTATTTTGTTGGTTTTTAGAAATTGGGCAATTTTCAGTTACGGTAGTACTGCCTTCAATCGGCACAGGTGCATGCCCTTGGATCACGAATCAGGATCAGCATGATTCCATCTTATCATATTAGGCATCTTGCATTCTAATTTTTAATGTGTCGCATAAGCCAGCGCTTTCCCCACTTTTGATTTATCGTGTTATACACGTGTATACGTTTTTCGTAGTTTTGAATAAGGTTTCCATAACTTTGTAGTCTGGAATTGTAATTCGTAGAAACTATGTAAAAGTAGTTGGTAAGTAGTTCATTTTAGTACTTTTAAAAGGTAATTTTTATGCTAAACGAGATCTGCCTATTTTTTTTAAACAATTATACAAATAATTTATTCATTGCTTTTTTGTAATCCTTTGCTTCCCTGGCATTGCAGTTCCAGTAGGCCTGTCTGTTATGCCACTAGATACATAGAGATAGGTTTGTTTTTCAACTATTACTAAGGTGCATTTATTTTACAAAATGTAACTGTCACTGGAGTCCATGAGCACATGAAATAAGCATATCTTATATTATTTTCAAATAATATTTTCAAGCTAACTCTTAGTAAAATACTGAAGTGCCATGCCGGTCACTTTGCATATTGAAATACACAGTAAGCATGACCAACAACACTAAACAATAGCTCAAAGATAAGTCAGTGTCCTTTGCTAGTTTCCAATTACCCCAAAGGGATCTTCTGAAGTATCCAAATCCTCGTTGCCAGTGATCCCCATGCCTATCAATGTGTTCATTGTAATGTGCTGATGTGTTGCAGGTTACTTATCTAACTTTATCTTCCAGGAAAATCTTGAAGATGATGATTCATATGTTTACTTATCTGCCATTCAAGGCTTGTCATTGTTAGCAGACATTGATGCAGAACTAGTGCTACCAATTGTACTGAACATGTACCAAAAAGGTGAAAAAGCCAGCATGATTTTGAAGTTGGGGGAAGTTCTTTTGAAGATTTGTAATTGTTTGGGTAAGTTTGTTGTATATTGGTACCTTCTTCAAAATAATACATAAAGGCAATACGGTCACGTGGGTATAAAGTGGTCATAAAAAATAGACATTTTTAACTTTGTAAGGATTTAAGGATGAACCAGATAGTGGTTTTGCTGGATACCGGATATCCGGCGCACATTACAAGCCGGATATCTGAACTGGATTTTGCCGGATATTCGGCAGCTTCTCTTTTATGAAAATAACTTCTCTACACACTAGGAAAAATGGAAATCGGCCAAAAATGACAGAATATTTTTTTTTTGGTTCTATAATCTTCCCCAATTTATTATCTTTTAGATGATACCAAGATTGAATAAATATTCCAAAAACTTTTATTTATAAAGGGTTATTCTAGGATACCGCTTGCAATGGGCGTATGTTTTGTAAACTTTACATTTAATTTCCGAAGAATTGTATTTTGACCATGTGTCCCTTCATTCCAAACATGATAATTCAAGTTTGCTTAAACTTTTGGGTAAATTAATTTTTTATTCCACTTTATATTAGTTGCAGTGTTCACTCTAGAAATAAAAAGGGGCAGGGCGCTGCTGGCAGAAAAAGGGCACTTCCCGTTTTTGAAAGGGCACTTTTGTTTTTGAAAGGGCACTTTTGGTTTTTTAAAGGGCACTTTAAAAAAAAACACAGTTGGAGTGGACGTGGTCAGCCACGAAGGAGAATTGGTCATCGCTGCCGTTCCAAAAGTAGCGCTCTGAAGTAAATTAGAGCTTATACATTAAACGAGAAAATAAAAGGGTTGTTAATTTGTTGTTAGCGATAGCTATGCAGCCGCCATTTTATATTGGTATACGTAACCAAATACACGTTTATAAACACAGCTTACCGTTTGGGCTCATTCTACACGAACAAATAAAATGCGCGTGAGCTTCTCTGTGATTCGAGAATTCATACCAAGTCATATGAATTCTCGAATAACCGAAAAGCTTACGCGCGTTCGTGTAGAATGGGCCTTAAAGTTGTTTTTCTCAGTGTGAGCTGAAAAAATAAGGACAGGGATTAGATCCACGCATCGTGATTTGACTCGTATCTTTGGTTTTGTCATTAAACCCTGCCACAGACGCATCTGACTTAAAGTATAATTATAAACGATTAACTTAACATATATATTTTCATATTGCATTTAATTTTCATAAATTTTTCACTCGATGTGAAATTTTTTTTTTCTTACTTCCCGAGCGGTACAAAACATTAAAGAAAATAAACCAACAACCATTCGAACCTTTGATCACCCTTATTTCCATATGTGTGAAATCATTTGGTCAATTCGATCAATTGTTAAGTCTTGCGAACCTCTCATTCGTAATAAGTGACGGTCCCTAATAATAAGCTATGTTATTCAGGGTGGTAACATAACCGGGAAGTCAGGGAATTGTCATGGAATTTTTTTATTCTGGAAAAGTCAGGGAAAATTTAAAAAAATCAGGGAAATTTTCAAATTTGGTTAATTAAAACGGCAATTATTATTGTCTATTCTAATTTGTTTAGTCGTCAATATTTCCTTTTAGTTCCGATTAAAAAAAAATCATGGTCGAGCGCATGCGCAGTTTTGTTGTTGATAGATACGTGAACCGCTGCTGGAGGGAGAAACGAAATCAAAGTTAGACTTTGAACTGCAAAAAACATGTGGGCTGCTAATGAATCTGCTGAATCAACAATTTGTTGAAAATTGTATTAGAAATATTTTTATTATGGATTTTTAGTATAGATTGAACTCTTATGGCAAGATAAAAGATTGGATTTAAAGACAGGTCGTAAGGACTTTGAACTTTATTTTAATATAAATAAATTATACCTTTTCTACTGCACCCTCTTCATATGCAAATAAGTTTTAAAGACTTTGAGTTTTTTTTCTGGCTATTTTATGGAAGCTTTTCAGATTTTATAATAGATTAAATATAAATTTCATATTATTATTTTTCAAAATAATTCTTCAATATCTTAGGAATTTAACAATTTTAAGAATTCCTCCAGTGTATCACATTTTGAATTATTCTTCGTTTTTGCTTAAAAATAGTAAAGTTTTGTTATTTTCTGTGCTTTTTTTATTTAAAATTAATGATTAGATACCGTATATACTCGCGTATAAGCCGACCCCCTAAATTCAGGACCATTTTTGTGCAAAATTTGAAAATTCGCGTATAAGCTGAGTTGTATTTTCGTACATGAAAAAATTCCGATTAAAATCGGCACATCATCGAGAAAACAATATTTTAATTCTTAAAATAAATATTTAAGCCGAGAAATCGAAAAATAAAAGGGGCTACAGAAACGACCTTTCTCGAAGTTCGCAGCTATTCGTCGAGCAAAAAAATATATACCATTCGTGATGTTCTTGTGTCTTTCAAACCGCCATCGGACTTCTTAAATTAAATCTCGCTTATTATCATAACAAGATATTTTAAACCACATACTTAAATACCAAAATATGCAATTTCTAATTATTAACATCGTTTTTTAAAGATTTAAAAACTTAGAAAACTTCAACTGTTTTCTATTATGTTGATTACTGTCACTATTAAATACAGATGAGCATTTTTTTTATTCATCTCGGAAGGAAATACTAGTATATTGTGGATCAACGCATACTTATTAAAATATTTAGTTTTTAATTGCGAAATAATTGACTTGAGAGTAGAGCTTGAATTCACCATATTTAGCAACGTTCCGATTTTACCGCTTTAAAGTCAATTCCATCCAAAATTCTAATAAGACAACTATTAATATCTTTACATAATATTATCAAGGAATAAAATCTATAATTGGGAAATAAATTGTGTTTAATTATTTCAATCGAGTAAGAAAGACATTGAATTTAAAGTGGTGTCATTCGCTACGCACGATGTCAACTTCTTAATCTTCCATCCAAAATTTTATTAAAATACGTATACAGCTTCATAAATTCTACAAACCAATTAAATATTTATTAAAATATATACTTTTTATTTTGTTAAACTGATGATTTATCCGAGTAGTGCAATTTTGCGTTACGATGCGCAGAACGGTCTTCAGTCAGCACATGTGACGCACATTCTCGATCTCGGATCGGGAAAATGTGTCGGCGCGTTTTATAAGAATCCGCTTAATTTAAACTTCTCTCCATTTCCAATTTTAGGCAAATTACATTATAAATTTTACTGACCCGCGTATAAGCTGACTCCCCTACTTTTTGATGAAAATTTTGACTGAAATTTCTCGGCTTATACTCGAGTATATACGGTAGATGAAATTTAAGTATAGGATTGGGACATAAAGAAAATTTTGTTTTTGTTTATTTTGTATTTGAAATTTAACTAAATTTTTTAAACTAATATATTAACATATTAATATATAAACAATATATTTATTGTAGCAAAGATACTTTGTTTGTTTTCATACAAAGTATGTATTATAACATTTATTTAACCTAATTGCAAAGTCAGGGAAATTTTTTGAAACCATCAGGGAAGTCAGGGAAATATCAGGGAACTTTTTTTCCAGGATTTTGTTGCCACCCTGTTATTCCAGTAAGAATTTCGTCATCTGACAATGGTTCAAAAATACGAGGCATCGTTCCCAGGTTTTTCCTTCGAGGTAGACCCCGAACCGTCGCCAATAGCCTACTGTACAGCTCTAGTGCGACGTTAATTAACACAAACAATCCAGTAAGAATTTTTTTTAATTCGTGCCTCCCATTCGATTCAAGGCTTCCGTGGCCGAGTGGATAAAGGCGTCAGCTGGTAATCAAAGGGTTCTTGGTTCGATCCTATGCGACGGAATTGACTAAGAAAAGTAGTGATCTTGTGATCGGAGGATTGCCAGCTTCACTACAAATACTAGGAATGTCGTCCAAAACATCCACAAAAATTTTCGGCGTGTACGGGACTGGTGTACGATAAATTTGATCGGGGTCCAAAGTCCCGACGTCTATTGAAGGCGTTGGGTGTCAGTTGAGGTGTTTCCTCGTCAACCATGGTTCAAACATACGAGGCATCTTTCCCGGGTCTTTCTTCGATATAGGCCCCGAACCGTCGCCAATAGCCCAACTGTGCAGCTCTAGTGCGACGTTAATAAACCAAACCCATTCGATTCACCTTGAATTTGGAGCGCGAGCGCTGCAAGGTTAAAGTAAATCGATTTGATGGTGAAACTACACTGCCAACAGTCAGCTCTCGATGTACGTCGACGGAGGAGATCTTACCGCCCTGTGTGTAGACGCTAGATATCTGTGAGCGGCGACTATATAAAATTATTTGTACATAGGGCGAAAAATCCTGCATGTGTGCAACCACTCTCAAGAACGTTCAACACGAACGTACAAAACAGATGTCTATTTATGAAGATGCTACTTAAAATCCGAAACTTGATAATTAAAAATTATTTTTTTACTTAACCAAACTGACACAAAAAAAGTACATTAAAAAAATGATGAAAATTCTACTTAAATTCAAAATGCGGTGCTAAAATGCCTACTTTAGTAACCTCGCTCCAAACCATCTTCTCCTCTACAAAAAACAAAAAAACTTAAGTTTTTTCACATGCGGGCACAACCAACCAATAAAATGTATGGAATGTCCCGCGCTTGAAATTACCGCGAAATCATTGATATTGCGCAACAAGCGTATACAAATAAGTTTGTTTTTCTGCTGTCATGTTTCACTTAAAATTTTGAAATCGTTGCTTTTTTTTAAAGTCAGATGGGGCAGCAAGGATGTTGTACTTGAATGAAAAGGGCAAAAGAGGGCAGCATTTTTGCAGAAGAGGGCGGCATTTTTAAAAAAAAGGGCAGGAGGGCGCTATCGAGATTAAAAAAGGGCGGGCAGGGCGGCCCGCCCTTCAAAAAACGCCTAGAATGAACACTGTTAGTTGTAAGATGTTATAACCCTCCATCATAATCATTCGTTAAAAAATGAATTTTTAAAAGAAAATTTGAAATTGAAAATTTAAAAAAAAATGTCTTTAAGTAAAAAATATTTAAAAAAACCTTTAAATGCTATAAACTTTTTGGAGGTTTATAACATTAAGAAAGATACTTCGAGTAATTTTCAACAAAAGTTATGCTTCTATATTAATTACAAAACTTGCATAACCATGTTTTAAAAAAAATACTAATTAGCCTATAAATATTAGCATTTGACTTTATTCAGGTTTTTTGATAATGAATCATCATGATTTTTCAAATGTTTATGTACACCTTAAAAGTTTTATAATAAACTGTTCATATTTATACTGACTTGGAAACGGCTGGAGATGTACTGTACAATGCGTTTGAAAATGTGAAATATTTCCAAGTTGCTGATCCAAATTGTGCCATATTTAAATGCTAAAAATAGCTTTTACTAGACTGTAGAATAAAACTATTTCTAATATACAACGAACAGAGATGTAGCTATTCACCTTAAACACCACCACCCATGTGGATTAGAAGATACTCCAAAATAGCTATAATGGCTTGTTCTGAATGTCTGCAGCATATCTTTCCTTACTATCTATTCTCTGTGACCCACCGTGTTTGAAACGCACTTGGTCAGGTTTTATGACAAAGTTATCAAATCTTACCTTACCCACCTGAATATCCCGTGAAAAATTCGAGGGAGAATCTGCACTCTGCAGATACATTGGTAGTATTTTCAGAAAAATACTTAAAGCAAGAACATAAAATAATTGTTTTCCACAAAAAAAAAATTGCGACTTTTTATTGATCCGGCACTTTCTGGATATCGGATAATTACTGGATAGTTAAAAATCTACCGAATAGTTACCGGATATCCGTTTCATCCCTAGTAAGAATGTAAACATAGAAAATTTCCCAAAATATCCCTTTTTTTATATTACATTATTCTAGAGTACGTTAGAATACACTTTAAGAATATTTTTTTAGTAATACCTTTTTTTTTGTCATGTTTTTATGAGCAAGTGAGTAGTGTGTTTGGTAAAGTGGTCATATTAAAAAAAATATTTTATACAAATTCTATGTGAACTATCGTTTTGCTTATTTTAGGAAAGTGTTAACTTATGACTCTAATGATAATAAACGGTTTTGATACCAAACTTTCATTACCTATCTCATGACCTATTTAGTTTCACATATGAATTATATGGTAATTCTATTTCCTTCTGTGAGCAAAGTTTGAGTTAATGAAAACAAACAAAACAAGTTTTTCAAAAGTTTCCAATCTGTGCAATTTGAACAGTTTTCTTTCTTAGATACTTTTAAATGTAAAAATTGATCTGTAATTTTTCAGTTTCAATAATTAAGTTATATTTCTAACTCATTTGTTCTCCTTTAGGCGATTCGATTTTCAAATATAAGGACCAGTTGTTGCATACCTTCTTAGTCGGAACAAGGCGTGAGGACCCACAGATGCGTTCTTCCAGTCTTTCAAATTTGGGACAAGTCTGTATGTGCTTGAAATTCAATATCAGTGGCCATTGGCTGCAAGAGGTATTTCCATATAAATATTTATATAAAATACATATTTTTTATTTTAGTTTTGTCCTCTAATTCAGTGAGCCCCAGTTGCTCAGTTGGTAAGACGTTCAGCTACTAATCGGAGGGTTGGTGGTTCGAATCCGTGAAATGGACTTGACATAGAAAAGTAAAAAAGTAGTGATCTTGCGATCGGAGGGTTGCCAGCTTCGCTACAAAAATACTAGAAAGTCGTCCAGAATATCCAACAAATTATACTGGCGTGTATACGGGACTGGTGCACGATACATCTGATCGGGGTCCAAAGTCCCGACGTCTGTTGAAGGCGTTGGGTGCCAGTTCAGGTGTTTCCTCGTCATCTGACCATGGTTCTAAAATAACGAGGTGCATGTATGAATGTGTATGAGTTCTCGGCTCTTTCCTTCGAGATTGACCCCGAATCGTCGCCAATAGCCCACTGTGCAGCTCTAGTGCAACGTTAATTAACAAAACCAAACCTCTAATTCAGTAGTTCCCGAGAGCCCCGGGGGACCGCAGATCAATGTTATGGGTTCACAGGGGCCAAATAAAAAAAAAATGGTTACATTACATTGAAAGGTTCCATTAACATGTGAAAAGGGGTCCCCGTTCATATTTTATAGTTTTAGCTAGGGGTCTGCAGTGTAACCGTAATTGGAAATCGCTGATCTAATTCATTCTAGTGGAAGTTTAATAATGATGTATCCATTTTCATTATCTGAGCAATGTAAAATTAACTCTTCTAATTTTTTAAAAATAAAAACAATAATTTTCAGTTGTATAAGCATCAAGAGTGATATACCACTTTTTCCTGTTAGAGGAATACAAAAAATACAAACTAAATGTTTATATGTAAAACTTAGTGTACATGAGCCATAAATCTCCTGTAAAATTTTTTTAAAAAGGCAGGTCACTTTTAATTTTTTTTTTTTTTTTAGAAAAGGGCACCTCTTTTCTTGAGAACATTTTAATGAAGATGTGTTTGTTGTCTTCTAGAAAAACTAAAGTTTATATCTGATTAGAGAATGAATAAACATTTAAAACAAGTTGCATTCCAAAAGTACTTTGTTGTGTCATACAGCTATCAAAAGCAAAATCACTCATAAATTAATCTTTTGTTATATTTTTATTCAGATACTCAACTGTGTTCAGTCCTTTTTAAAAACTGATCCTGATATTGAAGTACGGAGATGTGCAGTTATGGTCATTTATCTCTTGCTGAAAGGAGTCGGAAAAGATATGATCAAAGTAAGTTATACACTCAGCTAAATTTTTTTTAACTTGGAAACATACAAAATACTATGATTATTTAATATGTCACTAATCTGCTAAAAGTAAAATGTTTTTGTCGATATTTATTGGAATATGCATGTTTAATGAAACATCATTTGTGTGTGAAAATGTCTTGAAAAAAATTTCCCTGTAAAAATGTCTTAATGGGGATTTAAATGGCACATAGTTAAAAAATATTTTTAATTATTGTGAAGTGAAAATTTGAATTTGCTTCTAATACAGAGTGGCAATATAACCTGGAAATCAGTGAATTATCATGGAATTTTTTAATTCTGGAAATGTCAAGGAAATTTTCAAAATTTCACAAAAAATCAGCGAATTTTTAAATTTGGACCATTAAAACGGCAATTATCGTCTATTATGCCATTATGGGTAATTTAGTTGTCAATATTTTCTTTTAGTTCTGAAAAAAAAGCATAGCTGTCAGCATTTTCAGATTTTGAGTTTTATTTTTGTAGAAACTAAAACCACTGCTGGAGGAAGAAGCAAAAGCAAAGCACCTTGGTTATTGGATTGTAAACAACATGTGTAGGGCTAATGAATAAGCGTTTTATTAAAGATTGGAATAGGAAGCATATGAAACATATAAATTACCTACAAAAGAAATCATTTGAAAAATCTTGCTTTTTTTTTCATTAACTGCTTCCACAGAACATGTGTAATTACTATCATGCATGTCACATTTGTATAATTTTGTGTTGTATTTGTAAATTATTATTTTAACTGAATATATAACAAGGTGGCAATATAACCTGGGAAATCAGGGAATTATCATTGAAATTTTTAATATCAGGAAAAAGTCAGGGAAATTTTCAAAATTTAACAAAAAATCAGGGAATTTAAAATATTTTATCATTAAAACGGCATTTTGGGTAATTTAGTTGTCAATTTCCTTTTAGCTCTGAATAACAATTTAAAAAAAAGTATGGTTATGCGCATTTTCATGTTTTCAGTTTTATTTCTGTAAAAACATGAACCACTGCTGGAGGGAGAGGCAAAAGCAATGTGCATTGGACCTTGAATTGTAAGCAACATGTGAGGGGCTAATGAATATGTGATTTATTGAAGATTGGAATAGGAAATATTAAGCATATAAAACATTTAAAATTATCTACAAAAGAAATAATTTAAAAAAACTTGCTTTTTTTGCTATATCTGCTTCCAGAGAACATGTTTAATTATTTTCCTGTCTGAACTATTATGCCTGTCGCGATTGCATAATTTGTGTTGTACCCATAAATTATTATTTAACTGTCAATAAGTATTTCTTATAATTTTACATTTATAATACAATATATTTATAGTATTATTGTAGCATGGATACTTCGTTTCTATACAAAGCATCTATTGCAACATTTCTTAAAGTGATTGTGAAATCGGGGACATTTTTGTGACACTATCAAGGATCTTTTTTTCCGAGATTTTGTTGCCACTCTGTAATACATAGATTAATTTGGTTTTTGTTTTATTTGTTACTTTTACTGCAATAATTTACCATTCCTTTTTAGGTTCTGGAGAATGACATCAAAACTATTTACAGGCAATTGAAAATTGTTCACTCTGAATCTGATGATGTGTTAAGACTGCATTCGCAACTTGCCCTGGAAGAAATTAATTTAATAATGAAAGACCTTTTGTGTGCCAAAGCACCCCTTACGAAGGAAATTCGCATTCTACAATAAATCCTCATAATCTGACTTGCATTTTTATTGTACAATTCATTCAAAACTTGCAAAAAAAAATACAAGTTTCTGAAAAATTAAGTTTATCATTGAATACTGCATTTATTGTAATACCTGGCTTGTCATTCAAATCAATACATTTTAATGTAAACTGTTAAAAGTTTTAAATAAATTGTCTGCATGTTCATTTGGCATTAGTTTCATTATACTATTAACGTTAGTTATAATCGTTTGGTATATTTATTTAGTTATGACATCAGACCCTTTTTTTTTCTTCAAAATATGTGAGCATATTGTTACTGCTGATTATTTTAAAATTTTGCATAGTTTCTAAGATGTTTTAGATACTGTGTGTAAAAAAACCTAGGATAGTTAAGTAATATTTTTATTTGCTGGGTTGATTGTAAAAATGCTGATGCTAGATAATTAATTTAATAATTTTTTACAAAATTAAATTTTTTATTGTTCTGGCAAGAAAAGTTTAATTAGAAAATAAATCATTAATCGTACAATAATTTCAAAAGTTCTAAATATCTATATCTAAATGTATTAAAATTATAGTACAGCCGCGGAAAAAAAACAACGAACCACCGATGATTAATTCGTTAGTTTTTATAGTAGAGCTAAACTTAATATACCATTTTGTAGGGAATAAAGTCTACTATACATTGATATACAAAAAATTTGCATAGGGAACTATCTTCATACTCGAATCCGCACCAACTTTAAAATTTTCAATAGCAACACCTACTTTTGATAGCGCAGAAATGTTCCCCGCCCTCAAAATAATCTAAATACAAATTTTGGTTAATTTCCTACATTTATATGCAGAGATATTAGACAATATGTATCGATCTTATTTGAGGGGCTACTTCCACAGTGAATAAAGTATTAGTGAGACTTCGAAATAAAGTACGCTGGTAGAAAAGTCGTAGTTCTTCTTTTTCCATGGTCATTCATTCCCCCACTCCCGTATCACTGCGCTTTTAATTCTCAAAATTAGTAGATTTCTGTTAAGTTCTGCAGATTTTAAATTTGTGTATGACCCCTTAAATGATCATTTGATGCACATTATAATATTGCCAAAAAACTACAAAGAGGAAAATCATGAAATTTTAGATATGCATATAAAACGCTTTTCTGAATCCATCCCTATCAAAATATAGCATGGTTGCTATTCATAAATTTTATGAATATTAATATCCTAATTTAAATAAAATTAAAAAATATACATATAAGTAATGAAAGTTAGTGTATTTTATTTGGGTTTTTTAGAAGTAACACAGATAAAAATATCAGCTTAATAAAATTATTATTTCGAAAGATATGATTAAAAGTTTAAGAAATTCATTTAACATTACGAGTTCTAAACTTTCGATATTCATAATTAAAAAACTACTTAACCAAATGACTTGCAAATTGATATTCAACGATAAATTTTGTCGTAGATTTTAAATATTGAATCAAAATTGGGTGTTGCTATTGGAAATTTTAAAGTTGGTGCGGATTTTAATATGAAGATAGTCCCCTATGCAAATTTTTTGTATATCAGTGTATAGTAGACTTTATTTCCTATAAAATGGTATATTAAGTTTAGCTCTACTATAAAAACTAACGAAATAATCATCGGTGGTTCGTTTTTTTTTTCCGCGGCTGTACATTAAAACACTATATAAGTTTATTCAGGAAAAAACGGGCCATATGTACAAATTTAACTAGTTAAATTTAATAATAGTTTTCTGAGAAATATGAAGAAACACTTATATTTACCCAACAAAGTGATATTGTTTATCATAAATTGTAAATATTCCCCCCCCCCCCCCCCCCTTTGTTATGTGATCCCAATTATTTTTAAATTGTTATACACTATTTAAAATACAGGCATAGTATTGTTAATTTATCCATCTTGAGGATGTATAAAAATGTTTTCTATTTTTGCATTTCTTTATTTTAACAAAATTTGCAATTTACATTGATTTCCAATGTCCAAGTTTTTTTTAAAAAAAAAGTAAGTGTTAACACCATTTTGATACCTTATAATCATGAAAATAAAATTTATTCACTGAATATGTTAAATATCAATCAAAAAGAGGGCGTCCAGATTTGCCTTTTGCAAATAAAGATGTCTACATGTATTGTAAGCGACAATATGACCAGGAATACCCAAGCCTAGGTCAAATATGTATTTGTTAGTATCTCCTTAGTTACTTTAGTTTAAAGTATTGGAAAGACAAAAGAAACTAAATGTTAATTTTTTCTGAAACTTCTAATGCCGAAATAAATTTCTAAGGAGACTTTTTATACAATCTCTAAAGCATTAAATAAAAATTTAGATTAAACAGATATCCTTAATTGTGGCAATTTATTCTCTTTTATTCATTAAAATTGGCATTTCGTTTAGAGAATGTTTGTTACGAGCAGGGGCACCATTCATTGACCAAAGTGAAATAACTCATTTTGGTTTTGGAAATAACTCATGTGTGGCAATTCTGTTAATTTTTTTTATTCGTGAACAACTAGAAATTGCACAAATTCACTAAACTCGATCTCCGTTGAAAGACGTACAATCCTTTTGCAAATTTATTATTTTAAATTTACGAAATTAAAGTTTAGGACTTGTCGTTTGAAGTGATAAATAATAATGGTATTTTTTTAAAAAGTGGATTATTTTTGTTAGTATGGCATTAATATTCTAATTCATTAATATTTTGTTTTAATGTTTACATACATGTTAATTTAAAAAAAAAAAATATTTGAAATTTCTCTTACTCTAAAAATATGTGCCTCACATAAAAATTTTTTTTGGGATTGCAAAAACTTTTTTTACAAGGAATTTCAGAAAATTTGAGAACTTTGGAAAAAGAATCCTTAATTTTTTCAGAATTTTCAATCTTTTTTTACTATTAGAATATAGAAGAGTTCATTTAAAATATTTGGATCTACAATTACTAAATATATATTTAAGATATTTTATAACTCATGTAAAATAGTCAGAGTAGTACAGAAAAAAAAATAGCAGGTCTCCAAAAACGATATTTTTAATAAATAAGAAATAGCCATTTCAAATACAATTATCAACATTTATTTTGAAAAAAAAAAAAGCCAATTTCTGATAAATATACCATTACACAGAACATTAACACAATATTTTATTAAGTGAAATAAACATACACAGTTCAAAGGGGCACAGGTTTTATAAATTTGTAAAATGTTATACAAGTATTTATCCACATTACAGAATCAACTATGTTAAGATCACAAATAAAGAAACTTCACATTTTTTTTTCATGATAACCAGAAGAAAATTCACATGCAATAAATAAACTTAAATATTTTGAGATAACCAATAAATACTGTGTCCCTTTAAATGATATTTCAAGGCAAGCAAAATAAATTAGGTGCATTCACAAGTTACTAGAAGAGTAAAAGAATTTTTTGAAAGGACTATATCAAAGTTTAATATTAGTAGATATATATCCATGTTAGAGTACTAGCACATCGCACAAACAGATCACAAGTTTTTTTATTTTATTTTTTTGCAAAATGATTTGGTTACAATGCATACCTTTATATTTATCCTTAACAAAATTATCTTTCCAATTCAAATAATTTCTAAATATAAAAAAATCAACTTCCTAAGCAAAAGAAATAAGTATACATGTTGAATACAAATTGTGTCAATGCCTTTTTTTTACACAATACAAAATAAATATATTTACAACTGCTTCTCGAACTTATGACTTGAACCAGAGAATATAATTTTGCACAAAATCTAAAATTATAATACCAAATCTTGCTGATTTTACATATTGTAATTTATTGCAAGATATAAATTGATATATATAAGTAGTCTTCAAATAGAAAATATTTTCAGCAATTTATTTTTAAAGCAAAACAAAATGAGAACATGAATAAAGTTGTTAACACTATTGAAATATTTTATATAGCAATATAAAAAAAACTAATACAAGTAACACTATGTGTCCTAAATATAAAATAACAGATTTTGTTTTAAATAATTTATTTTCATAATTCAAGCATAGCTTTTGGGACTGCAAAAGTAATTCATAAAATAAAATTTCACATGCAATGGCTTTTTTAAATAATCTATGATACGCCTTCTCTCAAAAATTCTATAACATAAAGCTTTTCATGATCTAGATATCAACGGGATTTTAAAATATATAAATCAATGAAATGGTTGTGGGCAAAGGACTAGCTCTTAAAACAAATTTAGACTAAGATAATTCAATAAAGTTAAATGTCGTATTTTGTCAAAAGAATGTAACCCAACAACCTTTTTTTATAAGGCAGTCAACTTGCATAAGATAACTCCCCATTATTAATAAAATATATAAAAAATTCGCAATTTTCTAATAAATTATTATAGATTTAGTTACATTTGACAGCTTTAGAAAACGAAACTTGTTGCACTACATCTGCATTATTTCCATGTGAATTTTTACCAAAAAAATATTCTTATTTCAATTTTTTTTTCAAAAGAATCTAAAAATTTCTTGAGTTACAAACACAAGAATTTAAGACCAGGAATAACAAATACTGGTCTTTGTAAAATTTTCTTTTTTATTTAAACTAAAATTTTAGAGAAAAAAATTGTAGAAGTTTTTGTTTTAAATATACCTATGAAAGTATTTAAGTGCAGCTAATGTATAAGAATTACACTTAAACACTATTTTTTAATGTATAAACGTACTAGCTATACTAAAAATTAAATACTATTAGAACTTAACCTTAGTTCTTATTTTTAAATACAACAGCAAAAATATCATTTGGATACCAATTATAAAAAAAAATACCAGAAGATTAAATAACAAAGTAGAAAAACTGCAAGAATAATTAAATAGCAATTATAAAAATAATAATGTTGAATATATAGTCTACAAGCCTTTGCAACTAGTTGTTTGTATGAATGTTTTAAACATTTATTTAGAGGACATCCATGCATTCAATACATTTTAAGCATAATTAATAAACCAAAATTGTCATTTTCTTACAACCAAAGGAGTCTACAAACTTGTGTAAGAAATTCACAATATACAGAATTGTCCCAAAACACTTTAACCATTCCATAAATGTATTCAGATTACACAAAAAAAGCACTCCAAAGCTTATTTTATGCCCTTAATCGTCTTCAATAATATTTGAATCACAGTCAACCAAATTCATAAAATGCTGGATATATTATTTTCTATAGTGAACCCTGTAATAAAAGAGAATCAAAACAAAATTTTACATTTCAGAAGTAAGGCAAAGGCATTGCAAAATTTATTATAATGGATGTTACATGTCCTAAAAGTAACAACAGATAACAAAGGTTTAATGATGGCGTTGATTTTAAATGCACACAAGTCAAAAAATCTCTCCTCTAAGCATTGGAAATTAACTTTTACAACTACTATTTCCAAATGTTTTCATCCTTTTTGATTCGCAGTAAAACTGTAAAACCTAATAAAAAGAAAATAGCTCAATTTAAGTGATATCCCAAGAATAAACCATTCAAGAAATTATTTTAATTCAACTTCTACTCTCTAAATTGCAAGGCTCAGAACAAATCTGAACTTTACCTACTTTTTTTAGATAGGATACTTGAGATTAAATATTTTATTTTAGGAGGCTATGCATACACTACATAACTTTGAAAAAAAAAATAGTTTTGATAATTTTCTTCAATTATTAAATTTATTTAAAATAAATTTTTATTGTTTGAGCATAGTTTTATAATATGTACCTATATTTTTATAATAGAAAATGCTGTTTCTTTGGCCATATTTTTGTACGAGGAGTACCGAGATGTCATCAGTACTCCCATCCTTTGGGAATTGCGTGTAAATTAATATCTGAATTCATTGAGTTGTTTGTATTTGAAAGGTACTTTAAAAATATAATGGTGTTCACTTTAAGTGTTTTTTGAAGGGTGGTTCACACTTTTACCTTGAAAATTGCACTCAACTATTTTATGAAATATTTTTTCTCATCTTTTAAACTTCAATAACAAAAACACTGTTTTTCTTCTTTTCTTCGAAACCATGATTTTCCACAGCGATTTTTCAACTATGGAAATGAGTTTGTTTCTTTTCAAACTCACTATTTGTTTAGACTTTATGGCATTTTTAGCATTGATTACATTGTTTAGTTATTTGATAATCAACTCAATCAAAGATGTAAAGTTTTTCAATCAAAGATGTAAAGTTTTTGAAAAATCGCAATTTAACAATGGGATTACTTCGACCGATGAAGAAAAACTAATAACTTGCAGGTTTATTGCCACTTTTCTAGTGTTAAAGGGTTTGTTCAGTTTTGAATGTTTTTTTTAAAAGATCAATGTATTCAAAAGGTTTTTAGTTATCATCAGCTAACTAGAATTACCGGTTGTAGTGAAAAGCATCATTGTAGCACGATGTTCTTCACATTTTAAAGATGCAAAATTTAAGATTTTCTGCATATTTAAAGAATAATTATAATTTTGAAAGTTTCAGTTTTATAGTTATTTAACTACTTCTTAAGAGCCAATCAGTTATGGAAAGTAAAGCAGCAATTTCAGACGAAGCGATTCTTTTGACTTTGAGAACAAAACTATATATTTTACAGATTCATTGCAATTTCTCAATATTTACATACTTTTTTAAGCTTTGATAATTTTGTCCTTAATGAACAAATATGTGTCTTGCACTTTTTAATTTTTAGAGTTTAAAACTGGCTTCATACATGTTATAATGCTCAATCAGCTAGAAATCTTACCATAGAACAGAGTTCGAAATTAGCAGTCGATAGTCATATTTTGCGCTTAAAAATTTCAGGTGGATGATATGCCTAAATTTTTATAAAACTTTCAGTTTGACAATTGTATTTTTACACACTATCGTCATTTTTTTACATAATTCCAAGTTATGTAGAAAGTGGCCAGAAAATATGGCAAGATATATATAGTAAGACTTGGCAGTTTGGCTTAAGCAATTCGAATTATTTTAAAATTATACCAAAGCAGATCACTTTGGTGTCAAAAAAAAAAATTGTTAGCTGCTAATGACGCCTAACTTTTATCTCCTGATTTTGAACCCTGCTGCAGAATTGTTTTAGAGTAATTATTATTTAATTAATATTTTTTTAATCTCTCACCAATATAATACACAATATTCAACTTTCCTCAATCTAACAATAACTTACTAAAGAATACAATAAAGATTAGTTAATCAGTTTAAAATATTATGAATAAAATTTTTATTTTAACAGTTTTGTATAAAATGTTACATTTCACAAGTACAGTTTGAAACTTAGTTAATGAAATTTAGACAAAAAAATAGAATATCTTTATTATAGCCTAATAAGGGGTGTTTTAATTTATTGATGTTCAAGTAAAAAGAAATGAAACATTTAAATGAAAACATTTAAATGAATTTACATGAAAATTCTCCAGAAATTTAATTAAAGATGTCTTCATCATTACACTCCACTTTGTAATAAATGTAATCAAAATTGCTCACACATACAACTAATTTATTTATCCAACCAATAATTTTATTAAAGAACAATTGATAATTATTTTTTTTCAGAAATGTACTTTTATTATGTTAAATGTACTAAAAATAAAAGCTAGCGATACTCAATACTATGATATTCTAAAACTGTTAAGCTTACAGCTACATTAAATAAAAAATTACAACTTAAACTAGATTTAAGAGAAAAAAATTCCAAAGGCATAATTATACCTGAACAAAATATTTCATGTTTAATGGATTAAATATTCTTACATCATTACAGGGTTGCCACTCAATATTACGACCAAAATTCAACCAATTTTCCAGAAGGTTTTTAAAAAAAATCCAGACTGAAAAATACAAGAAAAATGTTTGTTTTTAAAATTAATACTGGACCTATAAAAACTCCAAGATATTGGCATTTCTACAGATTTATATTTTTATAATAAAAAGAAAGCCACAGTAAAAACTCGTTTATACGTAAATGGGGGTTTTCGGTTAAATGAATGTTACTTTTTCCTCACTGCATTTCATTACTGTTTAATGTTTGGATGAAATTTAAGGTTACTGAAAAAATAAAAGCACTGTTAAAGAACTTATTGGAGCAATATTATGTTACCCAAAAACAAAATAAAGAAGAAAAAGAAGGTCATACTTCTTCCAGCATTTAGTTGAGCAGAAGTACACTTCCAGGGGCACTTTAAAGCGGCCGGTATTGTTGATGTAAACAACGGTCGAAGCCAGCTTGTACAGGTCTAACACCAGGATGCAGGAAGAGGCATTTTGGAACACCCGCTTTCCACAGGGACAAGGGCATTGTTCAACTATGTAGTCCACCAGACTCGAGGGGATATACTCTGGTGTGTAAGGAAGACTGAAAGGAAATGTTTGGAGAAATCATGTACTTTAATTTTTAACTACCGTATATACTCGCGTATAAGCCGAGAAATTTAAGTCAAAATTTTCATCAAAAAGTAGGGGGGTCGGCTTATACGCGGGTCATTAAAATTCCTAATATAATTTGCCTAAAATGGGAAAAGGAGAGAAATTGTAATTCTTCTGAAACGCTCCGACACAGTGCCGAGATCGAGAATGTGCGTCACGTGCTGACTGAAGACCGTTCTGTGCATCAAGGCGTAATCGTAACGCAAAATTTAACTATTTACATAAATAATCAGTTTAACTTAATAAAAAGTATATATTTTGATAAATATTTAATTGGTTTGTAAAATTTATGAAGCTAGTAAATGCTACTTTAATAGAATTTTGGATGGAAGACTAAAGAAGTTGACATTCATCGTGAGTATAGCAAATGACACGACTTTAAAGTCAATGTCTTTCTTGCTCGATTGCAATAATTAAACAGAATGTATTTCCCCAATGCAGATTTTATACCTTGATAATATTATGTACTGATGTTAATAGTTGTTTAATTAGTATTTTGGATGGAATCGCCTTTAAAGGCGGTAAAATCGGGGTTGCTAATTGGCGAATTCAAGTTCTACTTTTAAGTTATTTATCTCGTAATTAAAAACTAAATATGTTAATAAGTATATATTCATCCATAAAGTAGTAGTATTTCCTTCCAAGATGGATAAAAAAATGTTCATCCGCATTTAATAGCGACAGTAGTCAACGATGTTGACAGAAAACAGTTGACGTTTTCTAAGTTTTTAAATCTTTACAAAACAATGTTAAGGATTAGAAATTGCACATTTTGGTATTTAAGTTTGTGGTTTAAAATATTTTATTTGATAATAAGGGAGATTTAATTTAAGAAGTCCGATAGAAAGACACGAGAACATCGCCAGTGGTACATACTTTTAAGCCCGAGGAAGGCCGTTTCTCCAGCCACTTCCTTTAAACTTTTAATTTAACATTTATTTTTCTAATTAAAATTTCACTCTTTTGTCGAGGATTTGCCGATTTTAATGGGAATTTTTCATGAACGAAAATACAACTCGGCTTATAGGCGAGTTTCCGATTTTGGACAAAAAATCGTCCTAAAATTAGGGGGTCGGCTTATACGCGAGTATATACGGTATCCGCAATATTCAACACAAAAACTTAATACAAGTATGCATGAAAGCTGACTGTTCATGCCAATTTACCTAACTTCATAATGTTTTCTGACAATTTAAAAGAGGCAAAACAGTATATAGTAAAATTTATTTTGTGTTTTTATTTGAACTTGGAAAATATTTTACTTAATAAAGAATATTTTATCACTTATTGTGTATGAAAAGGGTTGAAATAATAAAAATATATGTAATATAGCTTCCTTAATGTACAACAGCTTATAATCATAACTTAATTGTATCGTAATAATCTTCATTGTGGTTATAAAACTATTTTTACTATTCCACATAACTTATCTATCAGATTCGTGTTTCTTTAATGCAATAGAGTTCCCATAAATATTGCTGACAATTACAATTCCAGTACCAATTTAGTAATAACAACTGCCTACGCGAACATTTTAATATAATTGTCACACACGTTCGGAAATATTCGGCATTGCTCCAATTCTTTGCTTAATGTTACAATAAATAATAATATGTTTGGGTAAAGTTGTGCATAAATAAGATACAGCAGCCAACAAATTATTAACGCAAAGAGCTAAAAGCTTTTGCCATTAAACTATTTTACTTAGTTTTGTCATAAATTTAAACTTCTTTTTGGTACCTATGACTGGTTGTGAGGTAATATATTTCCACTTACTTATTTTTTACTATAGATGATGCAGCTAGCTCCAGTAATGAGGGCAACTCCCATAGGGTGACTGGGCGCAAGACAACATCAGTATCTAAAGGATTATGGAATAAATCCAACGTGTCTAACTGTAGTTTCCTGATTCCGAAGGGTAATACCTAGAGAGAGATTTTCAGTTAGTCAGATTTTTTGTCTCATAATATTTAGTTTGTTACCTAATTTAGAGATCTAAAATTCCCTCAATCTGAAAATAAATTGTTTCAGATTTGGTACTCTGCAAATTCATATTTTTTTTTATCCTTTGGCATATAAGATATGTCTAATTGCAAGTAGAACTTGCTTCATCAGATAATTTCCATTACTGATAAGCTCATCCTTTTTATGAAGGGATGCTTATGGTTCTTCTTTTCAGGATAGAACTATAATCAGTTAAATTACCTTTACTCGTGTGAAAAAAATACGAGATGTAGTTTTTAATTAGATCTGACATATCAAAATATGCATATTGTCCAGTTTATTAATGAATATGGTCTTGCATTGCTAGGAACCCCTTAAGGCATATACATTAAACAATAGAGTTGCCACACGTCGGGTTTAGAACCTTCGGCCATTTGTTCAGAGTTACAAAACTCTACTGACTAAGCTGCAGAAGCTTGGCTAGATTCCTTTCGAGTTCGTTCCTTTCCCGATCCCTACATAACACATGCACAGTTCTCCCTCACTAAGGCCCTATGATTTCTATTTGACAATTAAAAATTTAAATATTAACTAACTAAAATTTTAAAATTCTGGCTTTCAGGTGCCCAATTAGAGGTTGAATAGTTCCCATGTTAAAAATGCATGCAGAGGAAGATAGTGTTTTGCATGTCACAGACAGACTCTTCCTCTTATTACTATAGATGGGGGGTATAACAGTTTAACTAATTAATTTACAATTTTACACAAAGATTTTTAAGTAAATAATCACCTTAATACATTTTATAAGAAATAAATTCAAATTAGGTAGCATATAACTTACCTTCAACTCATTGTGAGAAGCACTAAACATTCTTAGTGATTCTAGGCATTGAATATTCCTTGGTAGCTTGGTGAGTTTGTTACATTTTAGGGAAAGAACAGAAATTTTTTTCATGAGGCAAAAGTATGGTGAAAGTTCAGCTATCTGTAAATATATATTGTGATTAGTAAATTTTACTCAAAAAACATTTTCCGGTAGTCTAAGAAGCAAAAAAAATAAAAAAAATCTGAATTAAAGTACAGTCAAACCTGAACAGTTAAGACAAACTACTGATAAGACAAGTAGCATATAGAGTGCTTGTCTTTTTTTAGAATTGGTAAATAATGTTAATTTGTTTAAGAAAAACAAAATGTTAGATAATACAAAACACTTTTCAAAGACCGTTTTGTTCAAAAGAAAGTGTTTGCATCTTTTTTTCTTTTTGGCTCGGAAATTCTTAGAATGGGGTTGACAAAATAAATCAGTTCGGGACAAATAACAATCCAAAAGAAAAGTTCTTTTTGGAATATGATTTGTTTAAAAATTGCATCCTTTTCAATGCCTTCTAGAAGAAATTAATTTTTCCGTTTAGAATTAATTTGGAAAGAATTATGCAAATATCAAAAGGATAAGAACCTGAATTACTAGGCATTTTTGCTTTAAACAATTTTATTGATATAAGAAAATATTAAAAGTGGCAGGTAATATAAATTACTATTTCACAACAGCAAGACATATTACATGTATTAATTTTTGCACAATTTTCTTTAAATTATTTTTATCAATATAAACTACTCATAAGACAAACAAATTTTAGATAATATGAAGTTTGACTGTATGAAATTTTTTTAATTCATATAATAACAGATTTATTACTAAAAATTAAAAAACATATCAGGAAAAATGTGTTGCTTTATATGGAAACATCTAAAAGTCTCCATAAACATATAATTTTTTTTTTATTTTAAGAAGTTGGAAATTTAAGAAAATTACAATAAAAGACAGTTTCTTGATATGCTATGCTGATGATAACAAACTAAAAAAAGCATGTAAATAAAAAAAAATTGCAATAGATCCTAAAAAAAAATGTAATCTAAATTGAACATGCAGGTTTTTAAAAATTATAATACCATTATCCTTTACTCAGAAACAAATATGTGATGAATGTAATAATAGTTGAAAAGATTCAAGCAAAAACCTGCATCCAACTTCTTTATGAAAAGAGAAATTGTTTAGGTCAAAGTCCGGAAAGTCATTGCCCAAGATGCCTAAAAACCTGTTTTCATTTTCAAAGGCTTTTTATTCTAAAAGTATGGGACATACAAAATAATAATAAACAGAAAAAAAAATGATTTTTGCATATTAAATGGTTTGGATGGAACAGGTTGGATAGGGATTTTCCAGAGAAAAGATTAAGAAATGCCTAGGATGCAAAATGATGATTTAAATATATAATTTATAGAACTGAAGAAAAAAATATTCATAAAATCTTTCAGAAGAAACTAGAATGAAAAATTTGTTGAATTAATATTTTGTAAATTTAAAGTTTCCCACTGATTTGACTAAAAATATATAGAACAACAATTTCAACTAAATTTAAAATGTTTTTAAATCTTATTTTCTCTAATTTCAAGCATTTAGTTATTTTATTTAATTTTTCAAATATTATTTATATTACAATATTCACAAGATTTTTTTTTTTGTGTTTACTCTGTCTGATGCTCATAGATGTGATATCACATTCAGGAATCTTCAGTTTTTCTAAAAATCACTTAATTTGTAAATTTATGAAAATTCAGCATTTTTTTTTAATTTTAAGGTAAATACTTACAATTTACCTCCTTCCAATTAATATTTTTTAAAAATAATATAAAAGAGCATGGACAGAATTTTTTTTTTCCAACACAACCCAAAAGTGAAAACAAATTTAAAAGCTTCAACTTATTTAAAAATCGTTTTATACGACTCTGTTTGTTCGATACCAATTTTATGAGTTGGAAATATTTATTTTTCAATCAAAGGTCTGTCATCCCCCGTATTAGAATTAAGTTAGAAATACTTGGCCTAAAACCCACAAGTCATTTTATAATTTATAGAATTGATCGAAAGAATTAATCGAAATATTAAGTGTAGGCCCACAATATACACTCTTTTTTTAGTACATGCAGAGACAAATACAGTTTTAATCAACCTCTAAAAATACAGAAACAAAGAAATGCAGGCAAATGCTTGATATATTCTACAATATTCAAATAATATTGGAGCATAAATTATTTTTATTTCAAATATTCAAAACAAAAATTTCGTATTAATTTTTTTTAATGTTTGTGTGCCTAGTTTATCAATTTATTTCTTAAAACGAAAGCCCTTTTTTCCAGCTGTTATTTGTTAAATTTAACAAAATGTGTATTTTTTATCTCTGTTAAATGAATGTCTCTGTCTATCTGCTAAATGTCCTAAATACCAAAAAGTTCATTTTTGTAATAAACAGTACTAAGAAGATCTAAGGTAATAGAGAAAACAAAGACCATTCAAAGCCTGGATTTATAATTACTGACTATAAAGAAAGTGGTAATAGTTGCTTTATTTGAACTGCTTTAGATTAATTTTTAAATTACTATTCTAATCATATCATTTGTAGTTTATGCTATAGGAGGGTGCAAAAAAAAATCAGAATTTTAAATAAGCTTTTTCTTAATGCATTTAACTACTCTACAGATGAGAGTCTGGTAAATACCCAGTGGATACGGTAAATAAAAATGGGTATTTACTCACCCCACCTCATGTAAATAGTCTGCACAAATTACATGTAGTATTTATGAAATGTAAATTCATTTTGTAGCATAGTATATTTTACAGATAATTCTGAATCAATATAATACCCAAGTTTTTACACACTTAGGACATTTATGAAAGACAACATTTATTGTGTACTTAATATAAATATATATTAAGTACCCAATAAATATTATACTTTTACATACTTCAATTTATTCAAGAATGTAAACTGAACTTAAGTTATACCCAGTGTTCACTCGAGGCGTTTTTTAAAGGGCGGCCCGCCCTGCCCGCCTTTTTTCATCTCAATAGTGCCCTCAGGCCCTGTTTTGAAAAAAATGCTGCGTCTTTTCAGTCAAGCAAAAGCGCATTTGCTTAACTAGATGTCTTTAAAAAAGGCATCGATTTCAACTTAAATGAATTATGACAGCAGACAGCGGTTCTGAATCTACCCTCCCCCGAAAAACGAGAACACTGCCTATCAAAAGGAAGATAATTTTCAGGAGCAGTGACAAATCGTATGTTCATCTCATAAATATAATTTTTTTTAAAAATGCATTTAAAATAAATAATTTAAACATTTTTTAAAAAAACAAACAGTTAATAATGCTGACATTTATGAATGAACAGACGCGTTAAACTTTTATGATGTGTTTGGCTAGGAAATACACTAATATATTTTGTCCTTACAACGAATAGGTGTGTATGTGGAAGAGGGGATTTTCATGCGATAATTATAGCGACTAGTTAATTAAATTCTGACAAAGTTGAGGTAAAAAAATATTTGAAACAAACTTTTTTTTAAAAATAAACTTTAAAAAAAAAATATATACCTACTTTATTAAACGATAAATCCAGAACCTGCAAGGTTTGACCTAAATTTCCAGTGGCCAATTCAGGAGGAAATGTTGCCAGTTCATTGTGGTGCAAAATAAGTTCTTTCAGTTTAATTTTACCTAGAGCTAAGGGTATCTCTTTGATGGAGTTATGGGCCAAGTCTAAAACTTGGAGATGTTGCAGTTTCAAAATCCGCTGGTCGATTTTCCTCAGCTTGCAAGACTGGACTTGAAGCCAAGTCAGGCTGTCAGCAAATCCAGCCTTTAGAGGATAATCACTACGCTTCATAATAGCCAGCTTCTGCTTTGGTCGGTCCACTTTCGTTGGGGTTTCAGATAACCTGATTCTGCCGGTGCCTTGGCCCACAATGGTCAGACCAACACCATGTAGGAAACCTTTTAATTGTAGAGGATCAGCCTAAAAATATAGCATGAAACTCACATTAATTTTAACCCAAAATAACATCTCGGTGCAATTGAATATGATGTTTGAAAATATTAAAGTTAAGGTAAAATATAATGTGGTGTTTTACCTTGCTGATTATCAAATCATGTGGGGGCTCCTTAAACCGTAAGGTAGCTTTACCATCATTTATAAATTTGGTAAACAACTTTTCAACGTTGTTGTAAATCTGAAAAGTCAAATAAAAATTTATAGACAAGCAGAAAAACTTTTAAGAAGATTATACCATTCTAAAGATATGTATATTTATGAGTGTGTTGAAATTAGAATTAGCTAGAAAGTGTTTGACTGCACTAGCAAACAGCATTGATAGAAAATGTTTATTTTCTGAAACGGAAACATTTATAAACTGAAGTGGAAAAGAGTTACAACCTAAAAATGCAAAAATGTCTAGTTTTTCTACATCAAATTTATTTATTGTTATTATATTTTTATTTCAACTGCTGACACTTTCATACCTGCCAATTCTTCAAAAATAAAATCCTTACAACTGTTGTCACAACAAATTTATTCGGTTAAACATTACAAAATTTTGTTTTATTTGTTAAAGTTAACTAAAAAATAATGAATGTTGTTAAAAACTACATTTATTTCTTTTATAAATGCATGTTTATTTTTAAAACACGCATGACATTTTAACAAATTTGAAAAGGAAATTTAAATAAGCTGTTAATTTAATTAAAAATAAAACAATGACTGTGGCTTGGAACAAGAAGACCAATGTCATTGTTGACAGTTTTACCCATGGAAAATGACTTCAAAGTTTGAGGCTTAGCCTTGTGGCAATGTTATGAAAATCACAGAATTTTTTTATTAGAAGGGTTGGAGAAGCCTGGCGATATTGGTTTTTATTTCATTTAGAAGTTTAAAATTAATATATTCAATTTTTTTAATGAATTTTTTTTCTTGTTCCAAGCCATAGATATAATTGTTGAAGATTTATGTAAAATATCCTTTAAGTTTTAAATCTCATTTACCTTATATTTTGCTCCTCTAGGATTTTGATGGGTACATAAAATAAGAAATACATCTTTATCTGAGTGTAGCTCCTTTTGCTTTGATTTATGACAAAGTGCTAAAGTAGCCACGCTGTACTTGGTCTTATTTCGAGCCGATATAGCAGGGTGAGCCCTATTAACGATTTCAACTCCACATGTGATCTTCATTCTGGAACCTAAAAAGAAAATTTTATATTATATTAGCCAACTGTGACATCTTATTTTTTTCATATTCATAAAATCTAACATACTTTCAGCACCATAATCATACAATGGTTTTACAGGATAAATGACATTGAAATTATTAATTCTAGTCAGACAAAAAATTATTAAAAATAATGAGTATGTTTTAATAGTTGCTCTACCTTCATTATTCAAAGTTTTTTTTCTTGTTTCTTTTTAACTTTGAACCAATTCTGCCATTTTGAACTATTGTGTAGAAGGAGCTTTAGTCTAATATCAGTAGATTTTTTTTATAATTATAGTCCAACAGTGTTGATTTTTTCTTAAATTTAATCAAAGAAACAAAAAACAGCGTTTGATACTTTTGCACAATTAAAAAAACAAAAACTAAGCAAGATGCCCCATCTTGTAATTGAAGATTTTTGAGAACAATTGAAGGGTATGACGGATAAAGACACAATGTCAACTAAAATGATTATTTCAGAAAACAGATTTTTATTTTTAACTATGTGCCCTTTTCTTCAGTATAGCAAAATTTTTCCTGTCGGTTACACTTGATATAACAACTTTTTTGCCAAAATGAAACTACACTTTAATAGTTCCCTTCGAATATTACTAGACAGTATGAGAATCTCATTTTTGACAGTAGCTTGGCATTCCGCCTTTATCTCTTGTATAAATGAGCAATTTTACTGTTTTTACAATGTAGTATATTTTGAATACACTTACAAAAATATGTACTTAAAAATAGTCTTTGTACACAACATCATTAACAGTACTTTTATTTTTTATTACATTAATAAAAAGATCATAGTCTATTCCTAATATATAGTACTGTCACTAACATTTGGTAAGCGATAAAGTTCATATTTTAACAACCCTAAACTACAAGTAAATAAACTCGATTACATTCCACACAGAGGGTTATGTGTCAGCCTTGCAAGCAATTGGTTTGAAATTATTCTGGCATTTTAAGCATGGCGTTTGACGCATGGTTGTGTTCTGATATCACTATGGATGCTATGGAAGGTTTGCTTGCTGCAGTTGTGTATCTAATAGCAGTGTTCACTTTACACGTTTTTTGAAGGGCGGCCTGCCCTTTTTTTATCTCAATAGTGCCCTTATGCCCCTTTTTCAAAAATACTGCCCTCTTTTGAAAATATTCCACCCCTCTTGCCTTTTTCAGTCAAGCACAAGCGTCCTTACTTCCCTAGCGGTCTTTAAAAAAGGTATCGATTAAAAAAACGTGTGTGTAAATTGGAACTAAATGTATTATGACAGTAGAAAAACAAACTCCTTTTTAACTTACTCGTGTTGTGAAATCGTAACGATTCTGAGGTAATTTTGAGCACAGGGCTTATTGGTTGCCTGTGCCCGTTTATGAAATGCTAAGTTTTTTTTAAAGAGAAGTAGCTTTAAGTAATATCTTCATTTTGTACGGGTCTTTCCTTCGAGATAGGCCCTGAACCGTCAACAATAGCACAATATGCAGCTCTAGCCCAATGTCAACTAATAAATCAGATTTTTTTTGTTTGGTCAATTTGTCCGATTTGTCAATGTGTGACCGCGCCAACCCTAAACATTTTTTAAAGTGCCCTTTTAAAATTAAGAAGTGCCTTTTCAAAAACAGAGTGCCCTTTTACTGCCATCAGCGCCCTGCTCTTTTTTATTTCTAGAGTGAACACTGTAATAGTAAATATTTTTTGGAATTTGAAGGTGCAAGGCAAACATGCCTTCATTGATTAGGGTATGAATGCTGATGAAGGCTTATCACTACCTGATTGGAATTTCTTTTTCTACCAGAAGGAAGTTTCTGACGACTTTTGACATAATTGACTGCTTGAAGGATTACATGTAAGCATCATAATTGACTGCTCGAAGGTGGTACTGAATTTGATCCTTAATATGCGGAGGCCTAGGCTAGAGACCAATGTTGCTCGGTTGAATAAGTCGAGGTACAAGTCTGCGACATTAGCGCATAGTACATGTGTGAACTTTTGATTTTGTCGTATTCTTATTGTCACATCCAAACAGTCGCCAATAGGCCATTGTGCAGCTCTAGTGTGGCATTATTTAATCAACCAATCATTATGTTTGCTATTTTGACTTGGTGACAAATGAAAAACACATCATTTTGGCCTTTGTGGCAATTTTCAGAATAGTGCCAATCCATACCGTATTCTAGGAATTTACCGAGATCATTTTTATTACAATACAAAAATATTTTAAAAACAAATATTAAATTGTAAAAAATCATATTTTGTAGGCCTATATTGAATAGGTAATGGATGTTTGAAATAGATTACGCATACTTCTGTTCTCTATCTCAGGATATTGATTACCCAAATTAAAAATGCACTCAAACAAAAAGAAACACAAGTCTCCAGCATAAGTGTAGGAAAGGAAGAGGCTAAAATGTAAAATTTTTGTTTGTTATGATAATTGGTCATTTGGTTAAATTGCTACAAGTCCTCCTTAACAAAAAAATAAGGCTGAGATGTCGCAGATGGGGTGAATTTCTCGCCAAGGCGCTAAACTTCTAAATGTGGTTACTTGTTTACTTTCTTCCTGCGCGAGTTCATTTGGATTGTGTGCATTGGATGCGTGCGCATCATCCGTAAACAGAGCGCATAGGGTTGCTTTACTAAACGCCGTCGCCATCGTTTCCCGATTTTCAAAAATGCGCCAATTCACCCCATATTCGACATCTTTACCAAAAATAATCCCTAAATTCAAATCCCACCCACATAGTCAAGTATGGAAAAAGTCCCTAACTAAAGATGGCTTGTTTTTAACAGTGGGATTGACCACTACATTTAGAAAAATGCATAGAAAAACTGAGAATTAACAAGAGAAAACTAGAAATGGTGAGAAGAAATGTCGGATTTGTTAGCATGGGAATTTCCAAAACTATTATTCATGTCGTTAGGTAGCAAATTCATGGGGAATGTTAAAAGATGATTGACCGGTCATATTTGCATACTCTTGCACAGAGGGTAAAGATTAAAACAGATTGAAGCTTACAGTTTTACATGAATAATCTAAAAAAAAATAACAAATTAAGTTTTAGCTTATTACAAATGTGCTTGTCAAAAAAACACACACAAAGGAGTTCTCTTTTGTGATATATACAAATAAACTAATTAGTGCATAATATGGTTTTGTAACACAGTAAATATATGAAGATTAACATTTAAATTTAGAAATATCTTTTTAAAAAAAGCAAAAATGCTTATAATAGGTTAAGAATGGTTTCCTACAAAGCAAAAATAAATCACTCAACATTGCATAAAACGAAGAGGCAGCTTTACTTTACAAAACCACAAATCTTAAATGCATTTAAAATCGTACGTTAAAATCAGATATTTAAACAACATAGTTATGTATTATAAACGTCTAAATCGTATTTTTCTACTGCTGCCGTTTAGTACTTCGATGTGTCTTAAAGTACCAATGCAATACAGCATTAGTACCTGTATATCTCGTAATTAGTAAACATAATTAATACGAGATTATTTTAAATTCAAGTGAGTGATACATACCAGGGTAAAGAAAATATACTCAAATTCTTAGTTGTGTTAGATTTTTTATAATAATTTTGAATTATGAATATATTTTACATTCGAACAACGTAGGCATCATGCATTTACAGTAATGGTTCACATAGAGATATTTTCTCTTATTTTCTTCTGAAAAATAAATAAAATCAAAATTGTACGGTCTCAGTTAAGTTTTATAATGCACATGTAAAAAGTAGTTTTGGTTTGGTTAAAAACGTCGCACTAGAATTGCACATTGAGCTATTGGCGACGGTTCGATGTCTATCTCGAAGGATTTTTGGTTTGGTTAAGTAACATTGCATTAGAGCTGTACAGTGAGTTATTAGAGACGGTTTGGGGTTTAAAAAAAACGAACCACCCCTGGTTTCTCGGCCATTGCAACTATGCTATATTTTGATAGTAATTGATTCAGAATAAGTTTTATATGCATATCTGAAATTTCGTGATTTTTCTCTTTGTAGTGTTTTTGCTATATTAAAATGTGCATCAAATTATCATTTCAGGGGTCATACATAAATTTAAAAGCAACAGTACTTTAAAGTAGTCCAATGTCCTGTTGCCTATTGAGGTTGCGTCGGGTGTCAGCTCAGGTGTTGTCCCCGTCATTTGACCATGTTTAAAAAATTCGAAGCATCGTTCCCGGGTCTTTCTTACGATATAGACCCCGAGCTGTCATCAAAAGCTCACTGTACAGCTCTGTGACGTAAATTCAACCAAACAAACAATAAACCAACCGAGAAAACAATGAGCTGGTTTAAAATTTTCAAAAAGTAGGCGTCACTTGCTTCCGCTCGTCACCCCTAATCTGCAGTGACCGCCGTGGCCGAGTGGATAAAGGCGTCAGCTGGGTATCAAAGGTTTCCTGGTAGGCACGTAGGTATAATTTTTTCATGGGAGGGGTTCAGTGACTGAGCAACAAATTTCTTTAGGTAACTTATTTCAGTGCGTGAACAGGAATAAGTTAGCAGATAAGATAAATATCGAAACAGTAACCGTTGATTTTCATGAAATAGTTACCAATATCAGTCATTACCTATTTTTAAAATTATTAAATAGCACTCCCTAATTAGGAATTAAATTAGAGAATAAATTTAAATAACCCTTGTTTAGAATAATATATGTTTGGAGCATATTTTAAGGAATTTTAACTGGTGGGGTAAAGTTTTTCCAGTCAGCCCCACAGTGGGGTAGGTTGAAACATGGGTGGATCCACAGGGGCAAGTTCGGAAAATATACCAGATTTCGAACAATCCTTTTTTTTGTATAGAGAAAACTCCATTTTGGCAAAACATAAAATGGTAATCCGACTTTTATATATCCAGAAATGTCGAGAGAGAGATGAACAAGACTTAAAAACACACACACTAGGGTTCTTTGTTCACGATGGCCCTACAACTCGTTCGTCCACCCTCATTGGCAGCAATAAAACCTCGCTTACCGACAAGGATTGTTAGTCTGTACCCATTTTGAATATAAATGTTTATCCATACTTCAACTTTTTCGTAGTGCCTTGCAAATATTCGGCGAGGTCCAACCAACTCGGATAATTTCTACTAAGCGTCTTTTTTCTCTAACAACACACTGTTTATTCTTCTATTTCCCATTTTGAAAATGCTGCACTAAATTTTGATCAACAACATAATTACCATAAAACATTTTTTGAATCATCATTGGCTATTGTGTTTAAGTGGCTTCCATATATTGAGTTTCAGCTTAAGTTGTTTGGATGCCAATTGGTGATTATTATTTTTATCTAATTGATCGTAATTAATTTTAAGTATAAAAATAGGGAAATTTTAAAGCCAGAATAACATTACAAACACAAAAGAAAGATATTTCACCAAAGCAATTTTTTTTTAGATATATAATTTTTTTTTCGAATAGGATATTGAAAAAAAAAAACTTGACATCACGATTCTTTTCAGAGCGAGAGCCGAGTCCTCTTTTAGTACGATTTACTGTACGCAGCAAATAATACAAAAGGAAATTAATTGTATACAATTGCTAAACTGTTAGAAATCTAGAACTTAATTTGGAATATAAAACTAAAACACAAAAGCGAATTCAAAGTTTAAATTCAACACAAAGATTGCATCTTAGATGAAATTAACATATAGGGACAATAAAAACTTAGTATTCTTAAAATAGTTTATTACTCTACATTTATTTTACATATAAAATCCAAATTTTGATATGCATTTAAATCATACATATATAAACTGAAATATTTTAAATATATTACATAAATCACATAGTGTCATCATCAAATGGAAAGTCAGGAAGAGGAACATCCATACAAGTATCATCAAACAGTAAGTCATCATCAATAATATGATGCACACAAAAACCTATATCTTCATCAAAACCTAAAACATAATTTAATAGTTTAAAATACATAGGGTGAAAAGTATGTAACATTGACTGATACTTTCATTTGACAAGTGGACAAGGAAGTGGATTTCAAAGGCAGTCAAATATAAATTATTCCTCATTAAAGATTAATGTTATTGTAAAAAATACCTAATCCTCTCTTGGTAAAACTTTTAAAAATGTTTAAAAAAAAAAAAATGTTGCAGGTTTTTCTGAATGCTTTTAACAAATTATAAATAAATTATTAATTAAATTATAAGCCTACTCAATTTTTCTTCTAGTTATTATAACACTATTTTAACAATAATGTGGAATTATCAGTTTGGTTTGGTTAACTAATGTCACACTAGAGATGGACAGGGGATTATTTATTATCAGTACATAATAGAAAATATTAATGTTTTAAATGTGGAACACCATACTATTTAATTATTAAGATAACAATTTGCAATCAATTTCATTGCAATCATCAAATAAAAAAAAATAAAAAAAAAATTAGACCATAGCAATTTAAGGAAAATTGTTATAAAGATTGTCTAATTTAATAAACTATAATAAAGGGTGGCAACTAAAAAGTGCAGTTTAAAATATATTTTGAAAAGGGAACAGATTTGAATTTCAGGACCTTGATACTAAAAATTGCATTCGACTCATTCAAAACTGGAGAAATGATTCAACAGTTTTAATTCTAAGGGCATTGCTTAATTGCTACATAAAGGGCCACTTAAAAATGTAATAAACAGGTGTATTAAATATTATTGAGGAGAATAAAAATAATATTTGTATCACAAACCAAAATTTGTAAAGTTTAAATAAAAATTACTATATTTTTTTTACAAATTCATCCCCTCACTATTGGCAAACCTACTAAAATATGATAGAAGACTATCAATAAATTGAAGATTTTGTATTCTTTACACAGATTTCAAGAGGAAAGTTCCAAAGATAAAAATGAAGCACGAGGTAAAGTATGCAACACATTTTAAGAAATCATATGAGTAGTTCTTGGTTTTACATTAAGGTCCACATGTACACTAGTGGCGGCTCGCCCACTACAGCAGGGCCACACCTAAATTCATTAGTATATTTTAAAACTAAAATCAGATATTTTACTAATTTTCTTAAATGAAGATTAGAATTGAAAATGAAATTTCTACAGTAGTAAACAAAATCTCCGATAAATAGCAAGCATGTTACCGTAATGCACAATTCAGGAGGGAAAAAACTCTATTAAATCAAAACTGCAGCTAAAAAACGAAATTCGAAATCGGCTGCATCGTTGCCATGGTAATCTCTACATAGTATGGAGATTCCCCCCATGCTAATGCACTGCATTTGTGAGAAGGTACAGCCAAAATGGATTTTCTTGTTTTAGCTGCACTAGAGGTTCGATTTGCTGATTGGCTCGTGGATGAAACGAGAACATCTCACAACGGAAATGGTTTTCGTGATACATTTATTTTGTGTGCTGTTGTTTCAGGGCATGGTCTTGCTGTTGTTTCGTTATGTAAGTTAATATTAAAATTGACCGATTTGCAGGTTTAAAAGAAAGCAGGATTGCTTTAATTTTAAAAAATGATTCGGCTACACTAACATTTTCGACTACAGGCAGCCACTAATGTACACACTTAACTATTTTGTTATAGCAGTTAGCGAAACAGCATTTATAAATGTTAAAAATCAAATGCATTTGTACTGTGTGCAATCAATTAAGTTGGCTAAAATATGAGCAAATAATCTATATAATCTTACTTTCAATGTTCTCCAATTCAAAGGTAGGTAATTTATTATCATTGTGTTCAATATATCCTCCAACACGACCTATTGTAAATAGGCAGTCCATTTCAGCCTTTGTTATGCGTTCAGATTTTGGCAAGATATCTTCATAGTCATCTGAAAGCAAATAGTTATGTTAACAGTCACAGTAATGCAGAGAGCATTTTAGTCTAGTTTACATTATTCACACAGCCAAACTAATTACATTTATAAGTCAACAGATCGTTACTTTTAAATAAAAAATCGTCAGATTTATATCAAAGATAACAAGCAGGTCACAAGTAATAAACAAATCTCAAGCAGATACAATTTAAATGTAGGATTGGATTCTCTTAACGCATATAAATCATTTTGTTTCAATATAATTAGTTAAGTTTTTGAAAAAATATACTTAAGAAAAAGAAATTTGAAATGCATTTTAAATACAAAAAAAAAAAAAAATCATTACTTACCTTCTGGCTCATTGTAGATGTACATATTTTCAATTTCTGGCCAGTTCTCAGAGTTTGTAGAAATAGTAGAAGCCTAAATTTAGAAATATATTACATTTAATACAAGCATTTATTAAAAAAAAAAGTCAAACTTTTTATGAGGAACATATTATCATTTATAGAAGTTACATACCAATCAACAAGGCACTAAACATTTATAAAATTTTACATGACTACAAATAATATATAAAATAAATTAAAATTATACATTAAGTAAAAAAAAAATGTGAATATTCCGAAATGAAAAGCTCCAACTCAATATTTGTATGTACACTCAAACCTGTTTTTGTGCGATTTTTTGTGTGCGGTATATGGAAATTTGAATCAAATTGGAACATAATTGATTATCTGGCTACCAAGACATATACATTATACAAGCATCTAGTAAAACAACAGTCGTCGCAAAACCTGATCACTGGCGTCTGAAAAAAAGTCAACTCTAAACGAGCGCGAGGTAGTATCTTCACGTGACGAAAGCGATTTTGAACCAAGTTCGCGTATTGTCAGACTACGAAGGATAATGGTTATACGTTTTGTATGTGTAAAATAAGTACATATGTAAATAAAATATATAAAAATATTCGCATGTGTATTTTCTAAATCAGATTCCAAAAGGTTTGGCGAGATTCCAAGTAGCTGTCAAGCCTCGTGTCTCAATTTCGTTTAAAAAAGCAATTCCTAGTAATTTCGTAAGGTTTTGAGTTATTTTCTATGCAAGACTTTTTTTATGTGGCCCCTATCCACTGCATAATTTTTTAAAAAATTGTGTTGCAAAAACTATATTTTATAGCTACTTGTGAAGTTTTGTGCAAATTTTTTTATGCGTTCTATCCACCGCACAAAAACAGGTTTGAGTGTATATGCATAAATATACACCCAATTGTTAATGTTAATACAATTGTGCTTCCTCTTAAGTCTATATAAATGTGCATTTTTACTAGTACCATTATATAAAATGTTTGTTCTTCAGTTCTTCACTTGTTTACTCAAGTGACTTATTCAATTTAATTATACTTTAAATATCTGCCACCTGAATTTAATTACAAGCTGGAATATGAAAGTTTTAGTGTGAATTGAAATGTCTGAATTATCAAAGAAACAGAGTTACCAAATGTTACTTTGCTGTTCAACAAGATTCAAAATGTGAACCTGGTGATTATAGACTGGATAGCTTAACATTCACCATAGGCAACATTTTTGAAACATTAATAAAAAATCATATATTGTTGCTTCTGAATTTAGAGAGCTTGCTGTCAGGTAATCCATATGGATTTAGGAAAGGAAGATCTTTCAAAATGAATCATAAGGCATTTGAAAAAGAACAATGTCTGATGTGACATTGCTGTTTAAATTAGAATACTTAGAATTTTGAGACGCAATTTTACAATGGATAAGAAATTGGTTAATTGGTAGAAGTCAGAGGGTACAAATCAAAGGCAATTACTCCCTGGGACAGAAATTAAAAGTATCACAAGGTTCTGTTGATAATAATGGTTTAGGATCTTATTTCAAAGAAAAACATCAGAAACAGCCAACCTTGCAATTACAATCTTGGCATTCTTCCAATTAGGACGTATGTGACCCCATACACATGTAACACATTTACAGAAAATTAACCTAAACAAAAAGTTAACGATAATATTTCTTACGGGTGGTTGTCAAAGACTTACGGAATAATAGGGATAAGTATTAACACGAAAAAGTTTAACTTTACCCAAGAGGTATAGTATAGTTTTGTTTCACATTTGGATTTTTCAATATCAAGCATCTACTAGTCTTCACCTCAGCCCCAACATAAGGGAGAAGACAAGAAAATGTTTAAAAGTAAACAAACTCCTAAACAAAATTCCTTTATGAATTTATATACAATAAAATTATGCAAGATGGGTGCGATGCAACCATGAAAAAAATTGAACGCCAGGACAAAAACTAAAGAAACTTGCTGTAGAAGACAAGGGATTCCTTTAAACTAAAATTTATGGATTTAATTGTAAAATTAAACTGAACAGTGGAGAATACCAAGAATTTTTTTTTAAATTAGGTACACGAGTATGAAAATGTTTTAACATGGGATAAACTTAAACTTATTAAATGAATTGTGAATAGCAATATCGTCTTCTTTTAGTTTTGGTACACCACTTTAATCCAAGTAAAATTGTTTGATTATACGAAAGACGAGTTATAAATGTTTAAGAAAACAACTTAAACAGTGTTCACTCTAGGCATTTTTTGAAGGGCGGTCCGCTCTGGCTGCCCTTTTTTTCTTCTTGATGGCGCCCTCCGTGGTTATTTCGAGCACGGGGCATTCCACGAATCCTATTGGTTGTCTGTACCAGCATATGAAATGCTATGTTTATTTTAAAGTGAAGTTTGTTTGGTTACAATATTAGGCCTTTTATTACCAAATTTTAGATTTAAGTAGCCTTTTCATCACTTTTGTATGGGGTTTGATTAGGGCTACTTATAGATTTGGTTTTTAGCGAAAACATTAATTTTTAAGTGTCACATTTTGGATTTTAAGTAGTATCTTCATAGAGAGATATCAATTTTGAACGGGTCTTTCTTTCAAAATAAGCCCAACATGCAGCTCTAGCGCAATACCAATCAACAAATCGGAACTTTTTTTGTTTGGTCACGGGTTCGATATATCAACGAGTGGCCACGCCCATCTCAAACTTTTTCTTTTAAAAAGTGCCCTTTTAAAAACAAGAAGTGCCTTTTCAAAAACGGGGTTCCCTTTTACAGCCAACAGCGCCCTGCCCTTTTTTATTTCTAGAGTGAACACTGACTTAAAGTTAAATTAAAACTTAAACGTAATTAATCAAGTTAATTAAATTGTAAAATGTTGAGTCTTTAATCCATTAAGATACACATATTCTATTTTATGTAAGAAATCTTTCATGGTTATAATGAAACTTCTTGCATGGGTATAATAAAAATTGTCAGCTCTGTTGCGATTTTTTTTATTTAGAAATCTAGCTAAATTTTAAATTTAAGTTAATGTAATGATATTCTCTCTTCAAAGGCACAGATGAATTTATATTTGAAAATATTTTTGATATTAAATTACAAATGCTAATTGAAATTATGTCTAAACTAATGAATATATTTACATTATGATGAATAACAAATTAAAATAGTTCGGTCACAAAAGTGGGTTGGAAAGAAATATAAAAAAAAGTTACTTGTTCCTTAGTGGCAGTAGAGATTTCCTTTTTCATATTTTTCTTAAATGTACTAGGAGACTTGGCATCAAAACTGGAAACTGATTTAATTCTTTCAATAGGAGCTGTATTAGTTGAATTCTTAAGGCCCTTAAGTTTTCCATTGCCATCTATAATGTAAAGTTTAACTTTGAAAAGCAATATAGTTTTCACACATTAAAAATGCTAGTTGCATTCCATTATTAATTATATATGTAATGGATTTCCTTAATTACCGATATTTTTAAAACCAGCCTTTTAAAGTCTAAATTTAATCGCGACCTAATTTTTCTGTCTATAACACCCTTGTTTCCCAGTATGCAATCATTCTTCAAATTCATGCTTTCAGTCTGTGATGCAAGTTCAGAGTTTTAGACGATGATAGCAGTTCTACACTTTTGGTGTCAAAATACCTACAACGAATTCTTGAAGCGCTTTTCCCGCGGATTTCTTTTGGAGATTTTAAGTTCATCAACACTTAACATCCCTAACTGAAACAGTTGAAAATATATATGTATAACAAATATAGATTTCCAAAACCCTCATTAAAAAAATCCCTAACAAAAATCAGAAACCCATAATTTTTTTAAGGAAAGAAAAAGCCATTTTTAATGTTCTGTTCAAAGGAAAGTGACAAGTTTTTTTTCCGACAAATAATTATACAGATTATTAAATAGTAAATTTTCATTAAATAAAATCAGTCTAGCAGAAATTTAACTTTAAACAAACAGAAACGGCTTTTAGAAAACTATGACAAAATACTGTTCGGCAAATATCGTAGTTAAGCCATGTTACTATGCAAGTCCAGTTGGACTAACATTAGACTTACAATGTAACACGGCTTGACAACATATAGATACAACAATTGCTAATATTTTTATGGTTTGTGCACAAGGTAAAAATCCAACTACTTTTGAGGTAGTTAGGGTGAAAATTCCAAAATATGCAATTTTTTTTTTTTAATTTAAAAATATTCCTCAACAGATAAGATTTAACTTGACACAATTATAATTCAGAAATGAATTATACTTTTTAAATTGGGATTATTTTTGTAAAGATAAACATTAAAGTAATGCCTATTGTTTGACACTAAGCTGTATTTATGAAGAACTAATTTTAGCAGTATGAAAGCAAATTAAAACAGGGAAAAATTCAGTTTAAATAACTCAATTTGTAAAATTTAAACTGTATCATAAGAACAGTAATGTAAGGCATGGAACCTACCTATATATAATGAATCTGTTAAATATTTTGTATATTTAGAAACTTATTATTCTTGAAAAAATGTACAATTTTTTTTTTACAGATGTTTAGACAAAATATTATAATTTCAAAACAATTTTATTAAGATGCATCTTTTTGGTAGGTCCCGCAAGTATCAATTCATTTTCTATTTCCAATACAAATTAAATTTCTAAACCAATTTGAATTAGGCGAATTACTGCTCCAATTAGACACAAATTAGTTAATTAAATGTTAATTTACAAATTAAGTTTTTCATCACATATGTTAAATTTTTTAATACTTGTAAATTGTGCAAAATTTTGAAAGGCTGAAAAAAAACGCAGAAAATTATTTCCAAGGTATGTGTATACCTTAATATTTTCTATTAGATAAGACTTTTACAATATAAAGCCTAGTGACTTATATAGCAAAAACATTTAAGCACATGTATTTTCAAAAGAAAATATAAAGATTATATTATGAATATAAAATGACAGATTACTCGATTTTACGTCTCGAACGGATAGCTCCGTATTTTCCTTAAACTCGTTGAAAATTTGGTGAGCAAACATGACTGAAGAATCTGAAACAGATAAGAAAAAATAAAAAGTCAAAGGTTTTAATAAAAAATTCAATACACATGATAAACACTATGGATACTTAAAATAAAAAGATCATTTGAAGAGAACGACGATTGTAGTAGCTCAAACAAACATGCTTGAACTAACTGAACAGTGAACGAAAAGGAAGGCAAGCTAAAAAACGGTGAGAAAATATCAAGCAAAAGAATGCTAAATTTTGAAAACTAGAAAAACTAAAATTTATACTAACCCCTTTTAAACATTTCTTAGATGATGTCATAAATAATTAATTGTTTGGAATATATGATCTCCAGGAGATAATATGGAGCTAGACAATGGAGAGAGTATTAACAGGATTGAACATAGAGACCTACATATCACATAACTAGGATTCAAGATAGAACCAAAAAGCATTTTTTATTCTTGAAAAAACCAAAATTCAAGTGAGTGCAAAGATATTGGTTAATTCTGTCTTTTACGGTCGACTTGATATTTTGCCAAATCTGGCAACCTGGCGTGAAACGGCGATGCGGTTCTTTAATTGGCAAACAAATCGTTTTTGTTGCCAAGCAACGTTTTAGCGTGATGAATATAGGATTTTCAGAAAAGTCAGCAAGGATGACCGTTAGAAAGATAAACCAAAAAATGTAATGCAAAACATAGTATTTTTTTATTCATGTCTAATTTCCATTATTTCAGAGTTAGGAAATTTCCTGCTTTCGGTTTTTTAAAAATCTTTAAATATTTAGAAAAAAACAACACTTTAAACAGAATAATTATGAAATAGCACATATTTATATTTTAATATGGTTTCAAATATATCACGAAGGTTAGTAAAAAATATCTTTGCATTCTTAGGCACATTCTACATGAATGAGAAAAATTTGTGGAACAAATGTAGTATTCGCTTTTTTTTCTTTTGCGTCGAAAAATTGCAGTTAAACATAGCATAGGGTTGCCAGATTGAAAGTCGCCACAAGAATCGGAAAATTCCAACAATGTCAGGTGGGGTTACCACACTATAAATTTAGCGCCCCTATAAAACACGCTAAAAAAAACCTGGCACACCAAATGTCCTATACTACATCTGTACCAAATGTGTCCGAGGTTCAGGGATTCGAGAATACACACCATGTGGTTTGGATCACAGAGTCATCCGAGAAAGCTCATGCATGTTTTTTCATCAGTGTAGAATGGGCCTTAAAGTAACAAGGCTGCAGTGTTTATATTATGGTCATAATTGATTTTGGTACAGATGTAGTATAGGACATTTGGCGTGCAAGTTTTTTTTGGTGTGTTTTATAGAGTCGATAAATTTACAGTATGGCAATCCAACCTGACATTGTTGGTATTTCCGATTCTTGTGGCGACTTTTAATCTGGCAACCCTATGACATCATAGCGCTGTTTAACGGCAATTTTGGTAAAGGTTTACCGTACGGTCACCTTTGGCGACTTTTTTAAAATCTCGCCAAAAGTCGCCATTTTGGCGACTGTTTTCCAATAGGGTTGCTGCAATTCCATGTCGTTTCGGAAAGGGGTTGCCATTTAAAAAAAATTATCGCCAAATGCGGAAAAATCGCGCCAAGGGTGACCGTACAGTAAACCTGACCCGCAATTTTTCGTCGCCAAAAACAAAAACGCGCCAAATGTCCTTACTACATCTGTTCCTTGATTTTTTGCTAACATTCCTGATTAAGTACAAAATGTGTTAACAATTTTTAAATGAGATATTATGTTTCTCTTACATGTTCTTACTTTACTTTTGGTGTAAAATTGTAACTTGTACGGTCCGGTTTAATACGGAAATAATACAGTTCATATTTAATAAAAGTTTTGTTCATTAATAAATGATTATTTTTGGTGATCAGACTAAAACGTAATGTTATAAATTTATTTTTCATGCAATAAAATTCAAGACCCTACGGTAATCTTCTCCCCAAACCTCTTCTAAGTTGGCAGGTTTGTGAAATCGACTTTGCAGTGTTTTGCATGCTTCGGTGGAAGGTCCCAATATACTTAAAATTTAACCACTTATATGCTTAATAAATATATTTATATATAACGTATCATTTATATATTCAACAGAAGTTTTTAATATAATAGTTAAAGTATTTAAGAATGAAGACTTATTCGTAAAGATTTCGATTTTGTTTAAAGAAGTAAAGTTAACTTTGAGAAATCAAGCTTACATAATTTTAAATAACAATACAATTAAACATAACTTACTATTTGTAAGTATCTACAGAAATGTATAGTTTAGTCAAAGTCGTATTTTAATTTACATATCAAATAATTCACAAAACAGCTGTATTATGTTTTTCTAGATATTAGCAGTAGAAAAATTATTTAAGAATATTTTTCAGAATGGTAATATGTGATTGGACAAATGAAATCCAATCAGAAGTTAATGTTATCGTATGCCATCTTAAAACGTATCTTCTTTTTTATGTGTGTACCTGGACGGCAATTTGTTACTAATACAAATTAAATTTGTATTAAAGTAATATTCATTTATATGTTAAATTAAGAAGTAAAGCCTTTTTATAAAAAGTCTATTTATTCGAAAATAGTTGCTAAAGATATTAATATATATTAACTATATCAAATTGGCAACCACTTTTCATGTTATGATCATGTGACATATGACGGTCTGTCTGATATTTGCAAATATTTGAGTTCGGTATTCCGTATGGAATATTTACTGATGTGAAATTATTCTTTTCGATTAGAAATTTATTTGCATTTAAACATCATGCTGTTCAAACTTTTTTCTCTATCCGTTAATTCTTCCAGGAAGATGCATATATTATTATTTTTATTTTATGTAATAATTAAGTGTGAAGGGCAATGTGAGATTCTCCAACCGACAACTCCCGACGAAAATAAACGGGAACAAGAACTCCTAAATGTTATAAAGCCTTTATTTGGGTCCACGTAAGTATCCATTAAGTTAAATTCCTATTTTGCGGTGTCCCTTGGCTCGATTCTTGAATATTGCCGCTAAGGCGAAAATGACGTGTTTGTCGCCAACAAAATAGCAAACATAATGGTTGGTTAATTAAATAACGTCGCACTACGCGACATTGTTACAGCTGCACATCAACATTGTTATTCAGTTATATGCAGTACATCATTGTTTTTATTATAGGTTTGAGGCTAAAGATGTTCTTAATCCTGGTAAGTATACATATAAAGTAGGCATCTGCAGTCAGATTGATGGACAATCAGCCAAAGCTGGAGCTGTCCAAATTGATGAAAATAAGACGCATATATTGGGAAGCTATAAGGAAGTGGATATCATGGGAGGAAGTGAGTATGGAACTAATGTACTATCACGGGGCACCGAATTTTCAACAAAATCAAGTCGCCAATTCTGTGACGCGTTTGTTAATCACGCCAAACGAGACGGTAACCCTCGATTATGCAGTCGTAGTACAATGGAACGATGCTAAATATTATATTTATAAATGTTATAATTTACTGATTTAATATCGTAATGTTATTTTTTCGTAATTTCTGATATTTTAGAAACAGATTAGTGTAATAAGAGCAAACTATCACCGTTTTAAAAAAATAAAAAAACTTTCGAACACGAAATAAATTTTTATTGTTGCCAGTTCACTTTGATAAGAGTAATACTTTTATTTACATTTGTATTAAAAAGCCCAATGTGTAGTTCTAGATCATGTTTATTATCCAAACCAAACATTTTGCTTTAAAATGGATGGTCGGAGATTGCCTTGTTGGTTGCTTTCGCGATTGATTGGCTAGCGCCGCACTAGAACTGCACTTATTTTAACCGTATTGTAAACGGTTCGCGTATATCTACCCGGAAGGACTCGGAAAACCTGTCTCCTATTTTTGAAACATGTTTAGATGACGGATGTTGCTATTCCGAATGGAAAGTTAATGTTCGAGGTTTATTTAGGAGGAAAGACCCGGCAATGCTGCCTCGTAATTTAGCACACATTTTAGATCGACGCATATCGAAAATATACAAATAACTGACATTAAGTTAATGTTTAAAAGCGAATGTTGCGATTAGAACTCGCTATCAGTAGATTCGCTGTTGGTTAGTCGCTTTAAGACGTGTGGACATCACGGATGACGTATACGGTTTTAAGCGTACGCACGCTCCATGCACTAATGTCATAGACTCCTAACGTCGATTTATGGTCCCGTGCAATTGTGGTCTCCGCCTCCGACTATTCAGGATTCCATCCACGACCCCCTCCGAGCAGTCGATCATGGTGCTTACAGGCAATCCTTCGGGCAGTTGTTTGGGGCATCACACCTCAATATAAAGCATAATATTCCAAAATAAAACCATAGTTATACATAGAATATAAAATAAAAAAATTATACATATAAATGAAAATTTCAAACAGATACATAAACGTATTTAGTTGAAACAATTTGCCAGTAACTAAAAAGAGGCTATTTTAGACCAAACGGAAATTTTCAAAAAGCGTCATCAGGATTAAAAAAGTCATGAAATTTGTAAAAATAAAAGCCATGCAAAATATAACAAAACAATATAAAAGATCGTATAGTAACAAAGCTCACAGACGATAAAATTATCCCAATAATTATCAAAGTGGCGCAAAAGTTTAGAGAGTGAGGTGAAACCACAGGTTCGTCATTTTAAAATAATTCCACATTTTCTCGGGATCCGGAACCATTTCCAATAGCCCATTGCGCAGCCCTAATGCGACGCTTATTCAATAAACCATTCGTTACATAATAACATTGAATCGTCTTTAAAACACCATTCTGTGGCTCAAATATTGCCTTAACTAAACCAAAACAAAGTTACTTAAACAATTAATAAATGTCAATTACTTTTCAAAGGTGTCCGTGCAATAGCCCATTGTACAACGTTGTAATAGTCTACTGTGCATTCCATCCAACCAATCGCATTTAATCATCAAACTTTTCATCGGAGCCACCGAGGCCCGATTTTAAACCGAAGAAACTGGCATCATGCTCATCAACCTATCGCCCTTGCCCATCGTTGGCCGTTAATCGTCATATTGGCGACTTCTATGCATTTCTAAATTTCAATTTTTTTGGTGCCCCGTGATAATACATTTGTACCGTGAGTATAATTAAATGAATTTAAATTCCACTAAAGAAAGGCGGATTACAAATGCTTAGGAATTTATGTGAAATAATATTGACTAAGTAATCCTTGCTGGCCAATATGTATTGATTGGCTGTGCAATGTACCGTACATACTCTCATATAAACCGATCCGCATATAAACCGACCCCCTAATTTTAGGACGATTTTTTGTCCAAAATCGGAAACTTGCGTATAAGCCGAGTTGTATTTTCGTACACGATCCTCGAAAAAAGAGTGAAATTTTAATTAGAAAAATAAATATTTAAGCCAAGAAATTAAAAGTTTAAAGAAAGCGGCTGGAAAAACGGCCTTCCTCGAAGTTTGCGACGATTCATCGGGCTTAAAAGTATGTACCACTCGCGATGTTCTGGTGTCTTTCAAATCTCAATCGTACTTCTTAAATTAAATCTCCCTTATTATCAAATAAAATATTTTAAACCACATACTTAAATACCAAAATGTGCAATTTCTAATCCTTAACATCGTTTTATAAAGATTTAAAAACTTAGAAAACGTCAACTATTTTCCAACAACATCGTTGACTACTGTCCAATTAAATACGGATGAGTATTTTTTTTATCCATCTCGGAAGGAAATATTACTATTTTATGGATGAATATATACTTCTTATTAAAATATTTAGTTTTTAATTACGAAATAAATGACTTGAAAGTAGAACTTGAATTCGCTGATTAGCAACGTCCCAATTTTACTGCTTTAAAGCCAATTCTATCCAAAATACTAATAAAACAACTATTAATATCTGTATCAAGGAATAAAATCTGTATTGGGGAAATAAATTTTGTTTAATTATTGCAATCGAACAAGAAAAACATTGACTTTAAAGTGGTGGCATTCGCTACGCTCGATGTCAACTTCTTAGTCTTCCATCTAAAATTCTATTAAAGTACGTATACTAGCTTCATAAATTCTACAAACCAATTAAATATTTATCAATAATTTTTTTAATATTTATTAATTTTTTTTTATTTAGTTAAACTGATTATTTAAGGGAGTAGTGCAATTTTGTGTTACGATTACGCCGCGATGCGCAGAACGGTCTTCAGTCAGCATGTGACGCACATTCTCGATCTCGGAAATGTATCGACGTGTTTTAGAAGAATCCACTTCATTTCAATTTCTTTCCTTTCCCCATTTTAGGTAAATTATATTATAAATTTTACTGACCCGTGTATAAGCCGACACCCCTACTTTTTGATGCAAATTTTGACTTAAATTTCTCGGCTTATATGCGAGTTACATATTTTAACCGTTTTGCATGTATGGTTGTACTAATAGTTTATGAAATTGTAGAGATTTCAATTTATTTTTCGATTTTACAATGTTATTTTATAATTTTTACCACTAAAAGTGCCTTTTGAAGCAACAAAAAAGTTACATTTCTTCGCAAATGTACATTGTTAAAACAGTGTTCAATTTACTATAGAAATGAAAAGGGGCAGGGTGCTTATTTGAGGAAAAAGGGTATTTTAACAAGGATGTAAAATCGATTTTTGCTCAAATTGTATCAAGTTGTGTGTTTTTTAAATTGCTGTTTTTCGTGGCATAATTGATTAGCTCTAGAATTAAAACTGAAAAGTACTAAATTAAACTTAAAGAAGACTTTCAAAAGAAGAAAATTTGTAAAAAATATTAAAGTTTTCTGGCTTTAAAATCATCTTGCTTAAAACCATCAACTCTAGTTAACTGACAATAACCAAATATTTAATAAACTCAACTAAAACTGCAAAAAGTATGCAATGCTTGAAAAACAGCGATAAATCTGCAAAAAAAATATTTATCTGTCATTTAAATCATTGTAATGGCAGTGTAAAATTGCTGATTTTTTAAAAACTTTACATCATCAATTAATTATCTGAAAATTGCTGATTTTTAAAAAACTGTACATCATTGAATATCTTTTGATAATCAAATTCATAATGAATTAAGATGAATGCTAATTAAGATGTTAAGAAATAATGATAATTAAGATTAGTTAGATTAATGCTAAAAAATCCCATTAAAGCTAGAAAATATAAGGGGACGTGGAGGGTTTAGATTTTGATATGAGTGTTAGAACAAGAGATCATGGATTTCAATTAAACAAATTACATTTTAATCGTAAAGAGAAAACACTATTTCTATAATAGGGTAATTGACAAACGTAACAACTTTCCAGTGAATATTGTTAACTGTCCAGGAGTAAAAGATTTTAAGAAGTTAGATATTCATTCGTGGATAGTTAAAAGATACTAGCTGAACCAACTTTGTTGGACCTTGATCCTGTTGGTTGCCAATATTTGTATTTCTAAGAACACTAAGGAGTAGTATAGACCATTATCACTTTTATGCCTTTCAACCTTTCTAGTTTCAAGGCAACACAATAGGTGCCTGTAGTATTATCGAGTGGCAGGGTTTAAAATTTGCGCTCCTTTTCACTGCTAAGAAAATTGGCTTTCATGTAATACAATATAAGCTTTTAGATGACATTAATTTACATCTATAAGAAAATTAACTACTTGAAAAGTGCAGGATATAATAGATTTAAAATTTCTTTTTAACAACTTATTTCGGTGAAATTAATATAATCTTATTTAAAATCTAAGTTCAGCAGATGACATCATTGCTAGAGTAAATAAATAATTTAACATATGCAAGTTTTTTTTGCCATCTAATTTTAATAAAAACAATGTTTTAAGTTTAACTCATTGTGCAAATTGCAATATGTAGTAACTTCGATTTATAGTGCTTATGAAGTTTTTCCTGAAATGTTTAATTTTATATTTCAGCGGATTGGATACTTTTGACATATTATGGTGGAGATAATTATACTAACCATTGTGGTAATTCATCAAGGAAAACTAATATAATGATTATATGTGATCCTGATTCATTGAAAGTGAGTGATGGTTTTGTTTATTTATACTTAATTTTTATTTTCCGTGAATTAGAGGAGACAGGGCTAGTTGGCAATAGTTAGCATTCTTTTATTTTTGACGGCAAGTGTTTAGCCATTACATTTTTTTTTGTATCCACCGAAACTACATCTATGAAGCTACATTGTAGTATTTTTTCATTCCTGAATGGATGCTGAGACTTGGATGCTGAGAATGCTGGAAAGTCATCTAGTCAAGTTTGGCCAACCAATACCATTAGATAGTTAGGTTGGCATAAGCACTGGGATAGGTTTGTACACCATTTCTGTGAGTAGAGTCACATAATAAATCAACCAAAACAACCTATTTTTCAATTTTTTATTTCAAAAATTATTTCCAAGACGTTAGAACAAATTAGCCATCAAACGGGTCATTAAACATTTAAGCAGTCTCAATTGTTGTAAATTCGGTCTTTAAAGGGGTTACCAGTGACCCAAGCCTCGCCTTGTTATTGTCATTGTATAAGAGCCTTGCAGGGGTGCAGAAAAGGTTTAAAAACCTGTGGTCATAAAGACGAACATTGTGTTCTTTAGAATTAATATATAATAGCATAATCAAATGTTTTTTAAAATTGATTTTAAAAATGAATACATCATTCTATTCCCAATTGTTAATTACAAAAGGGACACTGTAGAAAACCCAATTATATATCTTTGTTGTAATTTTTGTTTGTCATCTTTAGTAAATATATCTCCGGGAAGACCATATTTCCCCTCGAACCTCATTTGCGTGGTTATACGTATTCTGCACCTCTGAAGCATTGTGAGTTTAGGGTTAAAGAAATGAAAAATTAATGCAGTATATTACTTTGTATATTTGTTGAAAATTTACAACCTATAAAAATTGAAAATCGTATATATATATAAATTAAAAATGTTCGTGTGTGAACAGAAAGTAATATTTTCTTTTGATGCTGATTTTTGTTGGTGTGTAAGTATTGAATATTAAATTAATTTGTGTGACAAAATATTTAGTTGTAAATATTTTCTATTTAAGCGATGTCTTATTGCAAAATTAAAAATATAAACTTCTTGATTCATATAAACTTTTTGTAATAATATTAAAAACTTGGCTTTTATATTGTTGACTAAATAAAAAACTTTTACCCAGGGAAATTTTGAAATATTAGAAGAAAAGAGAAAGCTCAGCCTGAACAACTGCTATTACCTTTTTGAATTGAGTAGTAACGTTTCATGCACTTCTAGACGAGAACACACAAAGCTTAGCTCTGGAAGTGTGTTTTGCATTTTGTAAGTAACCTTTTTATTATATTAGTACATTAATTATTTATAGACCCGAATCTTGATATTTTTTGATAAAGCAATATTCCCATCAAATGAAAATCTCCTTCAAGATTCTCCTTCAACATAAGATTTGTGTCAGGATTATGTTTTGTCAAAGCTATGTCTGTTGGGATTATGTCCAGAACCTATACATTTATAAATTCTGTAATATTGTTATTTTAAAATTATTAAATTAAATTGGCAGTTGGCGCAGCTTGGCCATATTTGGCCCTTGTGCCAATAAACCCCAAACAACAACATTAAATTGGCAGTTAGTAAGCAGTGTTTCTCTTACTGTGTTCATTATGTACAAAACTTCCAATTTTTTTTTTGTTATCTATGAAGCAGAGAATATTAGCATGTTCTAATTTTTAATTAAGTGTTATTATTTTATAAGCTCTTTGATATAAATTAAGTTATTAATTTGTAGTACTACTGCATTTTACATGTTTGTAACTGATACTTTTAATGCTGTAAACAGTGTCCTGTTTCAATGGCGATTGCTACGCAATGGAAGTAAAAACAGATACAATATATCTTACAGTGTGCCTTTAACTGTGATTCATTCTATTTCTCAATCATCAAATCATTATAGTAAATTAAAAAAGCAAGATGTTGTATAAGAATTATCTTTGAATGTATTAAACGTCGAACTGAATATTTCATGATTCATGAAATAGAACATTCAACTACTGCTTTCCTAGAAGCTATATTTGCATATTAGGCATTTAAAAATTCATTCATTTGCCCCAATAATGTACAAGTTGTGCTTCTATGAAAATCTCGTGTTTTATAAAAGTTTTCGAAATATTTAATATTAGATTAATTACATCTGAACAGAATTTATAAGGAAAAAATACTTATACTAAAAATATTATAATTCGATATAATTTTGTTTAATGACTTTTCAGGATAATGTTTCAAATGAAGTGCTTTATTTTAATGCTGTGAATAATGTATATTTGCGTTTCTTTTGTTGTTGTTTACCGTCTTGTTACAGTACAGTTATATTTTTGAATTGTACAGTCGCTGGACATTTTAATGCACAAAGTTTCTATTAAAAAAAAGAATTTTTAGTAATTGCAAATTATCATAACGTTATAGCACATTCGAAACTCAGTTATACTGACTTCGAACAAACCCTAATTTTTCATATAAATATAAGTATTTTTATTTCTGTGTAATTATGTTAAAACACACCATGAAAATAAACCGTTTGTTTTTTCTAGATTTTTTACTGTGGTTTCAGTTTACCTCATTTGCGGATTCTTGTATAAACGTATTGTGATTGGGGCGAAAGGCTTAGAGCAGATACCTAACTACACATTTTGGCGAGATTTCGGTAATTTGCAAGCGGTAAGCTATGTACCTATTTTAATATATTTTCTTGTTCAATTCATACAATTTTTGTTTTCAAGATATGTATATTTTCATTAATAAATAGTTGTAAATATTTTTTACAGTTATTTATATAATTTTTTAGAAATTCTTGAACGGGAAAAATACAGTATATTTTTCTAAATGTTTATTTTGCAGTTTATATTCTTAAAACAACTTGTTACAATTTGGATGAAGTCAGTTTTTAAAAGTATTTTTACTTGCAATATGATCCTTATTTCAGCATTTTTTTATAAACATTATTTGAATTTTTTTTGTTCTGCTTCTTGTTGGGTATAATGTATTATTATGTAGTTTTATATTTAGATTAAAAAATATGCATAGAAGTTGTGCAAGGGTGTTTCAAGCTATCAAAATTTATATTCATTAATCCACAGGATGTTTTGGGAAAACTATATATGCAATTGAAGTGAAAGGTTGTTAAATAAGTCAAACTGTTCTCTGGCAAGAGGATTTTGTAAATCTCCCTTATCCCTTTCTAATGCCTGTATAAAAAGCTAATTTTTCATGAAGTGTTTATTTTTATTTCTTAGTCAGAATTTGCATTGTTTTCATTGCAATTTCTGTACATCAGTTTAATTCTGTATTGAAATTTAAATCCTTTTAAATGACATTCATTGGTGGTGCCAATCTAAATTATAAAAATGATTATATGGGTTGGAATTCGGTGTGAGAATCAAACCCTTGAAAAGGAGTTGTTGCTATTGTGCAATGACTTCCTTTTGGACTAACTTCTTCTACAAATCTCTTTAGGAAAGCTGCTTTACGCTGTTGCTTATCCTAGATTGAAAAATTATGAATGTTCCATATTTTCATTTACTAGTTATTGACTTAAAGTGCTTATAAAAGGACAAGTAAATAAACAAAATTTATGTAGCTTTTATTATCATCATTAAAAATCTCTTAAAAAAGTAATATATATATATATATATTACTGAAAAGTTTAAGAATGAATTTGAAAAAACCCTTGCTATTTTATATACAAAAATTGCTCGTTGATTTTTTCATCTGAGGTTTTAATCATTGTTCATTTCTGCAGTCATTTTTATGCACAATTCTAGATAAAAAAATTATCTGGAATGTAATAAGATTTTTATTATAATTATTAAATTTTAATTAATACTACGATAATTATCAGTTTTTCAAAATATGATGTGATTTAACAACACACTATAAGCAAAACATAAACTAGATTTTTCTAAAAAAGATAACTGTCTTACTTTTTTACTTTTGCTAGCTTATTTTAAGGTCAGTTTCCTCCAGTCTCCAAATGCGATTATGTATTGTGATATTTCTACTATAAAATGTTGTTACTGTTTCTACTAGGATGGTTGTGACTATTTCTGTCGCTGGGGCTCCCGGCAAGAATCCCAAGCATACCGAGGCATTGACGACCATTTGAAAGAAGAGGAGGAGAGAGACGACCAGTTGCTTAACTAACATGTGATACCAAAGTCCATAGATTAAAAAAATTTGTGTTCTCAGACATTCTTTTCACAGACGTTTTTTTTTTTATTTATAAAATTTCTATTCAGAGTAAACTGTTTTTGTGTTTAAAGAGGTGTATTGTGGAAATTGATATATTGGTCAACCACTGACTTGTGGGTTGTGGTTTGCACGTGCGAGATTGTTTTGATTTTTTAAGCAGGATTGAAAATATTAGCTTATGTGCATAAATAAACTTTTATAAGGATTTGCAGAAAAGTGGTCAGACCATAGTGCAATATTCTTTTAAAGAAGCAGTTCTTATAAGCTTTTTTTTTATTATTTCTAATAATGTTAACCAAATCTCTCTAATACCACCGACTCCAAAGATGCATGTGGACAGGCTTTAACAAAACCCTGACTAGGTGGAAGTTTTCATTGATATTTTTATCCATTGAAAATCCTACACTTTAAATAATTATAATGTGGAAAGCTTTTACAGTTTCTTATATACTTGCTTAATTAAAGTTTGGTCCCAACTATGGTTGGAGAAAATGTCTAATAATAAAAAAACCATATTTTGTCATTTACTTTATACCCTCTTACCATTTTTCCTTAAATAATATTCGCATGTGTGTGTAACTCGTCGAAGTCTTTCATATATTCAAGAACCACCACTTTTAAAGTTTTCTAGTCATTCTGTATTATTTATAAAATATGTTTGTAATTGCAAAAATGAATTTAAGGGTTGTTTATATACAATACGGGTCAAATCCACTAAAGTTGGTGGCAAAAATAATCAATTATGTACTGCACATTTTTTTATTGTATGTTGCAACTAAGAGTTTAAAAATATTTATATAGTTTTCTTTTCGGAAATCTTAGGTGTTCATTAAACGGGGACTTTCAGCGATATTAAAATATACAACTGTATTAAACTTTTTCCTTTAATAGATTTGCCCTACTTTGAAATCACATGTCTCATTCATTTAAAATTTCAATGATATTGAAGTTCTAACTTTTTGTTTTTGGTGTTTTAAATCATACAATATATATTTGGCAATAATTCATTGTAATTTAAAAAATTATATTTATATGTTATTGTGCATACAATTTTCAATCGGGTATTTATAGAAGATTTTTTTTTAATCCTCAGAGTAATTTGAATCCAGTCCTTTTAAGCAATAATATGTCATAGATAATAAGCTAACATGTATATTGCAATGTGCCTCAAATGTATAAATCTAATGTAAATATGCCTATTTCATTGCAACTTAACAAACAATCCCTACTCTTTCTTCCACAAGTTTTCCTATAATTTATAGTTTTATTCATATGAATATGTGCATTTCAAACTGAAACATTTTATAAAATTATAAAAAAGTAACAAGAATAAGTTTAATAATTTCTTTTAAAGGAATTTTTTTTTATTAATGATTATCTGCATAACAAAAAATAAATCTTCTAATATAAATGATATAAATGTCTCAAGGTCCTTATTTTTTTTAATCTATAACAATTTAATATATGTATAGTTTAGTCATATGTATAGTTTTACATTATGGATTGCATTTGCTTATGTTTAATTCAATAGTGAATAAAAAAAAGTTGTATGTAATTTCAGTAAACTAAATTTACCATAAATTTTTATTTCAATAATTCATTACGCTATATATTTTTTTATATTTACACAAAATTTTCATAGATCTCATTTATGTTGTACAACACGGTGTCATGGTATTGCATTTTTAGACTTTCTTTAAATAGTTTGTGTAATTTTTTTTAAAGCTTGTTTTATTTTTCCTTATGTTATAGATAGTTTTATTCAAATTTATATATTATAAATTTTTGATATGTCATGCATTTAAACATATTTAAAAAAATATTTATAATGTCCATGATATATTTAATTAATTTTTAATGTTAAGTGCTCACATGTTTTCTATTACAAATTGTTCTGTGTTTGTTTTACCATAAGTATTTTTTTAACACGAATTCTCGAGATAACTATTAATATATTAATGATATTATAAAGAAAAATTTCGATAATATTTCTCTACATTTAAAATAATATTTTATTGCAATAATATTTTATTTGAATGATATCACAGGTCAATTGTCTTTTTTCTTGCCTCTTTTGCATTTTTGAATTTTAAAGTTCAAAAGCTACCATCTATTTGTTTTTTGGGCTCACGAAATATCAGTCTGTATTTTTTACTTTAAACTAACTTTTTTTAATAATAATTATCACCTAAACCGTTACAGTATTTGTAGTTATTTTTTGTGTGTATTAAATATGATTTGTAGTAGAAGCTTATATTCAAAACCTTCTTTGTGATGCTTGTTTTCCTTTTCTTACTTTACTTTGTAATTTTTAAGCCATGCACTTTTAATTATAAAAACACACTTTGATGAGCTATTGTTCTTAGTTTGCATTTTTGAAGAAGTAAAAGCACTGTAGAATTATGAAGCATTTATTTTCATCAATTGAATTTCAAATAAGTTATTTTTCAATTTCTACTCTTACTATTTTTTGTACTTAAATACAGCCTTAAATTATAAATGTGGGTGAGCAAATATAATTAATTTTAATATGACTTAATTATATTATGATGAGGAGTCTTAAGTTATGAAATTGCTTATCCAGTTTTTTTTTAAATATGAAATCTCATATATAATTTAAAATGATTGTTTGTTTTTATGGAAAAAGCATTACACTCTTCTTATAAAATACTAAAATTAACCATTTTTGTGTTTACCAAATTTATGGTTGGAAATTGTGAAACTTTATTATATTTTGTTAGATATATATGTGCACCAATATATAGTTCTATCTCAGAATGTGTTAACATCTTTTTTTGAAATAAAGCATTTATAAGAAGTATTATTTTGGGTTTTATTGATTAAATTTTTTTTTAATTATAAATTAATGATTAAAACTTAAAGCTTTATTTTTGCATTTCAGAGAAATTAACTTCAATTATAAAGGTTTGAAACAAACTTTAAAAGCAGATTTTTAGCAGATTCAATAAATTATTAGTTAACAAATTACAACACTTTAATTGAAACACTGTCATGGGAAAATATGGCTCTTTACAAGAAAAAATAAAATGTATGATTTTCTAGTACAGTGCTTTCTTGTAATGTTAAAGGCATTGTGATTGGAAATGTAGCTTATGCATAAGTTCCTGTTCTGGAAGTAGTTGAAGTACTTTGAATATCGATTTGTCTATAAACTCCAACATGAAGATTTATTGTTATGTGAAAGGTCAGAATGTGCATAATTTGTAATGGAAATACACTTTTGCATCAAAGTTCAATGAGTTAAAAAAAATCAAGTTTGGCTTGCCATTGGTTGGAAGTTACTCAATCTGTTTCGTCTGACGCCACGAGCATCCGTCCACGCTCTACATTTATTTTTCCAAGATTTTACACGTATAGCTGTCTAATTTCCTTTCGAACGAGAACAACTTAATTTCAAAGGTACTATTTGCCACGGAATGGATAATTGATCACCCTAACATCGTGGTTTGTTACCTACTGCCGTTTTACTCACTCCCTCCGTACAATTTGAGAACCGTTCTGTTGACACATTGACAAAATTTCGCAGAAGGATAATGTTTTGAAATGGGGAAGATCCGCTTTGGATAGTGAGTTTTTTCCCCATTTCGAAACGGGAGAGAGAAGAGGCTTGTAACTGCACTGTTAATAATAGGTATTCAGAAATAAAATGTACTCATTTTTTGAATACATTCGATGCTTATCATGGCTCCGAATACATAAGTTTCAATTTTGAAAAAGACGTACTTAAAAATGAGTACAACGGGTAAAAATGAATAAAAAGAACCGGAAGCTAGCCTACATAGGCTGCCTTCATAAATCATTTTAAATAGATATCGACAACTACAACCAAGACTTACCTGGAATCGAACCCATATCTGCATCCAACGATGTCCAGAGCCTTAACCGTTAAGCTACGTGGGCGACGTGTTTAAGTTATAAACATAAGTAATGTTAAAAAGGTGGGCCAAAAGAATGTGTAGTAAGATAATTGAATTGTAATAGCTTAGTTTCTATTTAAGCAATCGACATTGTATGATTTAATATTGCTAATCTTAGCTTCTGTTCATGCCATCTTAACAAAGCGACCTGACAAACTTAAAATAGTTGTCCAGAAGATGGTTTGCCACATTATTTGATTTCGATTGCTTAAATGGAAACTGAGCTATTACAATTCATTTATTTTACTTTCCATTCCTTTGGCACACCTTTTAAACAAGTCTTGTCACACCTTTTAAACAAGTCTTGTCACACCTTTTAAACAAGTCTTTGTTTACAACTTCTTCAAGTTGCCCTGGTAGTACAACATATAAGGAACTGGACTGCGGTACCTGAGGATCTGAGTTCGATTCCCGGTAAGTCGATTATAATTGTCGATATTTATTGAAAGTGATTTAGGAAGGCAGCCTATGTAGGCCAATATCTACTCTTTATTAATTTGTTTATTTTTGAGTACATGTTTTTTTTTTTTTAAATTTAAACTTATGTATTCAGAGTCAGTGGCGGCGATTCGGGGGGGCAAGGGGGGGCGGTTGCCCCCGCACTTTTTTCGGATGTTGCCCCCGCACTTTTTTAATATTGCACTTTTTAAAACTATATTACAAGTCAATTGTTCTATTGCATTGCCGAACAAAGGAAACATTTTGAACCCCAACTTCCTCCCACTACCACAGGCACGTAGGTAGGGGGGGAGGGGGAAAGGTTCAAACCCCTTCCATTGAAAGTCAAATTAATTTTTTTTTTTTGAATGAATGTGGTATCGTTATTCTTTTAAAAAAATTCAACATTTAAAAAATAAAATAAATTCTCTATCTAAATTGAGGAGCTTTGTTTTCAGATTTCCAGACAGACAGCTACTCTAACATAATCCATTGATTGGTGCCTCATTCCTATTCATTCCAGGACCATTACTCATTCTGTTTTTATTTTTTTCGGAAAAAGAAATAGCATATATTTTCTTTACATAGAAAAATGCAACTGTATGACCTTCAATTCTAAAAATAGATCTTTTATTTATGACTATCTGCAACTTTGTTACATTAAAATAGTATCCGGTCTTAATAAAATGCTTTAAAATGTAGTATTGTGTAATCTATTGGCGCCGAACAATTGCGTAATCTATAAATCTGTAGTTGGAGGGAAGGGGTCATGAGTTAGCCATTAATGTCTTTGTTTTGATCTTCGTCTGCTCTGCTTTTTAGCAAAATGAAGCGAATTTTGCAAAATTCAGTTTTAAATTACTTTAATAAAAAGAACAAATGTGAAGTTGAACATGACAGCAATACAAGCACTACTGTTTCCATTCAAGAAAGCTTGTCTGTTTGTTTGCAATCTACGCCACAGAATTTTGAAAATCGCGCAAGTATACGTTTAAATATACCATTATCTTGATTTTTAGCATTTATATATCATATTTCGAAATATTTTACATCATTCATATTATACGATTGTTCTTCAATTTAATTTAGCATTAATTGTTCAATTTATAATTTAATTTCAAACTATTATTGGAAAATTTATTCGTATTTCAGTAATCATTGATATTCGTAAATTTCGACTATTATTGCACTTCATAAAATGTGCAACGAAGGTACAGTTTAATTTAATCGTGAATAGATATATTTTGAAAACTTTTGTTTAAAGATTGATTTATTCATACACGGATGAAATGTTTTTGCTTTTCCCAAAATATCCATTTAAAAAGAATAGTAATAATTATCCGACAATGAGACCCTGTGATTATTATTATGATTTTGGTTTAGAATTTTACAAATCCGTGTTGATCCGTGTTATGTCCGAAGAAAATTAATAATATTTGCAAATGAAAGCGAGGGAAGATTAGAAATTGCCTAACTTGTAAGATTAAATTTGACCTCTGGAACGGATACTGCATTGGAAAATACTTGCAATAAACCAATACTTTTGAGAAAACTGTTTAATATTACATAATTTATAAAAATGTTGAAAATGTATATAAACTGGAACTGGGAATGTTCAGCCTTGTTGAGGTAGGAATTTAGATCGGAAAGTTTGATTTGGTTAAATAACGTAGCACTAGAGCTGCAGATTGGGCTATTGCCGACAGTTCGGGTTCGGGACCCATCTCCAAGGAAAAATACCCGGGAACAATGCTTCGTATTTTTGAACAATGGTCATATATAACGAGGGCAACACTTGAGCTGGCACACGGCGGTTTCATTGTTCGTTACCACACATTTATTATAAGGAATCTCAAACTTTAAATTTCTCTAAATTGATTTCATAATTAGGGAGTGATTTATTAATTTTAAAAATAGTTATTGACAACTGTTAATTATAGTTAATGACAATGATAATTGTTGATGTTATTTATCTGCCAACGTATTCATGTTTACTTAAACGAAAATTAATAATTTTTTTAATAAAAAAAAATGGTGGGGTTTGTGAGAAATGTTTGTTAATTTTTGTGGGGTTAAGGATTCCCCCCTCTTGGTGAGAGGGATAGATGCCTAAAGAAATTCGTTGCTCAGTCACTGAACCCCCATGAAATAATCAATCACTCAACCTCCATAAAATATATACCCACGTGCCTGTAAACTGTAAGAATTTGTCTCAGGGTCCCAAAAGTCACACCACAAATGTAGAATTGTAAATGGAGCAGGAAATTTTCTAGGGATTGGGAGGGTGAGGAGAGAAAATTTCCTCCATTTCTTTTTCAACACTGACACCAATGGAAAGGATACCTATCCCTTTGGAGGTCGGTCAATAAGAATGTTAATTAGATTCATTACAACAGTCCGTATCGTTCCAAAATAAAAAAAAATTGGAAAATAATCGTAAATGGTTTAATAGTCGACCTGGGCGTCTTGCACCTATTTTAAATTGGTATTATTTCCTTCAAATAACTCAAAATAGAGAGTAAATATAAATGTGCAATATTTATTGTTTTGGTGTTCAAAATTTTTATTACTACCCCCCCCCCCCCCCTCCGCTCCACACATACTTGTTTCATCTTGATCTTGCCCCCCCCACTTTTACCACCCAATCGCCGCCACTGTTCAGAGTTATTGTAAGTATTGTATGTAATCAAAAATGAGTACATTTTACACATCTTTGAGTACCTATTTTTAATAGTGTAGGCGGAAATAACACAAATCAATAAGTGCATTTTACAGTACATGTTAAAATATAACAATGTTGTCATAATATTCCATTGAACATATATTTGTAGAACGGTTGTAGAAACTGGTCAGCAACATTCATAACCATTCCAAATATTTTTTTTATTGTCAAAAATTAACGTAAAATACCTTTGATGTATAATTCGAAATAAGAAGAAAATTCTATTAAATTAAACTTTATTTTTTGCTTTTAATATATGCATTTTCATGAAAAAAGGATCGTTCTCATTGGCCAAATGACTTAAATCCGTATGACGTCAGAGTCGCGGATTAGCGCCATTCACACAAAAATCTCGTGACCCGCTTAACGAAGTTTTGCTATGTTGATGAATGTTGTATGCAAGTGCCATAGCGAGACACGTTGAAATTCCAATGACGTCATAGGCATGTGAATCGATAGAAACTCACCGTGACTAGTTTTGTTGTTTAGACATTTTCTGGAAAATATCTTTTTTTCTTATTCTTCTGAAAGTGAGAAACACGCAATTTCACTTTGGTTTGATCGATAGTCATGTTTCGCCAAAATGGCTTTTAAAAAGTTTTAATTTTCAAGTTTCATTTGCTAAACTAGGGTTTAAATAATGAAATAAAATTATATTTAAATAAAAAAAGAAGGAAAACAGACTTTAAAAGAAAAAGGCGCGCAAGTGTAAAAATTATTTTTAATTTTGGAAAATATTTAAATACTTAATTTTATACTTATTACAACTTTTTAAAATCGTCATCAAATTTTAGATAAATTTACATCAACTGCAAAAAGTTGTAATAAGTAATAAAATTAATATAAAATATTAAATTTTCCCCCACATGTCGGTAATTTTTTTTAATACAATTAACGCTTTTTTTTCTTTTTAAAGTTTTTTTTTTCAAAAACGTTATTTTGTTTTTTACTTTTAAGTTTCTAATTTAGCAGGAGATTTATCAAGAAACTTAAGTTACTGCTTATTTTTCTGAACGCTCCGGATAGTATATTTCGATATTCGGTTTAATAAATACTAGATTGAAGTTATATTTTAGTTTTCATGAAATGCAACACTATTTAAATAACAAAGTCGAAGAAAATTGCTACAAGCGCCAGTTACTGCGATTTCGTTTAATTCGAGGCCCGGGTTAAACGAAAATTTATAGTATTAAACGAAAATTTATGGTATTTTACTTTACACTAGCATGCCGTGCGATAATTATTGCATGAACATCCCCCATACACCCATTCTTTAGGGCTCACAGATAATAACATTTTCAACGGTTTGTTGAAAAAAACTCAATTGGGATAGGTGTCATCTTCGAAAAATGTCATTTAAAGTGTAAAATACGCAGATTAAAAGTTCGATTTCATTCTTTCTATTGCAAATTATTCATAGCGTATGTGTTTAACAGGTTATACGGAAATAACAGTTAAACGTTACTTAATTCATCACATGTTATTTTAATTCAAAACATGTACAATATTTTAATGAGATATTTTATTATAATTTTTATTCTTAAATAAAGTACTTATTTGTTTGTCATAAATAACCTAATGAAATATCAATAAATTCAAATTCAAATTGAAAAATCGATTGCGTTTTCAAATAAAGAAAAAATACATTTTGATAACTTTTTTGTCTATTAAATACTATAAGTTTTCTAATAAATATTTGAAAAAGAACTTGAACAAATATCGTTTGCATTTAAAATAATCAAAGCTTGAACAAATTTAATCATGTGATTTGTTTCTGTGTTTATGCACGGGACGTCATAAGTGAAATACATAAAAGAAATTGTTTAAAACTCTGTATAAGAAATAAGTAAAAGAAAATATCGTTGGGAAAGCACGTAAGTTTTTTTTATCCATGTAAAATGTATTATTTATTCCGCTACAATTTATTTCGATACCAGATCGTATGCATGTTCGACATTGGTATGGTATTTCCACAAAATGGAATTTTCAAAACCAAATATGTTTGATTAGAAGGAATTTCGTTTGTTTTGCTAAGCATTTATATTCCAATGGAATAAATTGTGTGAAGTTTTATTAAATTGATATTACGTGTTATATTTATTATATATATTTCATTACATTTAAAATGGAATTTTGTTACACATTATTGTTATTTTAAAAATTGTTTATAAATACTAATTTCAGCTTTTATATGCCAATGGAATTAATTAAGAGAGTAAAAAATAAGTTTCAATGCATTCAGAAAACAATTTTGTTATACACCATCGTTATTTTATAAGTTTTATTTTATAAATTGTTTACAAATACACCTATTTAAAATTGTATGAAACAAGGAACAGGGAATAAATTTGAGTTTTCCAGTTTTAAAGATAAATTCTAGAAATTGTGAAAAAAGGAAGTGTTTTTAAAGATACGCATTTTTCCATGAACACTTTTCACTGTTTGGTGCTGAAATTCACATGACGTCATTTCAAGATACAAGTCATTTCACGCACATTTATTATTGGTTGATGGAGACCACGTGGTCTGTTATTAATCAATCACAGAGGCTAATCAACCATGCGTTTTTGATAATCCGTCAATATTTTAATCTCGAGACCATATCATACACAGCGTTTATTAAATGGTTTGCTATTTATTCCACATTATATTAGATTGCAATATCTAAATACTGATTTTTTTTTGAATTACTTAAGTATGTTTAGTTTTAAACCGATATTTAGATGGGTAACGAGTTTTCAATTAAAACGTACACGCTCAAATCTGTTTTTATACGGTGGATAGGGACCGCATAAAAGAAAACGCATAAAAAAATCCCACAAAACTTCACGAGTAGCTATAAAAAATAGTTTTCGCAACACAATTAAAATTATTTTTTTATGCGGAGACCTCAAAAAAATAGTCAAACTTAATAAAAACTCAAAACCTTACGAAATAACTAGGAATCGCTTTTTTAAACGAAATCAAGACACGAGACTTGGCAGCTACTTGGAATCTCGCCAAACATTTTGGAATCTGATTTAGAAAATACACATGCGAACATTTTTAAATATTTTATTTACACGTGTACTTATTTTACACATACAAAACTTTTCAAAACGTATAACCATTATCCTTCGTAGTCTGACAATACGCGAACTTTCTTGTGGTAAACTGGTTCAAAATCGCTTTCGTCACTTGAAGATACTACCTCGCACTCGTTTAAAGTTGACTTTGTTTCAGTTACCATGTAGTCAGTGATCAGTTTTTGCGACGACTGTCGTTTCAGTAGACGCTTATGAAACGCTTCACTAGACTTGTATATGTCTCGGTAGCCAGATATACAAGATTGAAGATCCCTTTGGAATTTTGAAGTTCTTTCAGAATTGGCATCGATTGCAAGAAAATGACATTATAATTTATGGCAAAGTTGGAGTCCTGCATAGATTTTATCTGCTGTCATATAATCGGGTTCTCCTTGCCCATCAGTAACATCTCTTACGTAATTTATAATGTCATCATCCCTTACGGTTTCATTCTGAACCATTTCGACAAGATCATTTTCATTGAAAGTATTAAACCTGTCTCCGCCGATGCCATGTGCTAGCGTAACGATTTCTGTTGTTAACATTGATTTCATTATGTTCTAATTTGATTGAAATTTTCATATACCGCACAAAAAATAAATCGCAAAAAAAAATCGCACAAATAAAAAATCGCACAAAAAAAAGACCGCACAAAAACAGGTTTGAGTGTACTAGCAATCTAAACTCTTGAAAGGAAAAGTTTTCACATACAGGGAAATTAATTTCTTCAAATTTAAAACCATTTTTAAAAATAAATTTGACGTTTACAGTAAATGTATTTTTAATTATTTTTATAATGTTACTTCAAATAAGTATTTTGTTAATAAAGATTTGTTCGGAAGTAACTATTTTTTTTCAAGATCATTACTACTAGCTACCTACACACATTTTATATTCTGTAAGCTTTTCTTAGGAACAAAATTATAAAATATTTCTAACAACTGGCACAAACTTCAACAAGTGTCGTTTTCAAGCATTATGCTAAATGAAATAATATATGTGTATTGAAAAGTAGAGAACGTCAGTTTACAATTTTAAAAGATATGTTAAAAAAATAGATTAAGATTAATGTAATTGTAACTGCATCAGTCTTTGGGGATAATTGACCTATCATCGCGTAGAGGAAGTTGTGTCCCGTCAACCAGGTTGGCCATTTATCCACTCCCCCTTCTGATCTTTGTATTGCTAAAGACCCAAAAGTATTCACGAACTAAACCAAACGGTACAGTGTGGCAAAGTAGGTACCTATTTTAAAATGTAATTTTTAGTTAGGAAAACTAATTTTTTAAAATTTATATTTAATTAAAAACGAAATTTCTTGAAACATATTTTTTTGAAGCTCAAAATTCTGCTTCAGTGCATGCAAATTATTTTATGTCTATTCATATGAAACTATAAAGTCATACATTGTGAATTTTTTTAAAAAAAAATCTTGCTTATAACTTTTATTTCGATAGTATATTTCTTATTACATGTCTTGGAACAAAACGTTTTGAAAATACTTATTTTTTAAGTAACTACTTTTTTAAAAAGAAGAAAGTAGCGTGATACTGTCCACCAAATATCCGAAAAAAGCTGTCATGTTTCTCTCAAAGGTTTATACTTCCTTTAACTGTTATAATATCTACCTGTTTGCTTACATGTGAAAATAATCACTTATAGTGACATTATTTAGTTCTAGAAAATCCGAGCGATATAAGTATTCTAAGAAATATAAAGCTTTTCGATTACTACTGCGTTTCGAAACTAATCCATTTAATCTACGTATTAAAAAAAAGTCGCTTGCAGCTGAAATAAAACTGGATGTCAATAAAAAAAAATTCTTTCATCAGTAGTAGGAAAGAAAGTCGAGATGTTTTATCATTTTAGATCTGCGAAAAGACAGTAAATTCTGTTTCTAAGAAAAGAAGGAATTTCTCTGAATTTCTTGGGAGATATAAATTCCACCCGTATCTTAGATCTAAAATAAGAAATAAAACGAAAAAAAAAATTATTTAAACATTTTATTGGAAGAATTATATTGACTTATGTGATATGTAAAATGACAAAGATAACTCTAATTTGATTTAACCTTATTTAAAAATACTTATGTAATCAAGACTAAACATTTGTAAGTTATTAAAATGTTGCAAAGAATATTATAGGTTGAACAGATTAAATGAGAAATTGGAAATACTTAGGGAAGATTAGAAGTTTTTTTAAGCAGAAAGATTGTACAGATAACTAAAAATACGTATTTAAATTAACATTTATCTCTTGATGTTCAAAGCGACTGCAATCTTATTTAAAATTGTTATACACATATGATAATTATTAAACTTATTTGTTTTACTGTTTTTGGATTTCAAAGAAGAATATTTTATAAAAATATATTTTAAGCAGATAATCGAAGTTGAATAAAAAATTTTACTTGTTAAAATAACATTGAATATATTAAGTAAAATGTATATGTTTTTTTTATTAAGTTATAAAATATTATTTCTCGTCGAAGTCTTTAAGAAGTTCCATAAATTTAAAGGATGTCCACAATAGGTGATTACTCGCTTTTTTTATATGTTATAAATAGATAAAGGACTGTTAATTGTATAAACATAAAAACATATGAATCATGCAAACATTTGAATCATGTAAACATGAAAATCAAGTAAACATGTGAATCATGTAAACATGTGAATCATGTAAACATGTGAATCATGTAAACATGTGAATCATGTAAACATGTGAATCATGTAAACATGTGAATCATGTAAACATGTGAATCATGTAAACATGTGAATCATGTAAACATGTGAATCATGTAAACATGTGAATCATGTAAACATGTGAATCATGTAAACATGTGAATCATGTAAACATGTGAATCATGTAAACATGTGAATCATGTAAACATGTGAATCATGTAAAATATGAATTTCAGAAATTGTCTAAATTAGGTAAGACGAAAATGCAAGGGCATTAAAAATAAAAAAAAAACGATTTTCATATAATTGAATGTTTTAATATATCGCACCCTTGCTACAAAAGTGCCACAACTCAAAAATTGTAATTTTTGAGTTATGACCGTCATTAGACGTAGTTTACACGTCTCTACCAATCTTCAAAAGAGCCAGAAGTTGTATTGAAAAATCAGCCGCCAGAGGGCAGTTATGGCGTTTTGTTGTTATCAAGATGCATAGGACCCCTTCCACTGAAATGCAATTCCTGGAAAACGTAGTTTTTTGAGTTGTGGCACTTTTGTAGCAAGGGTGCGATATATACAGTTTATTTCATTTTTATATAATTTTATATCTCTTTTTGAAAATTGAAAGTGTTATGACTATTTAAATTATTTGAGGATACGTAGTGAAGATATTTTTTTTAAAATTCATATAAGACTTCTTGCTAACCATAAAGTAATATCTTAATCCTTGACAAATTGTTTAGAATGAATAAATGTACAAGAATTTCTGCTGTTAAAGCTTTTAGTAAAATTTATTAGTAAACAAAAAAAAATACTCTTATATTTGAAAATTAAACTGATTAAGTTGAAAAGAGACATAAGACATGTTTTTAACATACTATAATTTTGTCAAATTTAAATCGTATGATTTTTATCTTAGGTTGAGATTTTTTAAATTGTCTACCTATTTATAATGTAAAAAGAAAAAATATATTTAACTATCTTTTTGAAACATTCAGTATTAAATATATATATAATTATTAAACAATTATCTAAATTTCTCTCAAAAACTTTGGCCAACATTTTAAAATAAAACTTAACATTGTATAATATGATATGATTCAAATACCACTTCAAAGATACCCTGCATATAGAAAAAGGTCGCAAAACATTACGATATAATGTCAACCCCCAAGAAATTCTAATCTTTTAAAATATCCATTTCACTTCGTTCACCTAAGCCCAAACTTTCCCAAGCAGTTTTCCGATTCCATAGTTCTTCATCTCCGGTAATCTAATGTGCTATTCCCGCGCCACAAGCGAATTTACGGTTGATGGAAGTTTCCGAGCGATGCAAGCCCCTTTCCCTGTCAACGAAGTTACCAGGGGAAAGTTGGTTTCTTACCATGGAACGGGAACAATCGTGCCCTTCCTAAATTTGGGTAATAGCGACAGAAATGTGCCTGACGCGCCAAATCACCTGAGTTTCTTAAAGTAGAAAGGAAAACTGGTCTGAATATCATCACTATCAATTTCTTTTGTCATTACTATTGCCGGGAAATAATACCCTATAATAGGTAGAAACTTTTTATTTTTATAAAGAATGTCATGTCTGTGTGTTTGTGTTTTATACAAATCTACAGTTTTATTCCGATCTTGGGTCACTGTTTACATGAAATTTCAAACAACCACCCCTATTACCCTTTTCCACCCCATCACTAGCTTAACCCCATTGAATTCATAATAAAACCTATTTATAAAAATGTAGTATTGTAACAATGGAATATTTCAACATTGTGCATTGTGACATATCTTACATAGTTAAGAGGATGGTTAAACGATGTATTTTGATTGACTGATGTGGAAATATTGCAAATATACCGCTAAAACGTCGCCAAATAAATAAAAATAGCACCAAACAAATAAAATATCGCCAAATTAATATAAAACGTTGCCATATGAACAAAAATATTGTAAAAATTGGCTAATGAGTAAATATTGCCGATATACTTCCAAAATGTTACCAAATGAACAAAAAATTTTGCGAAATGAATAAAAAATGTGGCCAAACGAAATTATTGTCAAAATGATAAAATTAATATAATTTTGAGCATTTGATGTTAAAAACAAGAGGAAGGTCACCGTCTACATAAGATTTTGAAAAACTACACTCATTCTCCGATTAATTAGATTTCTTATTAAGACCGCCAGATGGTGCCACGGTAAAGAAATCGGCCAATACTCTACATAAAAGCTATATCCATATAACGAAGAATCTGTTTGCTTGTCTTTTATACAAATCTTTAATTTACCATTCTGGGGCAACAGTTTTTTTCCCGGGCAACGCCGGGCACTTCAGCTAGCTTACTGTAAATAAATGTATTTAACATAAAAATTGTTTCAAAATAACTAGCCTGGGGTGTATTAAAGTTGGGAATGATTAGTTGAATTAACATTCCACTAGCCCTGTACAATGGGCTATTGGGATCTATCTCGAAGGAAAGACCCGTGAATATTGTTACTTCATATTGAACCACAGCCAGATGACGAGGTCAACATCAGAGATGGCACCCCACTCTTCTAAATTTCACATTACGACATTTATCTCTATTCACATAGAGTTTAAGACATGCAACATTAGGTTAAATTTTAATATTATAAATTGTTTCCAAATTTTTTCAAGAACTCTCTTTGTTTGAATAGTTTAAATTACTTATCGTTTACTACACTTATTTGTATGTATTTATTTCAAAGTATTATAAAGTTCATAATATTAGTTTATAGTAATAAATATTAATGTAATTAATACTTATTTTAGTAGTTTTAAGTATTTCAACACTGGCTCATATTGAAGCACCATAAGGATAGTCGCGCAGCGCAAGAGAGATAATTGCACTGAAACTATTGCTTGGCGATAATACGGGAAGTGACTAAAAATCACTCATCAACTGCCCGGTGATTATTTTAATTGCATTCGACACAGGGCTGACACGTTTTAGATATCGAAATCACCAAAGTAACGATGAAAAATCGCCAAACTCGTATTAACACAATCCATACAAAATCGCCAAATTGTTAATTATTTGCCAAAATTCTTGACGCGAAATCGAACCAAAGGATGTTTTGTCGATAGTTGCATGTCCGATACTTGCTGAGTAAGCGGAGAGATGTTGAGTTTTTCAATTGCATGCAAGTAAATAGTTCCGTTGCATGTTCGATTGTTGGCGGTACGCGGCTAGTCTTACCTTTAAAACATAAATAATATTAAAAAAGTCTTAGCAATCGATTTCAAAAACTTAACACCATATAAAACAGCAGTGTGATGACATATATTTTGCAATGTAATCTTACGACATTTTCAGCATTGGTGGAGCTGCAAGTGGAAATTTATAGACTTTCTGGAAATGAAGATTTATTTAAATTCAAAAAACTAGTGCTAAGCGAATGGAAACTACAATTAAATGGATTTCCCGCTTCCTTTTTAGCTACAGGAACTGCCCAATCTCCATAATATTATCATACAGATGAGCTGTTGGCATGGAAGAAAAATGGGCTTCTGAACTGACAGAACTTTCTGACTTAAAATTGACTTTTGTGTGAACGTGAAAGTTTTCTGAATACCGAAATGAAGTTCAATTACAATAAATAGCTTTGAAATTGTGAAATTAGTATAACGATATATTATTATGATATTTCTAAAATTTGATTTAGTTTAATAAATTTTTGTGAACTTTTGCATTTACATTGAAAGATAACACACATTTTTAATAATAATATTTGAAATTTAATTAAAAAATACTCATATAAATAAAAATCTATTTTAATTTATAATTTTTAAAATTTATAATTGATTTTTAAAATTTTTTTAATTGATTTTAGAAAACCCAATTTGAAAATATCAAAACCAAGTCATAGTTTAGGATAATACCTAAACATAATTATTTTAATTTATCCATTTTAATACTTTATATATTTTATTTTCGAAATATCAAAAGAAAGCAGATTAATTTTAAGAGAAATAAAATACTACAAGTAAGATATTTCCCAAACTTCTTGAAGTTGCAAATAGCTACTGTGTCTCCTCAAGTTTCTTCTTATTATTTCCCTTTAGCTCTTTTGTATCAAAGAAATTAAGAAGTTTTGAACGAAAGAAGGACTAACGAGAAAATATCTCAAAGGTTCCGTGCAATGGCGCGTAACTGCAAAAGCAACCACATTAAACAACAAAGAATTCTTTTGCTTTTGAAAAAACAAAAAACGTTATCATGAATATGTCTACGATTACGTTATTTTTACGCTAAAAAATAAAAAAAAGATTTTGAAATGTATTTGTTATCTGTTTTAAAAAAGGTATAAGACCAACGAGCTCTTAAAGGGAATTAGTTTCGCGTATATATTTTAGTTTAGCTTTATTATTTCATCCATAATATAAGGTACAAACTCTTAAAAAAAAGTAGTTATCTTCCCTACCTATATTACCTACCTTGATTTATGAAATAAAAAGGTTGGCAAATGTATGTAGCAGCGTTCTTTGTTGGTATTTAAATGCTGATGACTCGCTGACCTCTAACTGTAACTTCTGGATTAGGCAAGACAGTTTGTTGACTTGATGATAAATCAGTTAAAAAAATTAGGTTTGTAGAGTAGGGTTGCTTCCTATTAGACCCCGTTGAATAAAGAAACCGAGATTTGAGTCTTCGAACAGCTGCAGTTCAGTGGGACGATTAAATACACAATCTGTAAATTCTCACAGGAATACAAAACTAATACTCACCGAATACAAAACTAAATGTCTTGGGATACATTTAAGCCATATAATCAATACTGCTTCGAAATTTCAAGCCGTGCAATCAATACTGTTTAATAATTTTGAAATATGGTCAGCTTACATTGCAAATTTGAAAGGCGCAGTATCCTCTATTGCCACTATTTATAAAAACAATAACAATACAATTTTTGGCTTTATACGAATATTAATACATTTCTACGAATATTAATATACTAGCGCGCCCGTGCGATAATTCTTGCTTGTACTGCGCCTTTCCTTGAAGTTCATGCCTCCTTGAACTCGCATTTCCTTGAAGTTCATGCCTCCTTGAACTCGCATTTCCTTGAAGTTCATGCCTCCTTGAAGTTCATGCCTCCTTGAACTCGCATTTCCTTGAAGTTCATGCCTCCTTGAACTCGCATTTCCTTGAAGTTCATTCCTCCTTGAACTCGCATTTCCTTGAAGTTCATGCCTCCTTGAACTCGCATTTCCTTGAAGTTCATGCCTCCTTGAACTCGCATTTCCTTGAAGTTCATGCCTCCTTGAACTCGCATTTCCTTAAAGTTCATGCCTCCTTGAACTCGCATTTCCTTGAAGTTCATGCCTCCTTGAACTCGCCTTTCCTCGAAGTTCATGACTCCTTGAACTCGCATTTCCTTGAAGTTTATTGCCTTTCAGAAGGTCACTGCCTGCTTCATAAAGTGAGAATATTTCACGAAAAATTCATCTACTCATGAAAAACCTGTGAAGAGAACATTGTTTTCAAGAATGCGCATTTTTTCCTCAGTGGAAAAATATCTACTGCAATTAAGTTATAAATTCATTAAGCTGTTGCCAAGAAATGCTTATTACCCGGAAATTTCTATTAAAAAAGGTATAAAAAAACTATTTTTTTTCTATTTTTTGCATTTTTTATAAGGTGTCAGCGTTCTGTAAACCCGGTTTTTAACTGGTCTGAGAAATTATATTTTTTTTGAGGCCGCACACTTGTTAAGATTCGTTGAGTGTAAGATCCGTAAAAAGGATCTGTACTAAAGAAATAATATATGGAATATTCGGTTAAAAACGCATATTCTAACTTCAACAGTTTTCCAAAGTGAAAGCATATACCAACTTGAATTGTCGTGTATTAGAAAATTTAAAAACACCTGACAATATGAAATGGTATACATACAATTAATTGTTTATAAGTTTTCACTTTCGAATGCATTTGTAAAAAATAAGGATGTTTACAAGTTTTTCGTGACACAAGGTGCTAACGTTGCTTTAAATTATTTACCAAAGTCTCTTTGAATTAACCTTCTAGATTATTTACAATTGATTTTTTTTATAAAGTGTTATGTCTTAAAAAAGTTTTATTGCAAATTGGTTTGACTTCTGTATACTAAATAAACGTGATTTTTATCTAGTTCTTGAATAACTTATATACGTATAAACTAAATCAGCTATTCTCTAAGCTATTTTTATTTTTCGCGAATGCAAGTACGACTCTTTCTTTTAATGTAACTATTTATATTTGAAAAATATATTTTTTGCGAGAAAATTATTTTGAGCTTATTTTGCGCTGATCTATTATCTTGTATTAAATATGGAGTAATAAAATAATTATTTAGAAAAAAAAAAAGAAAAACCGACTTTAAGAAAAATGCTCTAAAAAGAAAAAAATATTTTAACTTTACGAACAAGTTGAAAAAATTGAATTATTTAATATCAGTTTTATACTTTTAAAAACTTTTTTAAATCAGCCCCAAAATTTAGGTATGACTTTTGTAAATTGGCACCAACTTCAAAGTTGTAATAAACATAAAATTTGAATTAAATAAGTAAATTGTTCAACTCGTTTGTAAAATTAAAAATTATTTTTTATTTTTTAACGCAATTTTCTTAAAGTCGGTTTTCTTTTTTTAAAAAAAGATTATTTTAGTTTTAAATTTAGCAGGGGTCTTCGCCCCCCTGCTACTATTCACCAAGAAATTCAAGTTGTTTCTCACATTTTTCCACGTCCCGGATTCAGCTTAATAAATGCAACAACAGGAATTCAATTTCCTATATGTACAACTTCTATCCAAGTAATGAAAATATTGTGGAATTGGAGAAACCGTTAAAAAAAAGTCCAGTTAATAGATATTTCTGGATATATAACAGCCGGATAACCGATTATTTTTTGCAGTTTTTGCAAAAGCGGATTTTTCTCTATCCAACAAAAAATAATTCTCGAAATCGGGCAATATTTGTTTTCAAACAGTCAGGTTAATTAAAAATTCCGGATTGTTAAATGCGGAATAACCGGAATTTTTTTTCAAAAGGTCCAACAGCAACAAAAAATTGTCCAAATATCTGAATATGAACAGAAATCTCGCGCCAAACATACATAAAAAAATACATAACAGTCGAATTGATAACCTCTCCTCTTTTTCCGCGCTTCAAAAATTGATTAGCGCGCTTTTAAGGCGGTTAAAAAGCATTGTTGTAAGCAGGAGATTTAAAAAGTTTATGAAAGTGGTTTTCACAAAAAGTCTGTTTACTGTGCAGAAAAAGACTAAAGCGTAACCAATTTTTTAACGAATTTTTTCAAGTGTTTTATTAATCAGTTGGTTGGTTGAATTATCGTCGCACTAGACCCTACACAATGGACCCTTGACGACAGTTCGGGATCTATTTCGAAGTAAAGACCCAATAACAATTATATAATTTTGAAACATGGTCAGATTACATTGGATTAAATGTTATTATAGTTGAGATCATTAACAGTGATTGTTAAAGGAGATTAAATGTTAGAAAAAGATATTTCCACAACTAAATTATTTTTCCAGTGTCTTAGAAATTACTTCTTTTTTTTTATCTTTTACCATAATTTTTTTAAAAATATTATCTTAATAAATTTAATGCTGAAGCTTAAAAAACCCCACTAAATTATCATTATTAACCCAGTTAAATGTACGCATAATCAAAATTCACTGAAGGATTTTCTAGTGAGATTTTATGATGATAATAAAAAGTCTTGAAATATTTAAGATATAGGGCATATTTATTGAATGAATTTATTCCATGAATTATTATATGAAATAAGCCATATTTGATTAGGTAAATATATCCCATAAATAATTTTTAAAAAACAATGGTAATCATTTATGGAAGATTACATGGAAGAATTAATTTTCCAAATAATTATGAAATGAAAATTTATATTCGTTTTATAAAATAACTATATTTCATCACTAGCCATATAGATTTTTTAAATATATTTAACTCCAATATTTATTATTTACATGCCATTCGAAGTCATTAATATCTAACCTAATTATTTCCTAACTACTCCTAACTATCTTAAGTATTTTGTAATTATATATTTAAAATTATTGTTATTTGTATTTGGATAGCACTGTTTTTATAAGATTTCTGTACATTTTTCGAATTAAAGATACAATATATATATATATATATATATAACCCTTTGACTTCTTACTGAAACCTAATTATAATAATGTGCAATACTGAAACAATGCAATATTTCAATATTGTTACAATGTGACATTAGCTGTGAGGACGGATAAATGATGCATTCTGATTGGCTGATAAGAAATTATCGCCAATATACCTTCAAAATATCGCCAAATTAACAAAAATATCGCAAAATAAATATTTTTTCCCCTTCAAATTCATAAAAATGTCACCAAATTTATATAAAAAATCGCCAAATTAATAAATATATCGCCAACTTAATAAATATGTCGCCAAGTTAATACAAAAATTTGCCAAAATAATAAGTATATTGCCAACTGAATTAAACTATGGTCGTATATGTAAAAATATCCTCCAGTTTTTCTCGGGAAACGCCGGGCACTTCAGCTAGTAATTGATATAATTAATTCAGTTATGCTATTAAAATTTTGCGGATTTATAAATTAAAAACATAATGACATTTTTTGCGCTTTTACAATGTTGCCGTATTTGCTCGAAATTATAAGTATATCAAAGCTAAGTTAAAAACAATAAAAACCATTTTATATATCGTTTAATTAAATTATAGAATTCATAATCTATTAAACACTTTTACAAACCTATTATTTTTCATATACTAGTTTATAAATTTTCATGGGGCGCTAGGGAAATGTAAGGTCAGTTTCAACGTTATTTAGTAGACAGATTTTAAATTTATCAAGCTCTGCTTTTATTACCCTTTCACCCTGCTAAAATACGACTTCACGATAGGTGAAAATGGGTATCGTGAGAATTAAGAGCTTAAATCATAAATATTTTATCTGAAGAAGTATTTTATTATATAAATATATATTCCTATTAGAATTGACCTTTTAATGTACTAAAATATCGGGAAATAGCAACTTACGTTAGTTTTTACTTAAATAAATGAGTTTAAATATTTTTTTAGAACAATTATAAAACGTTAAGTATCGGTAGAAAATAATAA